>VZQC01000299.1:1692973-2147109 GCA_009823505.1 Rhizomys pruinosus
CTTCCTTCCCTTCCCTCCCTCCCTCCCTTCCTCCTTTCTTTCTTTCTTTCTTTCTTTCTTTCTTTCTTTCTTTCTTTCTTTCTTTCATTTTTGGTCTTTTGAGACGGGGTCTCTCTGTAGCCTCAGCTGTCCTGGAACTCACTCTGTAGACCAGGCTGGCCTTGGACTCACCTGTCTCTGCCTCCCAAGTACTGGGATTAAAGGTATGCACAACCATGCTCAGATTCATTTCTTTTTAAAATATTTACTAAGTTGTAAGCCCAGGCCTAGTGGCACACACCTTAATCTTAAAACTCAGGAGGCAGAAGCAGGTGGGTCTCTGTGAGATTGAGGCCAGTCTGGTCTAAATAGTGAGTTCTAGGCCAGGTGGTGCTATAGGGAGACTCTGTCTCAAAAAATTAAATTGTAAATCAATGCTTCCTCATTTAATTCCAGGTATTTTATTTTTAAATGGATATATAAAAACTTAAATATTTTTCTGACAAGTGGTCCATCTATGTCTCTTGACTTCCAGTAGCTCATAAAAACTCAAAGTTTAAAACTCCTTCCTCCCTGTATAGGTGAATTCCAAATAACAAATGTAGATTTTCCACATATTTTCAAGGTAGGACTTGATTCATTTCCTCATTGGAGTTCATTGGATTGAGAATGATTCACTTAGGAAAGTATAGAAAGGCAAAGCAGTAACTTTATGCTGAAGACACTTGGCAGATGCAATAATTGCAAGTGACCAAGGTTAACATCACCAGCAGTAAGTCGTGTTGATATAATGTGGCCCTAACATGATACTGTGAGAAGGACCTAAGCTCTGGAGCTTTCTTCTCCTGAACTTGCATGCTCATGCCCATTTGGGGATCTTCCACTGTGTCTCCAACTCCTAGAACATTGTCCTAGTTCAAATTGTTATTATAAAATAATATAGACAAGGTGGTTTAGAAACAAATCTAATTCTTGTGATTTTGGAGGCTGGAAGTCTACTCCTAAGGACAAAGAAGGTGGTAACTGGTGAAGACCCACTTGCTGATCCACACAGCCATCTTCTCCCTGCATCGTCATGGGGCAGAAAGGGCGGGGCAGCTCTCCTGGCTCTTTCCTAAGAACACAGGCAAAAGGTTCATTATCATGACCAACTCAGCTCTTAAAGACTCCACATCCTAATTCATAGCATTCAGAGTTAGGATTTTAACCTATGAACTTTCAGAGACAAAACATTCAGTCCATAGTACAGAGGGGGTGGTACATAATATTGAATAAATGCCACTCAGGACCTTGATTTTGATAATTCTTTGTTTGTGTACCTGCTGAAAAACCCACTTCCACGTGCTTATTTCTTTTATTAAGGAAGAATTCATAGAGTTCTTTTGGCTTCCAGGAAAAACCTCCCATTCACATTGACTTCAGGGCAGGGGACTGCAGAGTTTGGCTCAAGAGTTTGAAAGCACAGAGACTTTTCAGGTCTGGCTGCTTCCCAGGGCTCCAGGGTGACACTTGTCCTTCCTCCTGCCACTTAGGCCTGGGCAGCCTTCCCCCTTGAGGTGGCAAAAGGAAACTCAAGACCTCCCTTCTTACAATTCATGCAGTTTCTTTTTATGGTTAACAGTCCTAGGAGTGGAAAGAGCACCCCAAAGGAAAACAAAAGTGCTATTAGGAGAAGAAATACAAAGGAGCCTGGCATGGTGACAGTTTCAGCACTTGGAATGCTGAGGCAGGAGAATGCCAAGTTTGAGGACTGTATAGCAAATTAAGGCCAGTTTGAGTTATGTCATGAGACCCTATGTTCACAAACAATCAAACAAGCTGGGTGTGTTGGTGCACACCTTTAATCCTAGCACTCAGGGGGCAGAGGTAGGTGGAACTTTGTGAGATCCAGTCGAGCCTGTCTACAATGAGAGTTCCAGGCTAGTGGGGGCTATAGGGAGACCCTGTCTCAAAAAAATCAGAACTTCTCAATCGAATGAAAAAGAAAATGGAAATAAGGGCAAGAGCTAGAGAATGAGAGAGCGGGGTGGGGAGTGTCCACTACGGATTTGATGTGGGGCTTCAAAGATGGCATCTAAAAATGTGTGGTTCATAGTAGTCCTCAATGAATACTGGATATCCTTATGTAATTATTCTATGCAAGAGTGGTCTACACTGTAGACCGCCAAATCAGTGCTGGAGAGCATTACCTCCTTTGGAGTTCAAAAAAGTACACTGCTTAGTCAAAGAGGAGGGATTGGGTAGGGAAAGGGTTAAAAAGGAGAAGAATCTTATTTTCAGGCAGTTGGGGTTGGTGCACCTAGGTTTCAGGAAAGCCTGGTCTCCCTGTGATTCTCAAGGAAGCCACTAGGTGGCAGTCTTATCCTGCTCTGTGCACTTACCTGTCAGTCCTCACCCTTGGAAAGGATGGCCCTAGGGAGTGCTTTTGTCGCCACATTTCCAGCCTGGCTGAGACTCTGCTGTATCCTGGGGTAGGGGAGCTCATAGGGGCCTGTAAAGGACTTCAGCTGTGTGTCATGGTGGCAGATTTGGCAAGCCTGGAGTTGGTAGCACTGAAAAGAGGCTGGGTGTGTCTTTGGTGACCAGCCTAGGAAAGAGACTCCAGCCAGACATTTGTCATGTTCTGGCTGTCTCTGCTTCTTGGCCAGCCTTGTTCCATTGCACAGTTGGTTCTAGTTGGAGGATCAATATCTTGACTGAGGTGTTCTTGTTGGGGGGGGGTATTTGCTTTTGGAAGGGTGGCTTTAAGCCCGTTCTCCAAGCCAGGAGAAGGTCAGCTCTCATGGTTATGAGATCCACCAACAGCCCCTTAATAAACTTCTTGTTTCAGTTAACCAGCTCAAATCCACTTTGGTTGCTCAAAGCCAAAATCCACTGAGTAAGACAGATGTGAATACTGATGTGTCCAAGGCAAGTCCCAGTTCTCTCTACATCTGGATCAATTCTATAAGGCAGGGGTCCTATTCTAGATGGGGTAAAGATGTTCAGCAAACTGAAGTTCTTGTTGACCAGGAGGTGCAGCAGGCAGAGTGGAGTCTCTGTGTAGCCTCCTTCCCTGGTCAGGTTTAAGTCTGTAAGTCTGTATTTATGGGGCTGGAGATATGGCTCAGCGGTTAAGAGCATCAACTGCTCTTGCAGAAGACTGGGGTTCGATTCCCAGCACCCACATGGTGTCTAAGAACCATCTTTAACTCCAGTTCCAGGGGAATCCGATGCCCTCTTCTGACCTCCGCAGCATTGCACGACACAGGTGCACCAATCTACATGCAGACAGTACACTCATACACATAAAATAATAAATTTTTAAAAAGTCTGTATTTGCATGGGGGGGAAGGTAGGCATGGTGGCTGGGGTGCACATATGTCATCTCTAGTTCATATATTCACTCCCTTGGTCATTCATGTGGCTGACACGTATCAAGTCCCTGCTTTGAGGAAGATGTTGTATAAGGAAGCTCTAGGATAAAGCTGTGACTAAGACAAAACATGTCCTGGAGGAGTGTGGAGTTCAGTAAACTGAACTCACATTAAAGGAGAGACGAAACACTCACGAGGTCTTAGGATAGAAGCAAACAGCTTGTTAAAAGTATTTGAGAACATTCACTTGACACCAGTCACAGTGCCAGAGACAAATCTTAGTGACTTCTCTGGCCCAGGTGCTACCTCACTGGAGATGTGGGGTCCTCGAGGTCATCTGAAGATGCCTGTGGCAGGAAGCTGGAAGTTGGGGTGACAGCAGCCATGAACCACTACAATGAAGCACCTCAATATTTTAACAACCCAACACCACCTGACAGGAAGGTGCCTGCTGTGTAGTTGGAATGGAACCGGGATCAGGTGACAGGCAGGTTTTCAAGAGAGAAAGATACTTAAACTGAGGGCTGAGGGTGGTGTCTGAGAGCTGTGTGGGCACACAGGCCCCACATGGGGGAAATGGAAAACGTGATAAAATATCCTGACACAAAGCAGCTTAGGGGAGAAAGGCTTATTTCAGCTCACAATTCCAGGTTATAGCCAACACTGCAGTGAAGTCACAGTAGGAACTCGAAGCGGCTAGTCCACAGTCAAGAGCAGACAGAGAATGAATGCATGCATGTCTACTTGCTCGGATGTTTTCACTCTTACACAGTTAAGGATTCAGCCCACGAAATGGTGCCACGGTGCTTATCTTACCTCATTTAATCCAATAAGAGGCCTGAATGAGCAGAGGCTAGCCTGACTAGACAGTCCCTCATTGAGTCTCTCTTCCCAGGTGATTTTAGATTGTATCAATTTAGCAATTAAAATGGACTCCCAGCTGGGTTTGAGGGCACATCCTTAATCCCAGCACTCAGGAGGCAGAGGCAGGCAGATCTCTGTGAGATCAAGGCTAACCTGGGGTACAAGCAAGTTCCAGGCCAGCTAGAATGACGGGAAGACCCTGGTCTTAGAAAACCAAACCAAACCAAACCAACTGACCATCATGGAGAGGCAGTTAGGGAGGTCTCAGCAGCAGCACTGAGGGAATGGATACTGGGTATGATATGGGCAGTTATCCCAGTACTCAGGAGGCTGAGGCAGGAAAAGCGCAAGTTCAAGTCCAGCCTTGTCTACAAATTAAGACTTTATCAAAAAAAAGAAAGGAGAATTGAGGTATAGAAACTTAATTTGATGGAGATTAAATTTTGACCACTAAAATGGAATCAGAGTTAGAATAGAAATTCAATTTAATATTAAAAACATTTCATATTCACTTGAGAGTCTTAGCCACTGCACATGATTGAGGGAAGGAGGCAGAAAAGAGCTCTTTGGCCAGCGGCTTCGTTTACCTGTGGGGACTGTGTTCTAAACCTACAGTGGGTGGGTGGTTGAGCCTGCAGACAGCACTCAGCACTACAGACATAATATGTTTGTTCCTATACATGCATGCAGAATAAAGTTTAGTTTATGAATTAGCACAGTAAGAAATTAGCAACAGGGTGAGATGGCTCAATGGTTACAATGCATGCTGCTCTTAGAGACGACCTGAGTTCAGTCTGCAGTCCGGTAGTTGTTTGATGCCCTCTTCTGGCTTCTGTGGACACCTGGCATGGGCATTCACACACCCATGTCACACACAGATACAAACAAATACACATAATTAACACATTAAGAAACCCAAATCTTTAAAAAAGTCTTTTAGGGACTGGAGAGATGGCTCAGCAGTTAAGAATACCAGCTACTCTTGCAGAGGACCCAGGTTCGATTCCCAACACCCACATGGTGGCTAACAAGCATCTGCAACTCCAGTTCCAGGGAACCTGATGCTCTCTTCTGATTCCAAGGGCATTGTACCGTCTGACGTGGGTGTACTTCCACATAAGCAGGCAATACACTCATACACAGAAAATAAAAGTAATAAGATATTTTTAAAGTCTTTTAAATAAAATCAGCAGTAGCTAGTAATAAAATACAGCAGTCGCGGCTGGAGAGATGGCTCAATGGTTAAGAGTGCCCGACTGCTCTTGCAGAGGACCTGGATTCAATTCCCAGCACCCACATGGCAGCTAAGAACCATCTTTAACTCCAGTTCCAGGGGAATCTGATGCCCTCTTCTGACCTCTGCAGCATTGCACGACACGGGTGCACAAAACTACATGCAGACAGTACATAAATAAATATATTAAAAATTTATATAAATACATTAAAATCATATAATTATATAAATAAATAAATAAATATATTAAACAATTAAAATACAGCAGTCACAGCACATATCTGCTAAAAGACATTTCATCATGCTGAGAATGGCAAGTGCCTTAAAACTTACAAATTGTCTATTTCTGTATTTTCCCACTTAATATATTTGCACTTTGGTTGGGACGGGTAACTGAAACCACAGAATGGGGAAATGTGGATGAGAGGGTAATATTGTACCTGAAATGTAAACTCCCTTATGTTTATGGATTTTTGCTTAAATGGCGCCTCCTGCAGAGGTGTCTGCTTGATCGTCTCCTGTTATGAGTCGGCTGCTACTTCATGAGACATGTGCCTGTTTCTTCCCAGTGCTTCACAGCTTGGTGTCTTATCTATATTTACTTTGAACATGAGTTGCCTTGGTTGGCTCTTTGTCTCCCTAGTTCCTAGAACAGTCCCTGGCCTTGGCAGGTATTCAGCAAATGTCCGCTGGATGGAGGGTGAAGAAGCAGGGGCAGCAACTGTACTGGCTTCCCTAAAGGAGGCACCTGCTGTGCTGTGGCAGAGGGCGGAGGAGGGGGGAGGGTGTGGATGCAGGTGCGTTTGTAGGTGCTGTGTGAGGCCCCCCGAGGATGCTTCTCTCCAACATCTCTTTCCCCTTAGAAGATGATGATGGGGCAATCTAGGGAGGCATTAGTTTGGGGGAAAAGTGAAGATGTTTTTGTAGCGTTGTTGGGGAATGTAGAGTGTGACACACCTGCAGTGGCAAGCGTGACCTCCTCGAATTCTGAACAGATTTCACCTGCCCTCAGAGGCAGCAGCTGAGTCGGTGGTTTGATCAGCATCTGAGATGCTTCCAAAAGAAGCAGAGGACATTCGTGTATAAATCCTTGTCTTTCCCACAATAAACGAGCTGGCAGGTGCTCTCATCTTCCCTGCCGTTCACTCGGCTCCCAGAGTTGGTGCTCTGTTGTCTGGTCAGGGTCTTGGGCTGGCCCAGAGGGTTCCTACAAAGGGACACCAGTAGGAATGTGGGCAGGGATGGCGGATATTGAGTACGACTTTGATGATCTGTTGGTATGAATGTGCTTGGTGATGTGGCTGTTTTTGAAACAGAAGCCAGATAACTATGGGTAAATGAAGAGAGAGTGGGTAGCTGATTTGCCAGGGATAGTTTTCCAGGACAGGTGTAGCATTAGAATATGAAGCAGGAGAGGGTCTGTTGTCAGTGTGTGAGCAATGGATGTGTTCAGAATGAGCAAGGGGTTGAATCTGGGTGTATTAGTCACTTTTCTGTTGCTGTGATAAAACACCATGACCAAGTAACTTATCAAAGGAAGAGTTTATTTGAGCTTACAATCGATGTTTCCAGGGAATCAGAGTCCATTGTGGCAGGAAGCATTGGTGGCCAGGGCTGGAGCAGCAAGCAGAGGGTCACATCTCCCAATGAGCACAGGAAGCAGAGAGAGCGACTGGAGACCACAAGGCTTGTTAAACTCACTAAGCCTGCCCCCAGTGACATACTTCCTCTAGTACAGCCACACCTTCTAAGACCTCCAAGAACAGTGCCACCAACTGGAGACAAATGTCTGAATACTTAAAGCCTATGGGGGACACTCATTCAAACCACCACATTCCACTCCCTGGCCCCCATAGGCTCCTGACCATATAAAATGCAAAATGCATTTAGTCCAACCTTAAAAGTCCCCATAGTCTTTACCAGTTTCAATGCCATTCAAAAGTCTACAGTCCAAAGTCTCTTCTGAGACTCAGGCCAATCTCTTAACTGTAAGCTCCTGTAAAATCAAAAGGCAAATTACATACTCCCAATATACAGTGGAACTGAATACACATTCCCATTCCAAAAGGGAGGAATAGAGGCATAGTGAAGAAATAATGGACCAAAACAAGACTGAAAACCAGCAGGGCAAACACCAAGTCCAGTACCTCCATCTGCAACTTCTGGGACTTGACTTCCAAAGGGCTTAGATGGCTCAGCTCTTCCAGCTTTGCTTGCAACATACATCTCTTTCTTAGGCTGGTACCACTCCCTGTATGCAGCTCTCCTTGGCAAATATCTCACAGGTCTGGCATCTCGAATGTCTTCTTGGGGTCTCCGCTGCCAACCAGGCTTCACATTCACAGCTTCACGCAATGGCCTATCAGGGCCTTCTTTATTCAGGGACGCCCCTGCTGCACTCTGCCTGGCCTCTGTGGCTCTCTGAAACCGTGGAGGAAGAACTGATGACCCCTTCACTCTTGCAAACTTCATGCCTCTAAAGCCAGCACCACGTGAATGAAATTGCCGAATCTGGCTGCAAGTTCGGGATGGACTCTCTCCTACTTTAACCACATTTGCAATTTTTCTCTGCCCTGGACTTGTTGGAGGATTAGCTGGGTGTGGTCTTGCCCTGAAGGTACTGATTCTTTTGTTTACTTGTAAATCTCCAGGCCTCTCCTTAATCACTTTAGTCTCCTTATGAAAGGGAGCCTCTCCTTCACATGCCTTGGCCACACCTTTAATCTTCCTAGTGTACTTTTCAGATCCAAACTGTACATTCTGCATTTCCTTCTGCCCCATTTGCTCTTTTTCACTGTAGATCTGTATAATATTCACCATTAAAAGCCACGCCACCATTTCTACATTAGGCTGTCTTGAAATATCCTCCACCAAAGACATTAGTCCCTTGCTTTTCAACTTAGCATCAGGCAAGCATTTGGGCTGTGGGCAAACTACTGCCAGACTCTGTATCAAAATATCCCAGCTGCTGCCTAAGTCTTTATTTTCCTCTGGAACTACATTTTTTGCAGCAATGCTTTCTTCCAGGCTTCTACTAGAATGGCCCCTTAAGCTCTGCTTACAGTAGTCAACAGCTTTTCTAGCCCAAAGTTCCAAAGTCTTCCACATTTCTCCAAATATCCACATTGTCAGGTTCTTCACAGCCAACAGCCTACTCTCTGGTACCAAATAACTATATTAGTCACTTTTCTGTTGCTGTGATAAAACACCATGACCAAGTAACTTATCAAAGGAAGAGTTTATTTGAGCTTACAATCGATGTTTCCAGGGAATCAGAGTCCATTGTGGCAGGAAGCATTGGTGGCTGGGGCTGGAGCAGCAAGCCAAGGGTCACATCTTGCAATGAGCACAGGAAGCAGAGAGAGTGACTGGAGACCACAAGGCCTGTTAAACTCACTAAGCCTGCCCCCAGTGACATACTTCCTCTAGCACGGCCACACCTTCTAAGACCTCCGAGAACAGTGCCACCAACTGGAGACAAATGTCTGAATACTTAAAGCCTATGGGGGACACTCATTCAAACCATCACACTGGGTATGCACAGGGTGGAGGGACAATGTACAATAATGGGAAAGCCAGACGTGAATGGATTAGGTGAGGCCTCAGCAAGGACTAGGGCTGTGTGGGTGTCGCTGATTGATTTGCACATGGTTGGGACAGCCTGGAGGACCTGGTGACATGAACTTTAGAGGAGCACCAGCCTTTCCAGAGGGTGACAGAAGCAAACATGCCATGACCCAGGGTGACCCAGGGGAGCACTAGGTCAGGGTTGGTGACACAGGTGCATATTGATAAAGGAGGAAGCTGAATCTCAGAGGCACGCTGGAAAATTTAGGAGGGAGAAGAGAACTACAGTCTGAATGTCTTCTCTTCCTGGATGCATGCGCACCAGTCTTCCAGCTGTAGAATCAGTCCCAGTGCTCCAACCGCATCCACTCGTAACTGGCCATGTTCCCACTAGGCTTTCCTTAGTGTTATCAGAGAATCAGTCAGACTGGCAGAGAGACAGTAAACAGAAATAAAGGTATAGTTCTACTTAAAACCTACCCCACCCAGCTTGCTTTAGAACACAGGAATGCACTGACTGTCATGCATGGAACTGCTACATGCAAGCTTTCTGGAATGTTCTTTGACCATGTGCTTCTCTGCCTTAGAGAATATTTTCCAAAGTGATGTTCACAGTTCTAGCCTGCCTTCTTTAGTAGGCTTTCCTGCCCCATTGTTGTGTGAGTTATTTGGGAAGATATAAATAAATGTATATCCATTCCAGATAGGACACTGAGATAGACCAAAGAAATGATTCCACTGAAGTTTCTCTTAGTGGTCAGTGAGTTGAGTGGATTACTTACAAGAACATGGGTTACTCAAAGGCAGCAACGCCACCC
Organism: Rhizomys pruinosus; assembly: GCA_009823505.1. Classification (NCBI taxonomy): domain Eukaryota; kingdom Metazoa; phylum Chordata; class Mammalia; order Rodentia; family Spalacidae; genus Rhizomys; species Rhizomys pruinosus. The sequence continues at coordinate 1,702,792 of VZQC01000299.1, forward strand.
AAAAGCCTAACCCAGCAAGGGCAATGACTCAAAACAGCTGCATCCTTCGAGTTCCCTGACAAGTCACTTCCTGTGTCTCGGGCAACTAAAGTATACTTACGGAACTCTATTAAAGCCACTGTAAATTATGTATTATATTTCATCTATAGTCAAAACAACATTTTCAAGCACCGAGTGGAAATGAAACACACTTTGTGTACTTTATGAGTGATGGTAGAGAATGTGGATGGTTTTAAGATTCACAAGTAGTTCATTGGAACATAGGTGCAAGTTGGAAGAGAGCTAAGAATGAGGAACACGTCAGGCCTGATGAGTTGTGTTAGCTTCATTGACGACTTTTCACTGAGGGAGGCTAGGAGCCCTTGAAGATCTTGTTGGGAAGAGAGAGACAGCATGATGAGAGTCCTCCTCTGCCTAGGCCATGCTGTCCAGTGGAGCCTGTGGACCAGAGGCCACTAGATAAACTCCAGGGAGTTCCTGACCTAGGTTCTGACATGGAAGCCTTTTCTCCTGAGGGATGTGGATGAGTGTGGTTCTCACTAGCCACATTGGAGAGCCCCTCCATTTGGAGGACTCTGCCCTGTGCAGCCTGGTAGTACCAGGGATGGGACCGGGGCTTCTGCTACCAGGGTGACACTCAAAGGCAATCACACTGGAGTGTGTCTAACTGCCACAAGGCAGAAAGGGACGGGGAGGGCGTGGGGCCCTGCAGAAGCACTCACGATGGGGGATGGGGGGCATAAGAATACTTAGATTCAAGGATCTCAAGGAATCTTTTTCTAATTATAAGTCAATAATTTATTTTCTAGGCATGCCAGCCAGCAGGATATGTAGATGCAAGCTCTGTGAAGGGACTAAGAAGGAGCTGTTAAAAAGAAGAGAGCCTGTCCCTGCCTCTCCAGCCTTGACCCTCAATGTGAAACTGCAGGTGGTATAAGCAGGAATTTCTGACAATTTTCCTAAAGACAGAGATGACTGCCTTTTGTTTCTTGGATAAGCTGCTTAGGTTAATTAATCCTGATTGTCAACTTGATGGGATTGACAGTCACCTGGGAGGAACATCCCCTGGAGTGCCTGCAGGGTATTTCCAGAGACATTTAACTGGTGGGGAAGACTCACTCTGAATGTGGATGGTACCATGCCGTGGGCTGGGACCCAGAGTGAATGGAAAGGAGAAAGTGAGAAGAGTGCCTGGTCTCATTGGCTTCCGCTTCCTGACTGCACCTGCAGTACAACCAACTGCCGCACCCTTGTCATCATCACTTCCCCTTCATGATAGGCATATCTCCTCAAATTACTCTTTCTCCCTTAAGTTGGTTTTGTCAGGGGTTTTGTGACAGCAACAGAAAAGTTAACACACTGGGCTTCTTGTTCAGCCCTTCTCTCTCCTACATTCATTCCCTTGGTGATCTCTGCAAGTCTCCAGCCTTGAAGGCAAGCTCTCGTGGGGTCATCTCCTACACATCTGTCTAGCCTGGATCTCAACATCTTCTCAAGGTGTCCATGGGATTCTCCCCAAGTCTACCTCTCCTTTACTCCTTTTAGAATGTTTTTTTTTGGAAGGGGGAGGAGTGGAAGAAAGGGTTTATTTCAGTTTACAGTACAGTCTATCATTGAGGGAAGCAAATGTAAACTCCACCCTTTCATTATAGACATCTTCAATCCAATGTGGAAGTCATCCTTGATAGCTAGTTCAAAAAACCCATATCCAGGCCATTACTCAGTGTGGCTGGCCATGATTTCAGTGTATTCCAAGTCTGGCCATTCCCCACCAGAACCGTCTCATCTGCCTGCAGTACTGCCTCCTCATAGCTACCCATCCTTCTCTCTTGCTGTTCTTCAGTCTGTTAGCCACACAGTAGCCAGTGATCGTTCTAAAACTCAAGTCAGGCCAAACTTACCCATAAGCATATCATTTGGCTGTCTAGCTCACTTGAGAGATGGCATAACCAAGCCCTATAGACTGTGTGATTCAGCTCCTGGACACCTCTGGCCCACATTCCCACCTTTATTCTCTGCTCCCCCTCATCAGCTGCTCTCTGCGATCCTCAGACTGGCTGCCTTACTGCTCCTCATAGATCACAACTAGGTCCCCACTTCAGGACTCTGCACGTACTGCTTCTTCTGCCTGAGATATTGTCCAGATTTCTGCATTGCTCACATCATGTCTTCTCCCAGTCACTGTTCCAATAGTGTCTTTTTAGACAGCTTCTTCACAGTCCTGTATAGAAGAGTGACATTCCCCAGTCCTTCATGCTGGGATTTGTGAATATCTCTAGCACTGTGCCATGCTTTAGGTCAAGTAGTGTTGTGGTAACAAATTCCCAGGTTAAGGGGATTATAATGTAAGAGTTACTCAGCTTGTATTAGTTCCTGAGAGCCAGTATTCAGTTTTCAGGAAATTTGTGAGCCAGTTGTTACATACAGCCATTTTTTTTTAAAGGTAAATTCATTTATAGTTATCTATGTAACATTTACCAATTATTTTACTATTACTAAATTATTTTTATATTATCACACAATTGATGTAATCTATGCCCTTGCAGGAACATATGTCTACCATGTCTGTGTGATGGAAATACTGTAAAATAACAGGCTACGATTGTATCTTCACCTAACTCAAGATTGGTGTCACCACGTTGAATCAGCCATCTTGTCAGGGTTTTATTTATATGTTCATTTTGCTGCTTGTCTAAACTTAAAGCGATGGGATAAATATTTATGATACAAATTAAATTAAAAGTGTGTCCTGCCTGTACCCATTATAGCATAACACACACACACACACACACACACACACACACACACAATTTAGACTTCTAGTATTCAAAGTTATACTCAAAACTGAAACTGGATCCAATGAAGTCTTTCACACCATTGATAAATGAAGGACGTTCTGAAATTTATTTTCCTTGTTTCACTTTATCTTACTTAAGTAAATGTAATGGTTGGTCTGAGTTGTCAGCTTGACTGGATTAAGAGATGCCTATGTCTGATGAAATGCACCTGTGTGTCTGTGGTGGCTTTTCCAGAGAGATCTGACATGGAACAGTGACTGCTGGAAAAGACCTGATCTGAATAGGGGGCAGAATGCTTAAATGGCAAACTGCCAGGCTGAAGAAGGGGAAGTGCAAGGAAGGGCACACAGAGCCAGCAAGTCTTCTCTAAGTCACTGCGTCTACTGCTGTCAGCATCCATCAGACTCAGGTGACTGTGGTCTTTCACCATGGACTCAACACTGCTAAGTCTCCAGGGAATGTTCAGGTTTTATCACTGGATTGGAACTGCTGAGGCAGACTGCTTCCTGGACTAGGAATCTGTTCTCTCCTCCACTGTATAGATGGAGACTGTTAGACTACCCAGCTGCTATCCCTAGTATGTTGGCCAGTCCAACAAGACAGACAGACAGACAGATAGACACACACACACACACACACACACACACACACACACACACACCCCTACTTATTTGGTTCCTCTAGAGAACCATTCCCAACACAATAAGGGAATGTATCAACCAACATTCAGATTGGAACTATACTCATTTTTATTAATTGTAATGAGTGTAGATCCAACCTTAATGTATTCTGTATGGATAGGGTATATTCAAGAGTATTATGTCGGCTGGGCATGGTGGGGCACGCCTTTAATCCTAGCACTTGGGAGGCAGAGGCAGGCGGATCTTTGTGAGGTCAAGGCCAGCCTGGTCTACATAGTGAGTTCCAGGACAACCTGAGCTACAGGGAGACCCTGTCTCAAAAAGACCAAAAATAAAAAAAGAATATTATGTATCTTATTTGTAAATTATACCCTGTATATCAGCAAAGTTGGTATTAAACAGTTGACCATTCCCCACCCCTCCTCTGCCCATTGTTAAACATTTGCCAGCCCACTTCTGCTTTCCTTCACGAGCACACCATGACCATCAGGGGTCTTCTGTCCACATCTCTCCAGGCTCACGTCATGATGTCCTGCCTGCAGCACTGCTGATTGCTCTACTGGGGTAAGAGATGTAACAACAGCTTTGTCGAGATGTGCCACACACTACTTCAACTTGCAGGTCATTGATCGAAAAAGTCACAGTCACACCTACCTTTATGTGAGAGGAGAACTAAAGCACACTGTGTGCCTGGAAGGAGGAGAAGGAGAGCAGGACTGCCTGTGCATAACACTGACAACCACCACCACATTAGGGGCACGCATGCGTGAGTGCGTGCGTGTGTGCGCCCGCGCTCAGGGATGCGTATGTCTGTATTACTTTCATACTTGAATATAGCTTCCACCCAAGCTGGTTTGCTCACTGATCCCTTTTGAAGATGCCCAATACTTACCAAGTAAGTCAGGGAGGAAAATAGCCGAGAGGAAGCAAGCTCTGGAAGCAAGTTCTCACTGGTCAATGGAGCCCGTCACCATTTCATGTTTTGTTCAATCCTTATTTAGTTCAAACTATGTTATTTACTATTTTATCATATATAATATCATATATGTATATGAGTGTATTGCCTGCACATATATAATGCATCCATGTTATGCAGTGCCAGTGGAGGTCAGAAGAGGGCATCAGATCTCGTGGTTATGGACATTTTGTTAACCGCCATATGGGTGCTGGGAATCAAACCCAGGTACTCTACAAGAGCAACCAGTGCTCTTAGCTGCCGAGCCATCTCTCTAGCCCCATCTTGTCCAATTCTTGATAAGTTGGGTCTTTGTTTCCTACTCCCGCCTTCGTATGCAGTCGGAAATCTGTGGTTAAAGAATGTGCAGCACAGATGCATGTCGCCTGGTGTCACCGCGACAGGAAAGAGGCTCAAGGTTTCACTACCTTGAATCTTCTCGATATTGTTAGAATATGTAGGTGTCACCCTCAGATTTTCATAAGGGCAAATTCATCCCTGAGTGGGCACCTGCCGATAATATGTACTTTAGGAACTTCTCTCCATGCATTCTAGGTCTGGCCCTGCAGCCAGGTCTCCCTAATTCCATGGTTTTGTAATAGGGTGATTTCACCAGAGAAGACCCCTCAGACACAAAATAAGGCCGATAGAAAGTCTTTAGTCAGATGACGACTATACACCAGACTCCTTGCCACAGGGTGTGTGTATTGCCAAGTCACAGTTGGAAGGCATTTATTTAGGAAAAGCCATATCCAGGGTTAGAAAGTTTACGTTCCCAAGCTTAGGGGTGGTAAGCCCCTGTAACAATTCCTATTCTGTGAAAGCAAGCCAAGCATAAAGTACAGAAGCCATGCAGAATGTGTTAGTTTCTAAGCAACCAGGTACATGCTGACCTGTTCTTAAAACTCCAGTCTCAGTTCAATTGAATTAAACTTTTCTTTTATTCCCATACTTTAAACTTTAACTACTGGGCTCAGCTGAGTCTCATAATATAGCACAGCTATGGGCCGTCTTGAGGAGCCTCGTTACAGTTTAAAGTCAACTGCACTGGCTGCTTGTTTTAGACAGCTGGGCAGCAAAGAATTCTAACTCTGCACTCTGCCTAGCTCAAGGCTTTAACAAACTCCTGGGAGTTGAATTATGGCTCCTAATAAGAGGGAGGGAGGTATTCCTTATTCTAGAAAATGCCTTGTATGTCCACCCCACCACTGTGATTTTGAAGCTCAGGTGTTGGCTGTTATTATAACTGGGCTTGAAGGTGTCACATGCCTTTGATGCCAATAGCACTAATTCTTATTTATTGAGTCCCTAGTATGAGTCAAGAAACCACTATGCTAGGCTTAAAGACACATTGTCTTGTTCATCAACCAGCATCTATGTCTATTCGCTGGTTATTTCCTGTCGATCAAAAGAGGAATTGGAGTCTTGAGATTAAATAAATCTTCCAAGGTCAATCAGGAAGAGGCAGAACTGGGACTTGAGTGAAATCTTTCTGAATCTTGGGTTTGGCCTCTCTAAACTGGGATTACCGAATCAACGTGTACGGAAAATAAATGAAAGAAAGAAGGGACTAGAGGTGTGGTGATGCATGCCTTTAATTCCAGTCCTCAGGAAGCAGAGGCAGGTGGATCTCTGGGAGATCAAGGCCAGCCTGGTCTATATAATGAGTTCTAGGCAGGCTGGGACTAGGGAGATCCTGTCAAACAACAACAACAATAACAACAACAACAACAGCAACCCAACAAAAAAAAAAGAAAAAGAAAAAAAGAGACTGGAGAGATGGCTCAGCAGTTAAGAGCACTGGCTGCTCTTGCAGAAGTCTCAGATTTGATTCCCAGCACCCACATGGCAGCTGTTTGTAATTTCAGTTCCTGGGGATCCGACACCCTCTCCTGGCCTCTGTGGGCACTGGCAGGCAATACACTCATATAATAAAAATATAAATAAAATATTTTTAAAAAGGAAAAGGAAAATAAACCACCATTCAGGGAACGTGAACTCAAGACAGCTTTTTGGTTTGTTACACACACATATGCATATACACACACACATATATAATATATATATATATAATATATATATATATATATATAGAGAGAGAGACAGAGAGAGACAGACAGACAGACAGACAGACAGACAGCATTTTACACTATAGCCTAGGCTGACCCTGAACTTTTTATATAGCTCACTAACTCATAGTTGTGTAGAATCAAATTCATGGCAATCCTCCTGCCTCCACCTATTAAATACTAGAATTATAGGCATGAGCTACTGCATTATGGTTAAGACATGGCTAAAATTCCTTGGTTTAATCGACCTTGCTTACAAGGTCAAAACCTAAAAACAGCAAGGACAAAACAATAAAGACTGAAATACAAGCACACCCATGTTCGACTCACACACCATTCTCTCACTGAACAGAAATCCTATTTGACCAAAATTTCTTTTTTTTTTCTTTCAGTTTTTATTGAACACAAGTATTCTGACAGAATGCAAAGTCAAAATTCTCAGTTAGTACTCAGTATTTACACCAGTGAGAATGGAAACAAAGGTGGTGTTGATGTTTCACTTGGTAAAAAGTTTTATAACAAGAGAGAAAAACCCCGAAGTACAGAATGCTGGATAGGGATGTTAACAGAGGTCTGATAACCACCATCCAGACAGCCAGCCTAGGATGAGACCCTGGGACGTGGGAGGTTCCATAGAAAAGTGTGAAAATAGAGTTCCACTATGTACACCACGGCCCTTCAGGACTGGGAGACCCTGCTCATGACACTTGGGTAGGCTTCCCACGGAACTTGGCCATGCTGGTATTTATGTCAGTACATATGTATGTCACATACACATACAGACATGGTGACATCACACTGGTAGAATTGACCCCTCCTTTAAAAAACTTTTAAAAAAAGGAAAACTATAAGCTTTTTATCTCTTCACATATAAGGTAGAACATTTCAAAAATAAAGTGACTCCCTCTTTGATTTTAGAGAAAGCATTGCTCTTTAAAAAAAAAAAAAACTCATTCATGCGGAGACAAAAAAATGTGTAAAGTGAGAGGCAGATGGGAGGGCAGGCAGTCTTGGGTTCCAGCGAATGGCAGGGCCAGTGTTCCAGGGGCTCAGCCACTCTGGGCCAGGTTATTTGAGAACTGACTATACCTCTGTCTCTTTCTAACCATCAGAACTGAAATCAAGACATCCAACCACAAATCTGCTGAAATATACAATTTCCAGGAGGTATGGTGGGCCCTTGGCCTAGCTGGAGAAGCTGTTGAAGTCACAACATGGGAAACAGGTTCCAGCAGACGGCCGGTGGCTGGAGAAGCCTGTCCCCTACACTAGGCCCTCTCTGACTAGGACACCCACTGCACCCATTTTGCTGTGTATTTTCAGAGCTGTCTCCATGTGACCTTTTCCTGAGGGCCTGTGCATGTGAACTATGAGTCTCTGCAGGCCTTAGAACCAAAGGGGCCAGGTTGAGTGTTGTGGGATCCTCCATTTCCATCCCAGAAGCTGAGAAAATGCAAAATAACCCCACACTGAGCAAATGACAAGACCATTATTTTTTCACAGTTTGAAATTATAATCTAGCATAGCCACTGATCTTTCTGCAGAACTGTCAGAACATCGGGAGTGTGGTCTACAGCCAGGACACGCTGAGGCCGCCTGGCCACCCAAACCTCTTCTTGCTTTGTACTTGGGAAAGGAACACATACCGGAGGATTGGTTTCTGTTGGCTTAGTGTCCTCTTCATCATCATCATCATCATCATCATCATCATCATCATCATATGTATTTTGTCTTCTTTCTTTAAAGGCTTTGAATCCTTTTGAGATTTTTTTTTTGTTTCCTGAATAATTTTTCTGAACTATCTGCTATCCTTCCACAACCAAACTATATTGAAGTTTTATTTCAATACTATGACAAAAACACATTTCACACTAAAATAGTCACGCATCCACAGTGTACAAGCTTGCAGTTCTAAAGTAGAATGAGAAACAAAAGCAGAATTTCTATACAAAGGGCTGGCTTCTCCCTTCTCCCCCCTCCCATCCCCTTGAAAGTTTCTGTATTTTTTCCCCCCTGCTTGGTTCCCAATCCAGGAAAGTTGTGTTATAACTCCAGATAGTATATTTTTCCTTTGTTCTTTATTTTTTACAAACGTTGCCTAAGCGAACAGAAGGCCAATCGATGTTACTTCACTTCAACAGATTTCCAAAGAAAGACACTACTTCCCTGAAGCACACATGTGCTCTTCCGCTCAAATCTAGATTCTGGGCTCAAAAGGAAATGGTATGTATATATTTTATTTGGCTTTCTACAAAAAGGGGATGTTTGGGGTAAAAAATGTGTGTTCACCAAGACCAGCCCCAACTATACAATCTTCTTTGCTTCATTCAACAAAGCCGAAGGAGCCCTTCAGAGGGAAGGGTATGCGGACGGCTGGGAGGAACGTCCACTGTCACAGACACAGCCAGGTGGCAGCCAATCAGAAAGTGGTCTAATGCCCCCACCCCCAGAAGAAACAGCAAAAGAACCAAAAAAGCAAAAAAAGGCAAAACAATTCCAGAACAAAACAGATTTTTACCTGAGTTGGACACAGGCAAAAACTGCAACAAATCAAAATGGAAGGTTGGGGAAGGGGAAGAAGAGCCACTGTAAACAATTATCTTTTGTAACCTTCGCCCTGTGCTAAAAGCAACCAGGGACAGGGACGCTGCTACCTGCCTCTAAGCAGTACTTGTTGCTTGGGAGAGGGGAAGGCAGCTATTTTACATGGACATTAGATACAACTGAAGTCAAACATCTTGTCAACTTGTAAACACTGGAAAGCGAAGTTGGAAGAAAAGGAAAGGAAAAAACAGTGGAAGAAAAAAATGAAAAAAGAAAGCAAAAGAAATCTGAATAAGCTGTGGTTTGGCAGTCTTCCTACAAAACAGGAATCTACATGGGAGCCGGATTCAGCTAGCAAGGGTGACACACTTTGCATACCGAACAAATACAAAGTGAACACAAAGTATAACTTACTTATGAGGTTTTAAAGAGTTCAAACTTGACTGAAAGTATAAAAATAGACTGTGGACTTGGTTCATTCCATTAGTCTGAATGCCTGGAAGCATTTCTCTGAAACTGGTCTGTGCCAGTTGGGTAACACCAAGTGCGTCTTCCTGAACCTAGATTTTTCTTTTCTCTTTCTTCTTTCTTTCTTTCTTTCTTTCTTTCTTTCTTTCTTTCTTTCTTTCTTTCTTTCTTTCTTTCTTTCTTCTTTCTTTCTTTTTCTTTCTTTCTTCTTTCTTTCTTTCTTTCTTTCTTTCTTCTTTCTTTCTTTCTCTTTCTTTTTCTTTCTTTTTCTTTCTTTTTCTTTCCTTCTTCTGAGCTTCCTAGATTCTTAATTTGGGGTCCTTTTGTTTAATTTTTAAATGATTTCAGGGAACGGAGTGTCCTAGTTTGGCTATGGGTTTAACCTTTTTGTCTCATTCTTTTTTTCAAGTGAGTGTGCGACCAAGGAAACCTACAAAAAGGTGATCCCATCTTTATGTTTTCTTTTTAAAGGCAAAAGATACTAGAGGACTAGAGGGATAAGAGAGAGGGGGAGAGCGAGAGAGAGAGAGAGAGAGAGAGAGAGAGAGAGAGAGAGAGAGAGAGAGTTTGTGTGTGTGATGTTGGGAGTACTCTGGTGAAGCTGCTGTGTCACTTTCTGATCTTTGCTGGCTGCCTGGCACCCATCATGCTTTGCTCTCGTCCTCCTTTGTCTGTGTGGCATCGTTGGGGACCGTCTTGACTTCGGTTGGCGTTGGCTTTGCTTCTGATTCTTGGAACTCCGAGGAAGACTTTGCTTCTACAGCGCTCTTCCTGCAGAGAATCAGAAACAGCATAGCTGAGACCTCAATTCACAGATCTGCAGAGACCTTCCCACACCTCCAGGCTCCCCTGGGGAGGAAGGGAGTTTCCAGTCACAGCTCTGGTGTCTAACCTTCCATGCTCGTTGAAGTCACTTGAAAACTCTACAAATGACTGATGCCTAGGCTATGTCCCTAGGAATTTTGGGTACAATGACTTTAAAAGCATCCAGAATATTCTAACGTGTGGCTAGGTGGAGAAGCACTGAGACAGAAAAACAAGTTCCTGCTTCAGCTTTAATTGACACCAGGACCCTGTATAAACCTGGGGCAGGAGATGGGGTGGTTGAAGTCCTTGACAAGTTGAAGGGCAGGGCAGCAGCTCCGCTTGCTGTAAGTACTGGGATCCCAGTATCAGTTCCAGGAGGCCCCACTGCAAAACCACCCCTCTTTAGCCTGGCACCCTCCCATCCCTCAGCTCTGCATTCCATGCTATTTCAAAACGATACTTCTATAGTGGCCTGGGTAGGGGTGAGAAAATACTGTTACCAAGGTGCCAAGTGGCTATATTGGGCCTGCTTGCTATAAGGGACTAGAGGGGTAACTTCCATATAAGCTCAAGTCAGCCTCTGCTTCCATGGGTCCAGCCAGACAGAGTCAGGCCCAGGGATGCGGTGACACAGGTATAGACTAGGTACTGCCACTGCATTTGGCTTGGCACTTAAGAAACCTGAAGGGTGAGCACTTGAACTTGGAGGTCCAACAAACACTTGGAGTGTGGGGCATCCTGTGTTCTCGGATACTGTACAACAGCACGAACAAGAGCGGGGAGGGAGACAGTGGGCCTCAGCCTGTGTGTGCTGTGAGTGACGACAGGGCTGTGAGTGACAACAGGGCTGTGAGTGTCAGGGCTGTGGACCACATCCTTCTGTGCTCAGGCCTCACAGAGGCCTCTTTTTATTTTTTTCTGCATTCAATGATGCCTTTTTCAGGAGGACCTGGGCTGGCTCTGGATAACACAAACTGTGGGTTCAGGGTGGCAGATAAAGGCACCTTGGCCTTCTTAGTTTCTTCTCAAGCTCTGCTCTTCAGTGGCCTGATACAAGGCACCTCCTGGGAAAACTGAAGTGCCGCTAGCCCGATAAGGATGGAACGTAATTAACATGGCCTAATTAGCGAGCAGGCAGCAGCTCTGCTCAGCCTGCCTGCCCCTGCCCCTGCCTCATCCCAGCCCTCTGGCTGACAGTCGCCTCACAGAAGCCCTGCATGAGGCTGAGGACACATCAAACAAGGAGGACACAGCACAGCACAAACGCACACCACCACAGGACACAACCCGATGACAGCAGACAAAGAGAGGTCGTACTCGGTCTTTGCTGGTGTAGGCGACACAGTGCCGTCTGCAGTGGAAGGATCAAGCTCAGGGGCTTGTCCACTGGCCCCAGCGGCAGGAGCAGGAGAGCCCAGGGCTGCAAAAACATCCTTTGCAAGGTCAATATCTGGGGTCTTGAAGTTCCCTTCGTCCATTTTAAAGTCCTCGCCCTGGGAAGGGTTTGTGGTGCTGACGGCGGAAGCCTCGCTGCTCTTCGGGCTAACAGGGGCTGTGGCTGCCTCGGGTGGGCTCTTCGCAGTGCTGGGCTGGGTGGGCTCTGGGTCCGGGCCTTTGGTGCTGGGGGCCTCCTGCTTGGCCTGGGGAGCTTCTGTAGCAGGGGTAGCCGCTGCTGCTAGGGGACTGGCTGTCCCGGATGGGGTGGGGGTTGGGGCAGGGGATGGCTTGCTGGCTGGAGGGACCTTGGAGGCCTCTCCTGCACTAGCAGAGGTGCTAGGGCTGAGCACAGCTCCTTGGTTTGCCAGGACACTGGAGGACAAATTGCTAGCAGCCGGGGCTGAAGTCGGGGTATCACTCAGGTCAACAAGGGGGGCCACCTTTGGGGCTGATGCTGGGGGAGCAGATGAGGCAGTGATACCGGGCCCCTTGGAAGGGGTAGCCTGACCAGTGGGTACAGAGTTTGAATCCGGCACGGCCGTGGCCGGCGGGGCAATACTGGACGTCAGTGTAGTGGTCTCACTGGTGGGGCTGTTCTGAGCAGTGGCAAAGGTTTCGGTGATAGGGTCAGAGTTAGTGGTGACGGTGGTGACAGAAGGCAGCATGTCCTCGACAGTGGCTGTGGTGTCTGCAGGCAGCCTGTGGGGAGGACAGGAAGTAGAGAGAGAGAGAATAGACAATGAAGCTGAGACATGACAGAGAGGCTGGATAGGAGGGCTGAAGCAGAGAGGAGCGGTGGGTGGGCATGCAGCAGCCCACCAGCCCACAGAGAAGGAGGATGTGGAGAGGAAGCACATGCCCAGAGGGGCAGAAGAGGACACAGGAGACGACAAAGAACGTGGCAGCCTCGAAGGACCTGATAAGCTTTCCTCTGCGCTGATGTCCCTTCAGCTCTCTGCACAGGGCTCCTATTGACCTGTTTGAACTCTGATGCCCGCCCCAGATCTCCACTCCAGGGAAGGCAACTGTGTTCACCATCCACTTGCTGTGGGTTTCCTGGTCCCTACAAAAGTTGCCTTAGAACGCTCTCTAGTCAGAAGGAAGATGGCGATCGGTGTTCCACACGGCTCCCGAGAGCCAGGGGTTCGTCCAGCCACAGATCTTGTGTTTCTGTAAAATGATTTCCTTCAAACCTAAAAGATCCTTGATAGCCTGGCCAGCATTAAAAACATGATTGGTCAGTGTCTCCGAGGATCCCCGAGGCTTCTGAGCAGAAGAGGGTCAGGAAAGCTTACCGGACCCCTAACTTTTCTGGACCAGAAAACTCTAGACACTGAAGAACCCCTCAATGAAATCTGCTGAGCTTCTCTCTCTAAAGGAGGTTAAGCCATTTCTATAATATGTGTAAATTTATGAACAGAGTCTAGGGATTCCCACTTATTCAAGGAGCTCTGAAAGGCCCCCACTGGGACCCAAGGAGAGTAAAGAATGCCTTCTCTCTAAGGAAAGTGGGATCAGACATTGTCTGACCAAGGGCTCCAGAGTCCTGGCTGCTGTGTCTGGCCAGGATCTGAAGGTGGGAAGCAAGGGGGGGGGTGTTAGAGTGATCAGGTAGGTGTGGGGCTCTAGTGAGGAGGTGCCAGGCCCTCCCAGTCCACGTACTCAGGCTCTGTCAATGGCGTGGTCTCATTGGGCTCTGTATGCTTCCCTCCGTCATGGTTTGGAGTCCGTTCCTCCTCTGTTCGAACCTCCACGATGGGTTCCTTGGACTCATCTTTCCTGTGGAGAGAGTTCTGCTGGTTAGATCCCAAGGCAGCTGAGGGAGGGAGGATCTCCTGGGTCAGAATCTACTGCTTGGGGTACCTAGGTCTGAGCTGAGGTAGAGTGGGTATTCAGAGCCAGATTACTGTCTGAGCCTCAGTCCAGCTTTTGAACATCTAATTTAATCTGGCCTGGCTCAATTTTGTCATCAAACTAATAGTATGCAAATAATAGTATGTACCTTGCCTAGTTCTTATGAGAAATAAATGAGATAATTTATGTTATGTACTTAGCACTGAACCTGGTACAGATAGGTGCTCAACTTAAAACACATGTGCACATATATGTATGCATGTTTACACATGTATTTGTAAGTATGTATATGTAGGACTCTGTGCATACATGTGCCTGTATATACAGAGTTCCTGGAACATGGGGATGCTAATCAATTTATTCTCTCACTCTATTCTCTCTCAGCTTGTTCCAGGTCAGACCAACTCAGCTATGGTCTTCAAAGGCTCTTGCTAACTGGCTAACAGATGCTGCTGGGGAGAACAACACCATGATTAGAGAGACTTTCTTTTATGGTTTTGTCCTTCAGAGTAGGGAAAGGTTACCATGGCACCCATAGATGGCATGGTGCTATGCCCTGGACTGGGGTAGAACCTAGACCCCACAGACCAGGCCAGGTGGGTCTACACTCACGAGAAGGCAGCCTTGCCCTCCTCCATGTCCTTGCCCTTGGCTCCGGGTCCTGGTTTGCCACACATGTTGACAGCAATACACATAACTAGGCCACATTTGTTGATGAAGTAACAGGTGATGTCCACAATCACCAGGAGAATGGCGAAGATGAGAATGAGGATGCCCAGGATGGCGCCGGTAGTCAGACCTGAGGTGGGGCTACCATTGGCTGAAGTGGGAGAGAGACGGCTGGTGGTTAGCAGGCTGAGGTGTGACCCCTCCCCACCCTGTAAAAAAAACTGCTCCTATTGTAGAGCAGACCCCAAACATAAAAACAAAGCAAGCACTCATGCCCGGTGGCACCTTCCTTAGGGCCTTCTCATGCTTGGTGAAGAGACGGGATGGTCTCTGTACCTTTTAGAGGTGGGGAATGATGGTCTCAACATACCCAGGAGGCAGGGTTTGGCCTCCCACAAATTAGGATGAGAAAGGGCTTTGTGAGCTGTCTTCATTCCTGCCCTGAATGCTGAACCTCTCTTGAGGTATATACTTCTCATTTGGGAGTAGACTGAGCCCAGTCAGGCAGTGTCTGAGGACACTGGGTGAAGATGAAGCCAGAAGGTTTGGCTGTATCTCCAGGATTGATGCAAAAGGCTTTTCAGGGTAGGCAGACAATGGCTGCCAACTTTAGACTGGACTGTGGCTCTAGGAAGAGGCAGGGTCTGGGTCCCAGATGGGGTTCCCAGAACTTCCTGGGCTCTTATGGAGACGTCAACTCCAGTGGAATGTCCACATACTGTTCTATTCCTGGAGAGTAAATTCAAAGGAGTCCAACTAATGAAGACACGGGGGGGGGTCCAGTTCTCCTACCCTCCCCTGCTACCCCTAGAGGCTAAAGGAGACCTATGCAATTCTAGAGACATGGAGGCTTCCTCGGGCATCACAGGTAAGGTGAAGGGTGTGAGCATACTCACCAGATGGGGGCCGGGCATGCTGGGATCAGACTTCAGGAAAACCAGTAGACTTATGTAGAGCTGCACATGCTCACAGACAGGCATGCTCACACACAGGACAAATGCCCACGAGAGCACATTCTCACACACTAGCAGCACCCCAGTCTCCTGACTCTGCCTGTCCTTTCTCTGTCTAACTCACCTGTTTATCAACAGGGCCTTGGGGTACAGGTGCTCTCCCAGAAGGACCCTGGCTCAGCTGTGTGCATGGCCCCTCTGACGTCAGTTTCCTGGGAGTGACCCACTAGCCCTAGGTAGCTCTCAACAGCAGTTGTGGCAGGTGAGGCAAAACACTGCATAGATCTCCACATATGTAAGTCAGTGTGGATACAATGGTCTCAGACTGTCACACAGGCACTTCTTATTTATTTTCTTCTTGGAAGACATGGGGCCAGGAGTACAACTCCATCTTACCACCAGACCCACTCTGATGTTTCCTGTGCTCTATAGGGACTGAGGTCACCCAGGTGTGTAGCCTGGAGGCAAGAACTACAGCCAACACTACTTAAGACTTGGCCCCACCTAACTTTGTACTCAGGTCACTATACTTTGCCAACAGCCTGTCAGTAGAATGTCTCATTCTGTTCTACCCAATGATGGGAAGAATGTATAACTCAGGATAACTGACATAGGTGGTCTGCTTTTCTTTTCATACTTTTGGATTTTTTTTTTTTTGTATTTTTGAGACAGGGTCTCTCTTTAGTCCCAACTGGCCTGGAGCTTGCTCTGTAGACCAGGCTGGCCTTGAACTCACAGAGATCCTCCTGCCTCTGCCTCCCAAGTGCTGGGATTAAAGGTGTGTGCCACCATGCCTGGCACTTTTGGATTTTTAAGACAGGATCTTACTGGCCAGGAACTCCTGATCCTCAAGCCTTCACTTTTGGAGAGCTGAGATTACGGGACTGCCCCACACTTGGCCAGCATTTGTAGTACAGCTGTGTTCTCAGTGGCTCCTATATCCTTACCAGGACTGTTTGCTCAGGTACATTACAGCTTCTCCAGAGCTGGATCACTCTTTTGTTCCTTATTACAAATTTCCATTCTGGCCCAGAATGTCAGAGAGGAACACTCACAACCTTATTCCTTTTGTGGCACTGAGGGCTGAGGTGGAGGAGATCTTAGGCTTAGACATGTTTTTACCCTTTTGGGTGTCTTGGCTTGTTCCCTAGACTTTTCATTCTCAAGATCTCTGGCTAGTCCCTTCCAATGCACTGAGGACCCAACTAGTGTCTTTAGGAGGGCCCAAGACCAGCAAAGGACACTGGGTACCTAGAAAGCAGCTGCTGACCTCAGCCCTCAGCTAGAGCGGATCATTTCCCAGTGGCCAATTTAAGAAGCTTCCCATGGCCCTCACTAATGTAAGAGGAAGTGAGTCAGTGCAGGAGGTGTAGGCCTTCCGAAACTTTAGAATCCCAAGAGGATTCTAAAATTTCCAGAATAGGAAAGCCATCGTGGGCTTGAATCGTCTTTCCATTCTACCTTGTTGGCTTGAACCTGCTACAGCCATCTGACATCAGCACCTTGTATGCATGAAGTGCCTATTTCTTGAAGAAGGAGGTGATAATTTTGATATGGGAGGTGATACCTATGTCTTTTTGCAGTTAATGGCACCTTTGAAAGAAAAATATTCTTGAGACCAAGTCTTCTCTGTAGCTCAGGCTAGCCTGAAACTCATTATGTAGCCCAGGCTGGCTTCAAATTCATGGCAATCCTACTGTCTCAGCCTCCTGAGTGCTCTGCTTATAGGTGTGAGCTACCTTGCCCATCTCAATAGCGGTGTTTCTATATGTTGAGCTCTATTCATAAATATGGTCTTATATGACCACTCATATCATGAAAGAGGAATAATTAACCATGGAAAAGCTGTTCTCTGTGTGAGAGTCTAACAGCTGAGGCAGCGTGTGCTATGAGCTCAGCAGATCCAGCTGGTAGTTTCACTGGTTCTGAGAACATTCAAGGGGAAGTATCCAATGTTGGAAAGACTCTGGTTGACAAACAAAGCAGTAGGATGGTGGTCTCCCTTACTCTGGCCTACCAGGCCCTAGAGGTGTTATGGCCTCTGGCAGCGCTCTGACCCTTGTCTTGCAGGGCATGACCTTCAGACTCCTCTGCATGCTGCTTGATAAACATGCCAGCCCATCCCTCCCCTGGGTCTAGTTGATCAGGTCCATGTCCCCTTTTTGGAGAGATAGCCACTGATCCCTACCAAACTGCTCTCGTATATGCTCTTCTTGGCACTGTCTACCAATTTTCTGTTAATTTATATGCACACTACATCTGGATAGCTTCATATTATCTAGAACGCCCAGAAGGTACCCTGTCT
Source organism: Rhizomys pruinosus (assembly GCA_009823505.1). NCBI lineage: Eukaryota > Metazoa > Chordata > Mammalia > Rodentia > Spalacidae > Rhizomys > Rhizomys pruinosus. The sequence goes on from VZQC01000299.1 coordinate 1,720,292, forward strand.
TTCTTCTGTCTCTCCAGCAGCTAGAATGGCCCCTACTTAGGTCAAATATTTTTTGGATGATTGGAAGTTAGAACATCATTCCAAATATTTAAATGTGTGTCAGAAGAAAAAAACATTACCCTTATCCTATATAGCACCAGTAGATATGAATTTTGGAGGAAGGGCAGGCAGCATCCCCAGCTTGAGGAAGGACAGAGAGCAGAGGAAGTGAAAAAGACTATTCAAGCAGAGGCAGGACCATCCTTTGGCAGGGATGCTGCCATCCTGTGGATGAGACACCTGCCTCTAAAAGGGTCTTGGGTAGGGGATGGGCTGAAAGTCCTTTTCAAACACAAATGCCTGCCTCCCACTCGAAAGCAGAGATTGTAACAGCACTCTGCATAGGACACTGGTTCCCAGATGCTAGTTTTCCTGGAATATTAAAGTGCTTGGTAGAGACTATCTCTATGCAGTGATTATTGTGATTTTAATTTTGCATGAAAATAAAAATGTCTTTTAACATAGCGGTTCTCCACATGCAGTGGAATTGCAGGGTTCTTTTTTTTTTTTTTTTATAAACTCAGGATCTGGGGTTCCTCAGTTCTGTGAAGTCACTATCTGGAAGTGAGGTTCAGGACTCAGGATTTGAGCAAGAACCCCAGACGAGCTGTAGGAGGGTCTTTAGTCCTAGGCCTTCCCTGTCCTCCATCCCAGTGGCTCACAGCTGACCTTAGCGTCCATCACCAAGAGATGTGCCCCCTGCCCCATGACTTGGACATAATGGACTTATCCTGATGTCATAGATATACTGAGAGAAGGCAAAGACTCTCCCTAAAAGAAAGAAGTCGCCAGTCCACAGCTTCTAGGAATCGAGACATCCAGAGCAAGTGAGGCACTCCTCAAGTTGGAGAGAGGGTATTGGTGGCATCGAGAAAGACATAAACAAGAGACAGGCTGTGGTCGGGAGGAGTGGGCACTGTACCAGTCAAAATTCACACCCTCAAGGGAGGTGGATGTTACAGAATCATTTAATGCAGGAAAACCAGAGAGATAAAGGCGGTGTCCTGCAGCTTACAGGACATGTCATAAAAGGAATAACAAAAATACCTTTCAGAGGTCTATCTCCTTTGCAGCCTTCCCCCTTTACTTCCCTGCTAGTTCAACCAGGTGCCTGATGCAAAGTGTTCTTGGGGGCATCATCTCCATATCCTCTGAGGTGAGAGCTACCTTGTGCAGAATCAGGCTAGAGCTGTCTGTCTTCTGTGGCTCCTGGCTTGGTAGACCTTGGCCTTTAAAGCAGGAACTGGGTTGCCCCATGACTGAGACCCACATGTGCCTCTTTTCCTATGCCTTCAAATGGGTCTTATAATTTCCAGGTGCCCAACTGGGCCTGAACTGTTGTGCCATGGCCCTGGGGTGCAGAATTCCCTGTTTCCTAATCCCTAATAAGACTATTAGATTGGCAAAATGGTTGAACTCAATAAATTTCTTATATGTCTGCTTGCTTCTTCCTGGCACTGGCTAACACAGAATCTAGTTTGTCAACAGAATCTTAGCTGAGTTTCTGTCACAAGATCCTTGTGTACTGTGAGGAGGAGAAAAGCTTGCTATACAATTGGAAGACCTTGCTAGGGAGCTGTGCATTTGGTTTGGCTTGGAATGTGCGGCTGTCTTCTTTAGAGTGACTGCCTCCTCCTCAGTTCTGTAAAGGTTCCCTCCCTCCCACTGGCTGCTGAGGATTCTGGGCAGCTGGGAACCATAACACAGGTCAAGATTACTAAGAAAAGCACAGTGATTTTGATGAGACTGGGAAAGTGTCTCCTCCGGCTAGAGCTCCACTCCTCAGGCTGCAAGTGTGAGGTCCAATTTAAATATCTCTCCATGTAATCAGTTATCAAGTATGGGAGGTGGAGGGAAGGATTTGGGACCCTGTTTTGGACACAAATATCAAATAAAATCAAAGCACGCTGTTGACTTCACATGAACCGTTATATCCTTTAATAATGCAAAGGTGTAAACTTCATAAAGTCTCGCTGATTATCTACACAACAACGTTAGCATTCTTATTAGTAGAAAAACATGATCTGAACCTGCTGTATAAATATTTCAAAAATGAGCAGAGAAGCCTCATGGCACATGGTGTCTGGGCAGCACAGACACATGGTGCAGAGGTGGGGGTGGCTGAGCAGGCTGGGGTGAGCTCACTCCCTTGGGGATACCTGGAGGCTGCTCTCTTAAGGCTGGGATGGGGCCATAGCCTTCATGTGGGAACTCAGTGTGTGGTGGGGGCTGCTAATACTGTCTCCTGTAGGGTGCACCATTACAAGCCATGGGCCTGTTACAATAAGTCCAAAGGTTGTTCAGCCAAGAGTTGCCGGTCCCTGTGGTATGCTGAAGACACAGGGCCATGCTAGGTCTCTCTATAGTCAGAGATAGAGCTCCAAAGTTCCCTTTAGAAATACTGACAGTGTCCCTCTCTTGTGAATGGGTCTGGTACCAGGCTGAGGCAGACACACTGAGCTGGATACTAATGGAGGCATGTGACATCTATCCAAGATCATCAAAAGATCCAGGAGACCAAAATGAGATCTCTCCTGCTCTCTCAGTTGGCTCTTCTTAACTGACCTGTGAGTCTCTTGCCAAGGCCTGGAACACCATGTTACTCTCTGCCACACTGCCCTGTGCCCAAGAACCATCCTGCTTCACTGAGCTAGTGGGAAGAAGTCAAGGGTCCAGGGTAGAGTTCACAGTGAGCAAGAGGCACTGGCAGTCTGAGCTACTGAGTAGGGTGGTGCCTCTACAGTGAATGCTCTGAGCATACCAGCAGATGGCACCACAAGTGGCTCTGCCTGTAGACACAGCTCAGGCTCATTTGGATTTCCAAAGGGGACTAGTCGCTGAGCATCAAAACATAATGACAAAAAAATACATAGAGAACTAAACAGAATGTAAATTAAACTTCTGTGGAGATGTTCAGAGGTGAGACAGAATGACAGGTGTCACAATAGGGAACCGTTTTTATTCCGCAGAAGATCCATCCTCATGTTCACACGCTGATACTAATGGGTGGGATTCTGCTTGACACACCCACCCGCTCTCCTGGTCGAAAACCCAAAACTGCACATAGGAGATTTTCATGAGAATTTTAAAAAGGTTACCAAAGCAAGAGACCATTAGGGGAGCTGGGGCATTCTTGAAGTGCTGATGGGCAGATTCTGCCAGGCTTTATTGACTTGTGGGGGAGTTGCTTGTTCCTCATTCCTTCCCTCACCTCATGTACTTTTGAGCATATGTGGGGGAAGGTGGTAGAGCTTGTGCCTAGGTCACGGGGATTGCTTCCAACCTGCCTGGCATACTGTGCTTGCAGTGTTGATGCAGGGCATGGCTGGATCACACCCTCCAGGACCCCAAGGCATGGTGATGATCTCAAGCCTGCTACTGTGCACTGGAGGAGTTACTTCTGCCAGGAGTATTGGGTAGATTACATTTTGGCTTTCTTCACAGAGACAGCAGAAGTACTAAGGGTTAGACCAGTGTTAAAGCACCTTCCCAATTGTTCACCAGCCCAGAACATATCCAGTGATTCTAACATTTCCTACTTCATGGGCAACAGGGGGACTTTAATTGGCCCTCATGTCAGCAGAGTGCTCAGGTGAGTCCGCACAGGAGCCTCTTTCAACATGGGCACTTAAAAACTTAACCGCAAGCCAGGCCAACTACCTATTGACAGGCAGAAGATAGCACAGGGTTAGAACAAGGGGTATATATGTGGATTTCAATAATCTGAGCCAAGCTTTAGAAGGCAGGATTCTTCCTGCTACATTTTAGGCATGAACAGCGACAACAACAAAATGTGACAAGTAGCAGATAGTAGAAAGTTCGCTGTAAACCTAGCAATGCTGTTGTTTATTTTTTTAAATAGTATGAAAGAAAGATCTCTCAAAATCTTTTTTTTTTTTTACTGCTTTTAAAAAAGGAGGGTCAGACTCTTTAGGAAGTGGCACAAAAGTATCACTGAATAGTAAGATGTCAAGAGGTAAAGCCTTTCCCAGTGCCAACCTTCCCGTTCCACACAGAATGCTTGCTCAGTGGTCATGGTCAGGTCATTGTGACTCTGACAGGTGCTTCCGAATGGGGCAACTGATCATTTTCATAGAAACTGGGCTTTTAAGCAAATTTAGTTGTGTGTGTGTGTGCGTGTGTGTGTGTGTGTGTGTGTGTGTGTGTGTTCAAGTTCCTAACAGAGCAAAAGAAGAGTCACTGCGGGGAAAAGCAATGAGACAAAAGTGTAGGACGCAGAATTGCCTCCTAAGGTAGCTGGAGGTGTCAAGCAATGGGTCCCAGAGAAAAGGTGGTTGTTGAAACATAAATGTGGCAGTGGGGATGTCCCAGTGACGTCCAAGGTGACAAGTGTGACGACGGACACAGGAAGGGGGTGGGAGGGGAAGAAAGAGAAGGCAGAGACAGAAACAGAGGAAAAAAATAGATAAAAAAGAAAAAAAATAGGTCAAATATAGAAAATACAAGAATCCAAGGTTAATTCAACTTAGTAAGTTAGACTGACAAAGGTTAGAAGAGACTCATTGCTGTATCAATATCATAGGCCAGGTCAGAAGCTCGGCAATGGCGGAAGCAGCACAGCAGGGGTCACTTGGGGGTTAGGGGCCAGCGAGCAAATGAAATTAAAGTGAGAGAACAGGAGCCTATGCAATAGAATAGCAGAGTTGGGTTAAGACAGTGTTACCTTTACCTAAAGTGAACCTTCTTAGGTGTAGTCAAGGAGAGTGTTCTTCTCGTGTCTGGGACTTTGCTTGTAGCGGCAGAGACGCAATGGAAGGGTTGCACTATGGTCAGAATACTGGGCATGGGGTGGGGCCATCTTTGCAGAACTGAAGCAGACCTCTCTTCCTACTGCAGAAGCCCCACCATCATGCTGACAAAGGGTCCTGAGCCCCTCACCTTCTACCACCCTGCCAAGCACAGAGTTTAACCACAAATGTGTCTTGGAATGCAAAGAGGTGTTCTTCTTGGATCTCAGTAAACTGGCTAAGATAGTCAAACCAAATACATGCCACCTCCTTCCAATACCTGGCCACTAGTCAGAGCCCCTGTGGACGAGGTGAACATTTCCCAACAGCCTTGGCCTAAGTGGAAGCCAGGATGATACATGACAGGGACACTGGAGGACAAGGTCGCCCTAGTGTTTTTCCTTCTGATCCCTAACCCCAGTAGGGAAAGTAACTGGCAGTACCTACCTAGCTGCTTATCAAGTGTCACCCCCTGGGAAAACCGGCTTAGGAATTCCTACAAAGGGCTCACTCAAGCCTCACACTTCCTCACATCCTGTGAGTTTCCCAAAGGGTGGACCCAGACACTTACATCATATTGCCAACTTCAAGGAAGAACTGAGCAGAGAACACAAAGAAAGAAGGGCCAGAGAAATCGTAGGGCTAGCTCCATCTGAACCTGCTACTGAGCCACAGTGAGGACATTTCCTGAAGCCATATCCAGATACCTTGCTTCTAGTACTTACAGAGACGCATCCACCCTAGCCTGAGCTAGGACACCTTCCCCACAAGGCAATTCACCAATCAATGCTTCTGATCTACTGCTTAAAACTCACTGGCAAACTTGCTGGAGGCCCCGCATATCTCCCAGATACACCCACTCACACACAAACAACCATAGAGAATCACACACTGGGCTCTCGTACCTGTCTCTATCACACAGGCACATACAGCCTTACATGGCAGGCAGATTATCCCCTTTCTGACCTGACTCACCCCTGGGAGGAGCAATCGTTGACAACTGAGCTTAGCAGCTGAGCAACCTCTCCAGACAGGGCAGGCAGAAGGCTGTTTTCCTACTACAATTGAACATAGTAGAGCATAGGGGGTCCCCTCTGACAGCCTACACTTGTATGACCTATGGTCCACTTCTCCTGCCTGTGACTGGCATCTGGCTGGCCTTGGAAAAGCAAGGTGATAGATGAAGAACTCTGTCTTCTTGGAGAGATTTGTTCAAGAGGAGGACTGGCCATCAGTGCAAGGCGGCTGGGCCAGAAAGCAGAGCGCTCACTTTATTCCCACACTTGAGTTGGTCCTGGATCCCTAGAGACAGATCTGCATCTCCTAGGAGCACAGCTGCCACCATGGTCTAGCAAACTGGGTGCCTTTCATTGATGGTGACTCCCAGCATCTGTCTTTTCCATTTTCTCTATTTCAGGAGGTTCAATCTAAGTCAGTGGAGAGGCCTTCACAGACAGGCTTGGAACTAACTGGGCATCATATCTTCTCGTCCTTCTTTGGGGTCACCCAGAGAAGAAATCTAGACCATGGTACTGTACAGCTAAAGCAGGCGTCAAATAGAACAGCATCAAACCAGTTTATGTGGTCCTAGTGCCAAATGCAGATGGTAGATCAAGTCTCATAAAGGATCCTTACTCAACCAGCATCCAAGGCAAGGCAGGAGCTGGGACATTCCCATCTGAAGGTAGTCCCACGGACTGGTTAGCATTGGCCTTTCAAGGCCAAATAAGACAGGACCCTTTCCCCAGGATCTCCTGGGGGTCTGGGACATGTCAACATACTGCACAGATAGGGATAAGGCAAAACTAAGCTTGGCATGGGCAGCCAGTCATGAGGATGGCTGTAAGCAAGCAAGTTGTCAGGGTTGTTCAGGCTCATTAGGAGGCGTGGCATGTGTGCATTAATTCAAAGCAGGAAACGGACAGAAAGCAGAGGCAGCTTACCTGGGATGGCTGTGGGCTGGGCTGAGGTCCTGAAGACAAAATGGGCTGCCTTGGATTTCCCTTGCTGGTTCTCTGCCACCACAGACACCTCATACTCAGAATTCCAGTCCAGGGACTTGAGCATGACATGGTCACTGCCAGATGGAAGCCTGATTTCTGGTTTCCACTCAGAGGAGAGCTTCTGGGAGCAATCGGCAGGAAGGACAGAAGACACCAGGGAGCTTGATTAAGAATGCTGGGGAGAATGGCTAGAGGCATGAACTCGGGGTGGGGGGTGAAATCACGATAGGAAGCAAGGTGGATTCCTCACATTGGGGGGCAACCTAACATGCCTGCCAACACTAACAGGGTGCTATGGTGTTGACGCCACTGCCTTACCAACTTCACAGCAGGCAGGAGCTCACCAACCCTCACCTGTCCTGGACTATACTCTGGAATGCTGGGTGCATATCACAAGGGCTTCCTGGGAGAGTCATAAAACAAATGTTTATATTCTAGAATGTCATATTCTAGAATCCTGCCTGCATTTGGTGTGACTTGCCTGACAGGTGAACATCACATAGATTCCTATTTTTCTAAAAATACAATTAGGCTGGCTGTGGTGGTGCACACCTTTAATCCCAGCATTCAGGAGGCAGAAGCAGGTGGATCTTTGTGAGTTCAAGGCCAGCCTGGTCTACATAGTGAGCTCCAGGCCAGCTGGGACTAAAGGGAGACCCTGTCTCAAAAAGACATATACATATATATGTATATGTGTGTTGTGTGTTATATGTGTTGTATATATATCATATATACAATATAATGAATATATATAATGAAAATACAAGAGTATTCGATGTATATCTAGATCTAAGATATCTAGATATTAGATCTAATAGATCGGGATTCTTCTGATCACCCTGCCGACAGGCCCGACCACGTCAGTGCCGTCTGTCGCCGAGCCTTTCGTTTTGTACACCCCGGGGGCTTACAACTGATGATAGAGACATAAGCAAGAGGTTAGGTGACTTCCCAAAGTCACCCTGCAGTGAAGGCTGGAGCCCAGTCTGCTAAGCCCCAGACTACTTTTTCCTCTTTCATAATAGGGAGTTTAGAAAGCATGTTAAGCGGAATTGGGTTTTTCTATTCCATGTAGTGTGGCCTGGCCCTTACAAACACAACTTAATAAGAGGTTCGGCTGTCAGGCTAAAGACTGGGATGCTCAGAGGGCACCCAAGGAGTGTCCCACTCAGCTTAGCAAACACTGCTCAGGGTCTAAGGAGAGCTGTGAGGTTATGAGGGCATCTTCCTTTTTGGTCCAGTTATCACTCTGGTTTAACCTCCACATTTGTCAATGAGTTTCCCTGGAAGGAAGTTTCCAAAGCTACTGCTAGGGACTGCCTCCATAAAGAAACAGTGTCATGCTTTATATGTAAAGTGTTTGACCACTAGGTAAAACATCTTTGGAGTGAATAGACAGGCTTTTTGCCAAGCCTATATAAAACATCTCTGAATATCTGGAGAGATTTGGTGATCTAGCACCTACCCCAAGACTTGTAAGGACATTTCAAAATTTATTTTTTTTTTTTTGTTTTTTTGTTTTTGGTCTTTTCGAGACAGGGTCTCCCTGTAGCCCCAGCTGTCCTGGAACTCACTCTGTAGACCAGGCTGGCCTTGAACTCACAAAGATCCGCCTGCCTCTGCCTCCCAAGTGCTAGGATTAAAGGCGTGCGCCACCATGCCCGGCTGACATTTCAAAATTTATACTTTATAATGGTATATTCAAAATAACTGTTCCACATATGCCTGTGTGTGTATGTGTGTGTATAAATATTGAATATTTTGTAACTTTTAATAACTAGGGGAAAATCTCTTAAGACATGTTACCAAGTCTCATGGCATTAACTAAAAGCTTCCTGGATAAGATTAAAATGGATGGCTATCTCCAGAATAGAAAATAGTAACATGCTTAAGCTAATCAGGGATACAGTCTTGTTAATTTTCAATCCACTCCTGTCTTTTACTGGAGTCCCAGTTACAGCTGCTAGATTAAATGGACACGAATGTTCTTCATGTTTCCCTGTATTATACAAATGATAACTCTGACATTTCTTTTCTACATAACAAGATAATTTGGCTCAGGAAAAGTTGGGCTCTACCTCCTTGAACCAGCAGTATGCAGTCCAGAGGAAGACAGTCTGAAAGGGCGTGGTAAACCCCTTCAGCTAGGTTCCTGTTTATAGGTATGTGTGCCTTCTGGAAAACTGTAAATTAGGATTTAGGGATCTGGGAAACAAGAGAGGCTTCTCTAATTGTAGTGACAATTACAAAAACAGGGGGAAGGAATATGCCTCCTCCCTCCAGGATACAATTTTGCCCTACAGTTAAATAAAAAGCATTGGTAGATAAAGGTTTCAATGCTAGCTGTGGGCTGCCCTACCGGGAGCTGTTGGCCAGGGAGGCTTTAAAAGACCCCCAAACAAAGGCCACTTGCCTATAACTTTGGGTGCACGTAAGAAATGGATAGTAAGACCGTATTGCTGAAGATACAGCATGATATGAGCATGAAAAAAATTATGTCGAGACCCTGCACTGCAAATCAACAGCTGATCTTCATGGTGCCAGAGAGCACTTTGCAAACTGTTGGAAAGAAATGGTCTCTGAAGCATTGCTACAGACTTCTTGTGCTACACTTTTACATGCCAAAGAAGATGTAGTGCAATAGTGGCAGCCTGATAATGTACACCTGGAAAGAAAAAAGAATCCCAATTCCTGAGGGTGGGGGGATAGGACACATGGCTGACACTGTAGCCTTGGTGTCTGCTAATGTCAGAAGACTTTATTGACCACATCAGAAAGTTATTGGCATCCCTTTGTCAAAGAGTTATAATGCCCCAACCAAGATATCATCCAAGCATATGTGTCTGTGGCCATAGCATAACTTGTTATAATCTTTAATATTTGTTACTATTTGTGCTTTATTACTAGAATTAAAAGGAGACTACTAAATGACCCACCAGTCCACTGCAAACAGAACTTGGACAGTCCCAAGAGTTTGTGTGTCACCTCAGAGAAAAATCTGGATCTTCTATCTCTCACTCTCTCTCATCCTCCCCTCCAAAGCCCAGGGATTCTCATGAAAGAGGTTGGTGCATAAGATTGTAAGGGCCAAGGAGGGGAGATCAGTTGTGAGATCACAGCAAAAATGGATTGGATTTTTTTTTTATTTGATCCACATGTTTATGTCAAGCAAACCTCTTCAACTGGGCTTGGGGACCCTGGGTTGTACAAAAACTGGACTCAGATGCTAGCTAATTGGGTTTATATGGACACTCCTTATGTTTATTGCCTATGTGTACTTACTATCAAATTAAAAATTAAGAAAACAAAACAAAAATATTTGAACAAAGAAACAGTGTGGGAGAGGACTCGAGGGCTTCTTGAGAAGTCCTACGCTGGTTTTCCAGGTGCAAAGTCCACTACTTCACAATCTCTGGGCTTTTCACAAGGCATATTTGCTTGAGGTCTGTGCTGGGTGGCCAAGAGAGTTGGACACATATTTACTGAAAAGTGGGCTGTTCCTTGTAGGAGTAGAATAGGGTAGCAGTGCCACGTGGGAGGTGCTTCAGTAACTACCCCAGGCTCTGATTGAGACTGGAGGAGAGATCTTACCAAGAAAAACAGTTTGTATTGGTCATAAAGATGCATTTAGGAACATGAAAATGCTCATTCTTGGGCTGTGTCTATTGTGAGGAGATTCTAGGAAGGGAAGTCTAGTGCCCTACAGTCTAACTAGGAAGCCTGAGCTGGGCTATAAGTTAGTTTTGTCTCTCTTGTTAACAGGGCCCTTTTACTTTAAAAGTAAGACATTGAGCTTCCCATATTTACTCTTCTTTCTCTGTTTTCCTTGGCAAACATCATTACAAAAGAGACAACCAGATGATAAAGCCAACACTCAATAGAGCAAAATTTATACTATATAACACATATTAATAATATATGACTATATTTAGCAAACATTAAGCATGACTTAGCATTCTGTTCTACTGTTGTTAGCACAGTCACAGTGACTGTTCAGGCAAACAGGCATTGTAGATGTCCTCTTGTGGAGAATTCTGACTAGAACCTGTATCCTAGCAAGAATTATAGTTCCCATTTAAAGAGGCTTCCAAGGGTTAGGCACATTTTGGGCTATTTGAAAATATAACCAATCTTTCTATCAGTTTGGCAAGTTATTTTACCCTCATTTTCCAAGTGAAGAAATGGAGGTTTGGAAGGACTTGTCAGGTCACATGCTGGTAAATGTTAAAGCTGGAATTTGAGGCTGACACTGGTCAGAAGTGATCCACCACACCATGTCAACTGCTTCAGGTGGGCTATGCAGGGCCTCTTCCTAAGTCTTGAGATCCTTCTCTGCATGGATTAAACCATAGGGCCTCCCATATTATACAGTGGTACCTCTGGGCTAGGTCTTAGGGGAGCCAGCTGAGGCTTCTTGTCCTATGTCAGCTCATTCCTGACTTAGAAAGTCAGTGGGAAGTGCTGGGTAGATGGAAAGCTCAACCCCTGGCAGCAAGGTAGGCCTGTAGGCTTCTATGCTGGACTCATGCTATTTCCACAGGAGAGAGCTGATTGTATGACAGGCAGGGAATAGCACAACTTCCTCTACAAACCTGGGGCTTGATAGGGAAAACAAAGTGCTCTCAGGTTCATTATCTTCTACCACTAAGAAATCCTAGGAATAAGCTATGCCCAATCTCTAGAGACTTGTCAATTGCTTGCCAAGGTTATTCTAAAGCCCTAAAAGGACAACGTGATTCTAAGTTTTGGGATTGGGGATGAAAGCAGGAATGGTGGGGATCTTAGATGGGTGGTGAGTGAGCCAGAAGGAGCTCAGTGTCAATTCACTGTTAGCACGTGAGACCAGCTGAGGTGCAAGGAGAGCAGGTAAGGGAAACAGTGTTGCTTAGGATCTCAAAGCAATCCCGAGTGGTCTATGAACCCAGTATCCTCAGTTAGCTGGGTCTGCATTCAAACTCAGGCTTGCCAGATGTGTGAGAACATTAGTTACTGTAGCTGTAGCCTCAGTTGCTTCTGTCATGTGCAACTGACTGTAATACCCACTTCACAGAGATCTGTGCAGAATCTGTGCCCTGACACAGCACCTGGACCACAACACATACTTCCTCAAAGTGACTGTCAGATGACAAATTTGCACAGGAGTCTTAGACCATGGCAGCAAAGCTTTGTAGAAAAATTGAAGAATCAAGAAAAAGAATATGGCGATGTCACCATCCTTGTAGAAGTTTTTGAATAGTTCCAAAGTGGGCGTGGCTCAGCAGCTACAGGTCAGTCTTGGAAACTAAAACCTCGACCAAGGCCCATGAGTCTCTAGCAAGATGCAAAGTTAGACTCTGTTCTGCTCTCACCTCCTCATGGATGCTCAGATTCTTGTTCCAACAAGGCAGGTGTCAGGGTCACAGGGCTGGGAGGAGTCTGGGAAAGGAGGCTACTTACCGCCCGGTACTTGACCAGGTAGTGTCTGATGGGGGAGCCACCGTCGTCCTGCTTGATTAGATTCACCTTGATGGAGTTCCCGTCCTCTCCCATCTGCCCTTCCAGCTTGGGTGCACTGGGTTCCCCTGAAACAGCCAGTGAATGCACATGAAATGCGGGTCCATGGAGAGATAACTGGGCCCATGAAAATGGGATGCAGTGATGAGGTGGGCTGGGAACTTTTGCTTTTTTCAGAAATTAAAATGGTTAAAAAGCAACAAATATAGAACTTTGAACCCGACGTGACTGCCTTACTGAGACTCAGCTGAGAGTGCTTTGTGAGACTGCTCTGTGAGCACAGATCTTTTCCATTTTTGAAAAGGTCTTCCTGTCTCCCTCACGGGGACTCACACTTCCTTCTGAAAATGTAGGCTTGATTTCTGTAAGCCTGACATATCTTGACAGACCACCTGAAATATGGGCAAGAATGAAGGGCTGAGTAGAAAATGTATACACATTAAATTATTTTTTTCAGAACAGCCCTGTGCTTTTACCTCTGGGGGACATCACTCATTGGAGACTCCCCAGGGCCTCAGGCCACTGATGGGTGTGAATGAAGCTGTATTCTTGCAACTACCTTTTCAGGAATTAAATTTTATTGCTTAAGATCATTTCAAAAATAAATTTCCAATTGTGGCTAAATAAAACGTGATGGCTCTGCAGCAAGTTTCCTGTGAATGTAACTATATTTATAGCTCAGTTGAATGAGTGATAATCTTTGGCACTTTAATGTATTAAAGCAACAATCGGTATGGTCTTTTCTCTTTGGGAGAGGAGAGGGCATAAATGGCTTTAGCATTTCAGAACAAGAAAAATAAAGTTGCCTGTTTTTCTTTGTTTGGGGTTTAGGCTCACTGTGAATCCAGTGGGAGAAGGTGGGGGGGGGCACGGGGAAGATGAGTTTGTAGGTGAGAAGCCACCAGGTCTGGGATGCTCCACACTAAGATGCTGGTTTACTGAGAAACTGCTGTGAGCATGCACTAAAGAACTGGGTGAGAAAATATCTAATATAAGGTTTTGATTAAGACCCCACACTTCTGAGGATCCAGGATTTCCTGGAAGGCACTACCTCTATGATCCATTTTCTGACCTCTTGGGGATGTTGTAGTCACTTACTTTCTAGGTGGGTCACCAAAAATTGGCAAGTGACAGGAGAACTGGGAAGGGGCTTGCCACCAGGCTAGGGAATTTATTACCTCACTGTACCCTTGGTCATATATGGAAGGCTGTTGGCAAAGCTGGGGTTAGTTTTGGTCTCCTTCAGCTATGTTGTCAGCCTCTATCCTACAGCAAGCTACCCAGAGCCCTATTACCTATCTTTTGGGCCCGAAGTAGGCACATCACCTGGAACTAGTTAGAAGCTCAGACTCTGGCTGTAACAAGATTCTTTGGTGATCTGAGTGCATGGTTAAGTTTGAGCAACAGTAAGAAGTAATGAGAATGCATTCAAATCGCAACTGGGAGGGCCATGATTTTCATGTGTGAGGGTATTTAAGAAAATTCCTATTTAATATCTGTCTTCTACAATCAGGAATTTAAGTAACATCAAAACAGGAAGATAAAGATAAATGGGTTTCAGACAAAGACTTGTTCTGTTTCTTAAGCCATGATGAACCCACCATTCCTAACTATTTAGTGGAAAATATTTAGACACTTGGCTTACATATGTCAATGTAGGCTTTTCAAATTCCTTTGGGCTTTTCTATTGCCTTAAGCCATAATTCAATTGTGTGTGTCTATATCATTAAAATGTCCAATGTTAAAAGGGGACTCCATGTAGAGTCCATTTTAGAGTGGGACAGGGATTCTAAGTGGACTGTACAATGCTCAATGCAGCAGTGTCGAAGAGAGAGCCAAGGTCGGACTTGACAAATTCTGTTCTCTGAGTGAATCAGGGAGTCCAGTGTATTCCAGGGGGCTTTGAACATTCCAGATTTTAGCAATGCAAGTAGAACATCTCAAGAAATCCTGGGATGATAGGTTGGCATGGACACAATGGAAATGGATATTAGGCATTATAATTTCTGCACTGGGAATCATAATATGGTCTTTGCAGGATGTCCACTGAGGAAGGGGACTCATCAGTCAGGGTCATGGCCCTTCCAACCCCACCAGCAGGTGGAGACTACAGCCTTGCCTGAGGAAGATTAGGTGAGTCCATGCAGCTGTTTTACTAGACTCTCTTCACTATTTCCTCTCTCAATGAAGCAGTGTGTGCACAAGGCAGAACCAATGCCATACTATAGTCTCTGAACTCTGCTTCATGGGAGGTCTGGAATTTTAGCCACATCACTGCCTCAGTCTCCAGAGTTGCACTCTGTGGGCACCAGATCAAATGTAGAGCCCCTTCCATCACTGCCACAGTGGCAACAATGATGTTACCATACCAGTGGACTACCAACTATGCTTTGGCTAGTCCTTATGACACCTTGGGAGGAAGAACACACAATATGGGACCTTTAGCCTTTTTTCTGGAGACACACCCCAAGATTCATAATTCCTTGTCTCCAAGGCACAAGGTTGTTAACTTCATGGCTCACAATTTTGCAAAGTTTTCTCAAAGAAGTTCTATTTTTGAAGAGAGACTTCTAAGTTCTTTAAAGGCATGTGAACAGAAATATCTTCCAGAAATTCCTGCAGAACCCAGGAGCCTTGACAAAGCTTCTCTCTTATTTGGGGATTTGTCTCAGAAAAAATATAAGTGGAATCCTGAACCCCCTTTCAACAGCGCCAAAGTTCTAACATTTCCTATACTTATAACATTAGAATTTGTTATCATTGTATCTGACTGGGTTACTCTGATATATATTTTTTCTTATAGAATTTAGAGTACTTTATTCCACATAACATTTAGGTTGTCATTTAGAGAGATTCGCCTCTGAACAGTTCAATATATTGTACTGAGTGTTCACAAATTCTATATCAGGCAATGACATCTCAAAGGTGAATGAGACGTGATTAGTCAGCCCAATGTAAAAAAAACCACATTTGGTTATGAGCATTATAAAGAGTGTGGGGTCCTTGGATGGTAATATAATGTCTCCTATTTCAACTAATGCATAGCTTTGGTTCAATTTGGTGGCCCTATAATTTTTGGTAAATACATTAAGATTTGGAAAGAGCAATTATTAAACCAATTGTCTTACACTGTTTACCTTAACGGTAAGTAATGGCAGCAATGAAACTTTCCTTCACTCTGCACAAAGCCAGCCCTGACAAGGAAGGGGCTATTGCAGAATGAATGGGGCATTGGATTCAAGGAGGCTCACTGCTTAATTGAATGCATTAGCAGAGGAAATGATTTAGAGGGTCCCAAGGTTCCGGGGCGGCTGCTGCTGCGACTGAAATCATTATGGGCAATTTCGGCAAAACCAATATTGTAATTATTTGTAAATGTTGGTTTGCCAGTCATCAGCAATAGGCAGGTTGCTTTAAGAAGACCCCTGGGGTTAATTATACCCTTTGAGTTTAGTTTCATCTAGGAGTCAAAAAATTTCCCCTCAAATATTTTATGTTAAAGATGAATACAATATTACCTTAAAAGTAAACCTTGAAAATAACAAACATCAAATACTGGGCAGTTCTGAAATTTTCAGGCAGAATGTAAATCATTTACGAAAGGAAAAAAAAAATACCATTGAGATCAAGTCCTGTGAGCAGTACTATAGACGGCCCCTCTCAGAAAGCATAATTGAGACATGTTATTTCTGGCCATGGAGATTATTGGCCTTCCTTTGCAATTATTGGGCTTTTGAGCCCTTAAATCTGAGTCTGCTTCTATCCCTTCTCATCAGCAGAGGGCCTGGGGTTGGAAAACTACTACTGTATATACAAATTTCACAACAAAAATAATAGCAAGGCCAGGGATTTGGGAAGCATTTGTGAACTGAAAAAGGAGGACAGTTCTTCCAGTTCTGCTGAAGCCTAGCACCAAGAGCTGTGTTTATGAAATGCCAAGGGTCCAAACAGCCAACCCCAGGTTCTGTCGCTGTTTTTTGTTCATTAAATTTAATTTTTTATTTTATTTTTGATTATGTATGTATGTATATGTCTCTCTTTGTGAGTTTGTATAAATGAATCCAGGTGCTCACAGAGGCCGGAAGATGCTATCAGAAACCCTAGAGCTAGAGTTACAGGCTATTGTGAGCTGTTAGATGTAGGTGCTGGGAACCTAACCTGTTTCTGCTACAAGAGCAACACATGTTCTTAACTGCTGAGCTACCTCTCCTCATCACTTTGTCTTTTCTTCTACACAGATCTTCACTAAGTCCCAGGATCTCAGATACTATATTCAGCATTAATTAGTGATGGATCTAGAGGTTGTATTAAAATCTATAGCATTGTTGGACATTAAAAATACTATTCATTTTGTTTATCCTAATTCTCATTTTGTTTTAAGTTATTTCTTAGAATTGATTTTAACCTTGTGTGTATCTTTTCATTATTTGCTTTTTTTTTAAATTCCAAAATGTATGATTTACCCACTCAGATGGAAAGTCCATTTCATAACTCCAACTCAGACACATTATAGATCGATCCATCAAGGAACTGTATTGAGAGGTCCTTCAGGATTAGCAAATTGTCTTGGGGAATTGGAATTTAGAGTTATTAGGCTACTAATTCTCAGTCCAGAAGCAGAATTCTTAGCTAGAGAAGTTGAACAAATGACTCCAATGTGCTTGATGTAGCATCTGTTCTCAGATCCTTGTAGTTCTCCCTGACACCTCTTTGGGGGTCCTCTCTGTATTTCCCAGAGTTCTGAAGCTTAGCCCAATGCTGTTAAACATGAGTGTCAATTTGTGTTCAGCATTGTTTGCCCCAAGTGAGGCCTCTTCAGCCAAGGGGGCTCCCTACTTCATGGGTTTGACCCGACTATTATCCTAGTCCCTGGCTCCAGGGAATACTGGGTTACTGAGCGAACAGGTAAGAATGTGGCTACTTTCTTGGATTTTAGCAGAGAAAGGATGTCGAGTCTTCTGGGGCTGAGCTCACTGAGACACCTAGTCCATAGTCCCTTTCAGAACCAGTTTTCTTAGAAATTGTCAATGTATTTGGGATTTGAATGGTAGCACAAAGTACAAATTAGGCAGCAACAAATGAACTCTGACAGACTGAACCACAAAAATACCAATTCTCTTCTCATGGGTATCATGAAAACACCAACAAATTAATTGACCAATTATCTTGTTTCATTGTCCTAAAAAGGAAGTATGACCATGAAGGTATAGCTTGTGGTTATGGGGCTGATCCAGTCTAAGGAAGTTAAGACAGAAATAACTATCGCCAACAATTAACTCTGCTCCTGCCTCCACAGCCACAGAGGCGGTTGGCGTACACTTTTATTTTTTTACCACTATTTCATGGACATTAGGTTGGTTATTAAGAAGAATGAG
Source organism: Rhizomys pruinosus (assembly GCA_009823505.1). Taxonomy (NCBI): domain Eukaryota; kingdom Metazoa; phylum Chordata; class Mammalia; order Rodentia; family Spalacidae; genus Rhizomys; species Rhizomys pruinosus. The sequence goes on from VZQC01000299.1 coordinate 1,737,950, forward strand.
GCTCCTGAGATGTTTCCTCATACTGGTAGCCTTAGGGGGATCTGGCAGTTTCCAAAGCTGGCAGCAACCCCGGGGTCCCTGCTCACAGGTTTCAGGCTGATACACATCACTGCCTCCCTCTGAAGACCTTTCCTGCTACCTCTCTACCCTGGGAGCTGCCAGTGTGGGAGATCCTTAGAAACAAAGGCAATTAGAGCAGAAACTCTGGTGAAAAGTCTGTGTCAACCTGCCAGAGACCGCGGCCGTCCAAACACACAGCTGTAAAAAAATAAATAAAGGAGGGTGTGGAAGGGGTAGTTAGTGATGTTTTCAATCTAAGAAGGAAGAGTGGGTGTTACAGAATTTAGTTCATCAGAATCAGCATTTCCTAGTACAAGTCAGTGTCAGTAGCTAAAGAAAAAAAAAAGACCATTATGAATGAGTGTGGAGGGAGCCATGCTAAGACATGCAACACTGACAGAAAGGGTACAGGTGGCTGGTACACTCATGCTGGTGTGGGAGGTGTGGAGTCCCATTTTCACAGAGTCCTTGGACACTGAGTATGAAAACATATCTCTGTGGAGTCACTGTGAGTGCTGCAGGCCCATGAGGGCACGGAAGGACTGAACTTTGCATGGAGCAGAGTTTCAGCTCAGTACAACAAACTCACTCCGGCGGTGCTTAAGCTTGCCTGCCCTCTCTATGCAAAGTTGTATAGGCTCAGAGCCAGTCACGTGCTGGATGGGGTTACAGTCCTTGGCTTAGCCCTCCCTTCTCTTTCATTTAGTGTTGTAGGGCACAGTAAATATCACCCAGATGAAGGTGGAACACTCACCCTGGTAAGTGGATCGCAGACTTTTTTTATGGGGTCGGGAGGGATGGATAGAAGGTGGGACAAGGAACACTGGATTTTATTATCCACAAGATGTACAAGCCACTAACAAGATAGAAGCTCCCAGTTCATTGAACTCTTTTGAATTCGGGCAAAATTCACCAAAGTCCTTACTAAGTGCAGGGAAAGGTGTGTGTGTGGGGGGGGCTGCTCTTAACTAAGCTTAATTTTCCTTTTCTGTAAATTTTCCTTGCTCTTTCCATTGCATTATTATTATTATTTTTTTAAATTAAAGGCCTTGTCCTGATGCTGCTGGCCTACCCGAATAGCAAGTCTTCTGCTTGCCCTATGCACACACAGTGATAGAACAGAGTCTGTGATGGGTGGGAGTGTGTAATCATGAGGGGCCAATTCAGTTCAATCCATGAGGCTCACAGTGCCTCCTTCAGTCATCTATCTATCTATCTATCTATCTATCTATCTATCTATCTATCTATCATCTACCTGCCTACCTATCATCTATCTATCATCTATCATCTATTTATCTGTCTATCATCTATCTATCTATCATCTATCTTCATCATCATCCTCCTCATCCTTATCTATCTATCTATCTATCTATCTATCTATCTATCATCGGCAGCTAAGATCAGCACTAAGGTGTGCTTCTAGGACAAATGAAGAAAACAACTCCCATAATTTTTGGCCTGCTTACAGTATCTGGGAGAGGGTCTCTCTTCAGGAGTGAATGAGTGTAGCTCTTGTCAATATTTTGCCTTGCTTCACCCTGAATTATAGTACTGCACCAAAATGGCCAAACTTGCTTCTCAAAAAATAAACAATTTTCAAATCCAAACTCCAGCATCTTCCCACACTTAACATCTCATGGGGAAGGCCCAGGAAATTATTCCAGAATACCAGCCACTCAGCAGTCACTACCAGTCTGAAGGAAGTCTGCTCCTGCTTGTAGCTATTTAGGGAAAAGCACCATTATACTTGGCATAGGGTTTGCAAAACTTTGTAAAGTTGAGCACTCTTAAATCCCAATTTTCTTTGCTTTAAGACTGACAGATGAGATAACTTTTTAAGGTAAGTCATTTATTATTGTCGACTACATGGTTCTTTTCTCATTTTATTACATGCTGTGTAGAATATCAGACAACTTGATTTTGGAAATGAGGGCAGCTCCAATGCACGTCCAGGAGTCTGGGTGTAAATGGGACCGGATTAGGGTGATGTTGCCACACCTACAAAGAGGAAGTCCTCAGCAACGGTGAATGCGGGCAAAGGAAGGGGACACATACAGAGTAACACAGAGGGGAGTGTGGCACAGAAGAACAGACCAGGAACACAGACCATGCGAGACAAGCTGTTGATGGTTTTGACTGTGTGGATGTCGCCCAATCAGTTTTCAGAGATGTGAGGTCAAACAAAGAAGAACCCCTTGCATGCGCAGGCACACCGGATAGTTATTGGTGTTAGTTTGGCTTTCATGATCACTGTAGCCTGTATGTGTCTCAGGGTGTGAAGTAAAACTTTACAGTTAGGAGACAGCAGAATGCCTGTGACTCCCAGGGGAGGTGCCTCATAAGTGTCTGATTTTAATGGAGGAAGTTCAGAGCAGAGGCTTCCTCCTTTTCTCTTGATGGTAAGCGAGAAATGTTTTAACAAGGTTGTGACAGGCACAATATTAACCAATTATTTTGTCACCGCTATGTGCTTCATTAGGGCTATAATTTTATTTCCTTTTCTGTAAGGGTCAATCATGCACTTCTTGATTACACGGAGATTTCCAGTCATCGTTAATTGCCAAGTGACTTTTGCTTGATTTGTGCACCCCCACCCCTGCCTGGGGGAGGGCCGCTTTTGAAAAGCGATACCTCAGTCATCAAAGCCAAACTGCTGTAATCCAGATTCTCATTTCAGAAAATCCTCCATTTACACAAACTTTTGGCAGCACTCTCTTTGGCTTTACAGGAATACAACCTTTTGCAATGGATACAGTTTTCTCTGCAGCACTTCAAGGTTGCAAAACATTTTCATGGAGTTTACCACTCATTTTGGAGCAAATGTGGTTTAGAGAGCTACTGGATATAAAGTTAAACAAGAATGCTATTAGGCTAATTTGCAAAAGATGTTTCTGAGAAATGCTTATAAAGTCCAGTAAAGATTCAGGTTTACAAACTGTGCTGTGGCCAAAGGGGCGTTACTGAGAGAGCAGTTTGTGTGACCAGATTTCTTGAGGGAAAATAGTAACCAAAGGCCATCATGGTTATCGGATTGCCATGTCAAGGTGCCAAGGAATGATGAATTCTGCACGTGAATTGAGAACAAGAGTGAAACTCTCAAATGGCTTTGCTTAGTATATCTGAGACAGGAAAAGCCGGGTGAGCGCTGGCTCGGTGGGAGCCACAGGTCCCAGGTTTATTCCACCAATCAGAACAAAGAGTTTTACCTTCTGTTCACCAGCGTGGACGACATCATCAGCACCATGCAAGCCACATGACAAAGTCACATGATACGCACGCACATGATTGGTTGAAAGGAAAGTGGAGGAGGTCACATGGAAAATACAAAAAAATTAAAAACTGATGTAAACAATGGGCAGGGAGAAAAAAATCAACAACAAAATCACAGACTAAATAAAAGGAGAAATCAAATTAAATTAGCAGCATATATAAGAAACATTGGGAGGGCAGTCACACTACCCAGAAACAGGAGAATAACAAATCAAATAGAGCATTTGGTTAACAACACCAGTAAGCATTAGATACAGTTGCAACACTGCGTATTAATACCACACCAAGGAGAATGAGCACTTTTAAATTGAGGGGGACGTTTCTGTCAGCGCCCAGATGTCAATCAAAGTCAATCCTGGAGACTGTTAAAGGAAAAGAAAAAAAAAAGCAAGTTATTTATTCACAGACTCCAGAATTATCTCAGTGTCCTTGGGAAGAAATGGGTGAAACATGTTGTAGGTCGTCAAGGAATAGTCATGGAAGAAGAAAGACTGCACTCGGTGAAGGAAAGTCATTCTGATTTGTATGGGCCCAACAGGTGTGTGTGTGTGGGGGGATGGGCAGGAGGTTGGGTGGATGCAGGCCTGAGATGTCAGCTGCGAGGCTCTAGTTTCACTTCTCCATGGTATAAGCATGAGATTCTCAACACCTTATGGCATTCACAGTGTCAAGGCTCACATAAAAGCAAAGGTCAGAGCAAGTCAAGGACTAGAAGTTCCCTTTGGCAATTGATAGCATAAACCACTCCCTGCCCCATAAGCTGAGAGTCTGACATTAAACACAGAGTTTGCTACATAAGGATGAAATGACAGCTTCAGAGGCCTGACTGCATGGGTAGGAGATGGGATCAAGATTTACTTTCTTGTTTGGATCCACCCACACTCATTTCACCCTACATTTTAATTCATACTGCAATTTGGGGCAGAATGACCCCAAATATATTCAAAGGCATTTCAGGTTTCCTACACTAAGTTTCCCAGGTCTGGTGAGGTTCAAGTTATTGCCAGTTGAGGCTATGAGAGAGGGTAAAGGGAAAGAGGTAGAGATACCTTCCTCCTCAAAGCACGCTGGGTAAAAGGAAAGAGGTAGAGATACCTTCCTCCTCAAAGCATGCTGGGTAAAAGGAAAGAGGTAGAGATACCTTCCTCCTCAAAGCATACTGCTGAATAAAAGCAATGAGAGGGACATGCTGGGGCCAAGTGACATATTTGGCCTCTGGGGGCTAACAGGATGTATGGTTTTTATTGTCTGTCATGGCATAAATTATATGTGACCCAGAAAACTAGGAGATGTTGCTTCTTTTCAGGTCTATTGTAGATGAGTGGTACTGTTCTGTATGGTTCTGGCTACCACTGCAACTCACATGCATTAGATCTTTTGTTTTTCTTTTTTGAGACAAGGTCTCCCTTTAGTCCCAGCTGTCCTGGAACTCGCTATATAGACCAGGCTGGCCTTGAACTCACAGAGATCCACCTGCTTCTGCCTCCCGAGTGCTGGGATAAAAGGCGTGCGCCACCACGCCCAGTTTACATGCATTACATCTTGTCTCACTGGTGAGGGACACATTCCTGTTAAACCCAGGCTGCTGTTTGCTTGTGACTGCCTCTCCTTTATCTTGCTGTCCACCGGGACTTAGCAATTTGGGTCAGTAGTCAAGTGGTTCAAAACGAAACAGCCTCCAACTTTCTTCTTTTAGATTTTACAACTAAGCATTTTATCTGCGGGTAGAAATTCTGATGTTTAAAAATTAAACATCCAAGAGGGGAGGAATATTTCACTTCTTTTCCAGGAGAAGTCTGGAGCCAAGATTGTGTTTCACTGACAGACAAAACCAAGCTAGAGTGATAATTTAAATATGGCAGAGTTGTGCAAATGTATCATGTAGCTCTCTCTTATGGCCTGGGACAATACCAGGCTGGAAAAGGACAGTGGAGATGCTGGAGAAGAAAGGGTGCTGTTAGCCGCATTCCTTTTCTAAATGCAAACCCCACAAACAAACAGAAAAACCCCAAACCCATCATCTGAATTAAATCCATGCGAATGAGCCCAGATTATTGTCACCACTCTGCTTTGCTGACAAAACGAAACCTCAAAGGCATCAGGAATTAAAATTCATTGCAGCACACACGTAGAGGAACACCAAGAAAGCAGACCTTAGCTGTGTTCTGCAGGAGAAAAAAAAAGAACCATTTCATGCACCACACTGAACCAGGGAACTCTTTTCTTCCCTGTTCAATTGTGTATCAGAAACCTTGGTCGGGGTGTGGAGAGGGACTCTGCGCACCTGTCCTCTGTCTTCTCTTCTGACCACTGTTTGGTAGGAGGCATGCATTCTGGCACACATCCAGAAATATAATAAAATCTGAAAGCCCTACCCACCTTTGAGTGCTGGAATATATACAAACATGCAGACATTCTAGAGTCCTGAGGACATTTAAATCCTCAGCACATATGTGTCTTCACATGAAAGCTAGCCTGGACTCTCTCAGTGCTTGCTGACTTAGTGTCAGGTTTCCATGATGGGAACAGGCGATGCAGTCTGGGCCTGGATTCTATTGTCAGAAGTGGAGTTCCAGTGCTCTCATCTGGACTTCCAACCCAGAGAGCCTGGGTTAGGCCTCTCTGTTCTATCAAGAGTGAAGGGAGACAGAAGGAAGGGGGCTCTGGCTCTTTCTACTAGGTGTTCTGCAGGTGAGACAGAGGCAGGACGGCAGTCAATAGACAGCACTCCCTCCCTTGCTCTTACTTCTTTGCTCTCAGCCCTTTTGCACGTCATTGTTAGAGTGTAGATGCGTGTGGGTGCACACCTGCACGTGTGTTGCAGAGGCAGGGGAGGCAGGAGCTAGGATCTAGGGAAGGAGTTGATATGCTTTGTCTCCTCCTGGTTACCTAATCCTTTTCTGTTTTTAATGTGAATGTCAATTTGGAAAGGCCTCCTCCTGCATAGAGTGTTCTACATATAATCATCCCTGTTTTTTGGGGGGGAGGGGAGATTCATTTGCTTTCTTGGCCAAATAGACAGCATGCTTTGGAAATCATTCGAGGCTAGGCACCTTCATGCATTCACAATTGTTGCTTTTATTGGAAGGGCAAACAACAGGCACCACTGTAACTCAGAAGTCAGCTCCGGAGCAAGCATCCAATCAGAGATGTGGCTGGGAGTAGCCCAGCTTGGTACTCACTAGACAGCTCTGTGGTTGTAAGGGCAGGAAGAGGCCAGGTTGCTATGGAAACATGATGGACAGAAAGGGCACAGAGAGGTGAAGGCAAGCAGGGAGATAAACTCATATACCCATATGTACATTCTCTCTCTATATGTATATGTGTGTGCATATATATTTCATATATGGACACTAGGGCTAATCTCTTACTCCTATTCCCCCATTATCAATATTAATATAAATATTTTAAGGATATTATCAGAGGTTTTGCTGACAAAGGGCTCACATAATTAAGGATAGATAACATATTCCCCATTTATTCTGCCTACTAATTCCTGTTATTGAATGACAGACACTGTGTTTTGTGTGTATTTTTCTACTTGATCTTAAATACCTACATAATGTAGAAGAATCTACCTTCATTCTAGAGATAAGGAATCTGAGATTTAGGGATGCTGAGTGACTAAAGCTCATGAGCCAGAGTCCTGCAGCTTGGATGTAAATGGATGCTAGTCTGGTTGCAAAGGCTGAAGTCCTTTGGTCCTAGTGCATTGTCTGGAATGGGATGTTGGGAATGAATTTCATCTAAATGATGGAAAGAGGGCTTTTGGACTTGGCACTTGACTTTCTTTCTGAGGCTGAGTCAAAGCCATGGGGGTTCTACATTACCAGGGAAAAGAAAACCAGCCAGGCGGGGCCATGCTTGCTGCTATGAGCTGCTCTGAGCCAACGATGGTCTTACCTCATATACTGTTCTGCTGTCTTACTTTGCTTTCTCTTTACTAGAAAGCTACATTCGAAACTCCACAGAGGGACAGGCCCAGAGCCTCCTGTGTTCCTGAGAATCCAAGAGATAAGTGGATGGAGCAGCAGAGAAACAGGATTAGAAAGGAACGAGGCTCACTCAGCCAGCGTGGCAAAGGCTGAGGGTGACGCTTGGACATTCATGCTGTGTTAGTGGTAACTATTTGGGCAGAAAAAGGTGGAGCATGATACATTCTGTAATACTTGCTGCTTTCTTTAGGGAGATTAGGTGGAAGAGGACTGACTCCTCATTTCATTTTCCAGAAGAGATCAGCACACATTGCTTGCAAAGGGTTAAGTAATTTGTGCAGAAACCTACTGCAAGGCACATCTGGGAGCAGGAACTGTTTATTTTCCCACAAATATTTACGAGACGTCCATGCATTTATGGATATGGTGAAAGCTGCGGGCCTCGCTATCTAATTTCAGTGCTTGGGTCCAACTCAAATAAAGGGTGAAAATGCAACACCTCAAAGTATTTGATATGATCCTTCAGGCAGGGTAGATTTTTTTTCATGGTAAATTCCTTTGGCTTTTCCAAATATCAGCTTTGGTTTGACCTGCTGGGAATCCAGAGAACAGGGCAGAAGAGGCAACTTCAGAGAAGCTATCTGCAGGGTCTCTTGTCCAGAGCAATGAATGCCCCCCTCTCTCTGTTGCCTCCCCTGGAAGGCTCTATGCCCTATCGCCTTCCATTTGCTTCTCTGAAAACCTGATGTGCCTTTCCACGGAACTGACTCATTGCCAGGTGAAGCAGATAGCATTAGGCAGATGAACTGTGGCTGGTGGAAAGCCACCTGCAGGGAGAATGAACAAAGTGATACTCACTAGCTGGTGAAGACAATGGAACAAGTGTGGAAGAGCTAGCAGGAGCTGCTGGAGAAAGAAAAATGAAGGTGAAATAAAGAAAATAAAAAGAAAGGGAAAACAGACCATTGGAGGTATACAGATGCTGGGTTGGAAAAATGGAGGTAGCAATCCTGGGTGGCAGAATGAAGGGCAGAAGCAAGGTGAACTTGGGAAGAGAAACCACGTGCATGGATCAGGCAGCTGGCAGACCAGACCAGTGGAGGGCAAGCAGGGCTCTCTTGACCTTCAAACATGATCCTGAAAGTCTGCCAAGTCTGCCATGCAGGTTAAGGGATTGGTCCAAAAACAGCTGCAGGAGCCTCACACCCTGGTTGGCTAAAACCAGCCATTTGGACAGACATTTGACAGCAACTCTTATCTTCCTCCCCAACACTGAGGTCACAGGCACAGGCTGCTGCACCTGGCTTTTTCTGCATGGGTACTGGGGATCGAACTCAAGTTTTCATGCTTGCATGGCAAGCAATTTGCCTACTCAGCCATCTTTCTGCCCCTACCTGGCACATCTATCTCTGTAGTAAAACCGACACCTCTTATTCTGTAATTTTCGTAACTGAATGAGATGGACACAAGTGTCCTCAGTTACTGGATCCAGTAATTTTTTCATACAGAACATACTGAAAACATCGATGATATCCAAAAGTATTCCTTAAAGAACACGATTGCTAGGGAGAGTGAGGCTTTACCTCACTTGGTATCATCCCCGCTCTCTCAGAGAAAGTGAACATTGGAGATGAAGAGATGGGGTCCCAAACAACAAAACTAACTGACTTTCAGTTTAGAGGATGGTGAGAAATTGTGCATCTAACACTGGGACACTGAATGGATCTTTAGTGTTTCACTGACAAATATCTAGATGTTGTCCCTTCAACAACCACAAAACACAGAGCTTGGTGAAAATTTGGAAAAGCATCTACATACTGCAAGTGTTTCCTTAATGATCACAGCTTGGTTTTCCAGTATCTTCCAGGTGAAGACATCTGATGAAGCCAACAGGGTTAGTGCAGTGACTGCAGTGCCACTGCAGTCACAGCAAGTTAAGCTACTGAACTGTCATGTTTAGGAGGCCTAGTTAATTCAGGGAACAGACTACCTCTCGACTTTATTTTCTGTGGGTTGAGTTGTATGTATAATTGTGTATGCTTTTCTGGCAGAGGTCTATTGTGTTTAAATCATAATATTGTAATGCATCTATCACAGAGAGGGCAGTACATAAAAACAAAAATCTCAAGATGCCTCTTCTAAAGTGTAGTCTTTATACCTTCATAGTCTATTCTGCTTCTTGATACAGAAGCAAATTAAAAGTTACCATTCAGGCAATGACATTCTGTAAGCGTATGGTCCAGTCACACAGAAAAAAAAGATTCACAGTAAGTTGTAAACAGCCTTGGAAGGGCAGTAACCTCTCTGAAGGCAGATCATGAGTTGATGGCTGATGGTCTTAATACCACAGACATTTAGCTTGCAAACACTCACAACAGAACATTTTCCCTGGTTAGATTTTGGTTTGTTTAGAGTCACAATGCTCTTGTTGTTTTATTTTATTTTATTTTTTTTGTCTTTTTGAGACAGGGTCTTCCTGTAGCCTCAGCTGTCCTGGAACCCACTCTGTAGACCAGGCTGGCCTTGAACTCACAGAGATCCGCCTGCCTCTGCCTCCCAAGTGCTAGGATTAAAGGCGTGCACCACCATGCCTGGCTCTTGTTATTTTTTTTATACCTATTTATGAAGGACATACAGAGGAAGCTCGAACAGCTAAAGCAGGCTTTCTCTCTGGCAGCTGGGAAGCAGGACTCCTTTTGTGGTTAGTTCTGTCTGCTCATCTCTGACTGTGATAAACCCATGCACCTGAATGTACAGAGGTTTTTCTAAGAAGCCTAGAAAGTGACCCTATTACTGGGACATCTCAGTGGACATTAGAAAGAGATAATACCAAACACTGGCCCCAACTAACACCTCCCAGACTAGGAGTCTGGCAGTTAATACCTCTCTTTAAAACATAGCTCCTGTTGTGTCTTCTTTTCCTTGGGGCTAGGGCACACACCCAGTTTCCTAACCCCAGGGCCACAGATTCGGCTATGTATGTGCACCCTTCAGTCCTATAGGCAGAGAGGAGTGCCAGTGGGTGAGGTGAGCCAGCATCAGGATCCTGGGCCATTGATTCTCAGGTTTGGTGCAGGCACACACAACTCAACTGATGGAGGATTCTTTACCTAAGTTCAGGAAACCTGGGTGCCTTTCAAGAAGTAAGAGCGAGAACTCAGAGCAGGTCCTTGCAAAGACTCACTCTCACTCGTAGTACCAAGTAGGTTTTGTCATAGCAGTGGTAAACAAAGGTATTATCTTTCTGACGGTATATTTGAGTGGACCTGGGCAGCAGGACACTCCTAGGCCAGACCAGCACATTAGTGTCTTAGGGTAGCTTAGGAGGGTATAAGGAAAGACACCACTAAGGCTTCCTTTTTAATATTTTATTTATTGTTTAATGGTTTGAGTGTATTGCCTGCATGTAAGTGCACCTGTGTCATGCAGTGCCCATGAAGGTCAGAAGAGGGAGTCAGATCCCTGGAGCTGTAGTTATGGATGATTGTTGGCCACCACATGGGTGCTGGGAACTGAACCCCGGTCCTCCGCAAGAGCAAGCAGTGCTCTTAACTGCTGCCCTATCTCTCCAGTCCTACACGAAGGCTTCTTTGGTGAATGCATTAGTCTCACATGTTCACCAAATGACCTTGCCAGGATTGAAACAAGGTACATAAAACTCTAAGATCCCACATCACTTATAATTCATCTAAAATAAGTTTGCTCCCCCTTCCTTCCTTCCTTCCTTCCTTCCTTCCTTCCTTCCTTCCTTCCTTCCTTCCTTCCTTCCTCCCTTTCTCCCTCCCTCCCTCTCTCCCTCCCTTTTCCTTATTCCTTTCTTCCCTCCCTCCTTGCCCACAATGAGAATTAAATTTATGGTTTTGTGTGTGCTGGGCATGTGGGCTGTCAACAAGGCACACCACCAGTCCTTTCTTTTTTCATTTATTCTGAGACAGGATCTCAGTAAATTCCCCAAGCTGGCCTTGAACTCACTCTTTATCTCTGGTATGCTTTGAACTTGTGATCTTCCTGCCTCAGCCTCCCACAAAGCCTATGCCATAAGACCTAGTATTTATTAATTCTTTAAACCATACCTTTATTATATGATTGAGAAAAACTGACTTTCTGGGCCACCCTTGCTGGGTCACGGCACCCCTCAGAAGACTTCCCAGTCTCCTCAATCATCCACTTTCATACTACCAGACAACAAAGGCCTAGGTCGAGGGGTCTCCTTCTTTTAAAAATTAAAAACTAAAAGTAAAATTTTTAATTAAACATTTAATTTTTTAGACACTACTCAAACAACACAGTCTCCGCTATATTAAAAAAGTCAAACAAACCATGCATCAATCTTATCTTTATAAGACGGAATCTGGTTATGAGTGGAAACTACTATGACCTTGAACTCCAAGACCCAGTTCCTCTGAATTAACACTCCCCTAGTAGTCACTGGGGGAGAGGAACCTCAGTGGCCAACTCAGGCAGCCTCCTTGCTAGTACTTGCTTACTGATCATTTCCTAGAGAGAAGGGCTTGGAGGACTCAGCTGCAGATTGCTGGGAACTTCCAGAAGGAAGGAGCTCTTCTACTAGAGCTGCTCTTCCAGGATTCCCTTGGGGCATGGCCATCAGCCCGGGGCAGGCAGCTGCCAGTTCTACCTGACACTCCACCGCCCTGACTCTGACACCTTCCACCTCTAGCTGGTGCATTCAGACACCAGCTTGGCTGAAGTAGTGGATTTAACACTTGTTTAAAAACCCCTTAACACCCACATTCAGCTACTTAGTTTCTGCTGCTGCTGCAATATTTCAGAATAAATTTTATAAAGATAAGTCTCCTGGAGTGCCTTTCAGGAGCTAGCAGCTTCTTATGAAGAGTGTGTAGCTTCCTGAAAACCTTATCTTCTAGGTCTGTGTGGTGCAGCCAACCAGAAACATCTCCCTTGTTCCTGGTGTTGAGTGTCCCTCTCATGGGGAATCTACCCTTCCTCCATGCTACTCACGAGTGTTACTACGTTAACTGGCCAGTCTTTTCCCAGCATGGAACTGCACATTATAAGGAACCTGGTGTGAATGAAGAGAGCTGACCAGAATGGAGGACTTTACCCCCTAGCAGCTGCCTGCTGGGCACCGTGCATGCAGCAAGGGCTTCCAGAGCCCTTGGTCCCTTTCAGCTACCAACTATCAGAAAAGGAAGCCGGGAGATCATTCTTCTACTTTCTAAAAGCAAAATGGACAATTCTTTCTTTTTGCCTCCAAGGTCTTTTGAACAGTGGTGTCATGAGCCGGGGGTCTCTTCTCTGATATTCTGGCTAAAAGTGAGGGATACTATTACAGTATTACTCAGAGACCATCTGTGGATTTCCACCATGCTTGGTTTAGCAAATATTATCTATATCATAGGGTAATTATCTCTCTCTCTCTCTCTCTCTCTCTCTCACACACACACACACAATCACACACTCACACAAATTAATAACACGATTTCAAAATACACAAAAGTTGCATGCTCTAAAACAGGAGTGTTAGCCTCTTGGAGTAACCTATAGATGTTAACAAGGGCACAACTAGACTAAGGTCAGTGTGGTTAGGACCCAGACAGCATCATCTACTTCAGCTTCTAGGAGACAAAAGAGGTGGACCAGGACTAAATTAAGAACTAGAACTAGCAGATGTTAACGCTATGGAAACAGGTATGAAGAGGCACTTACGTGGAGGAGGGCTGTCTGCATTTCCCATGGATGGAACACAGACGAAAAGAAAAGCCAAGAGACAGACCCAAGGGAAAAAAAATAAGATGTAAAAGAAATGAGCAGAGTCCACAGAGCACATGGAGCTGGAAACTCAAGTTATCAAATGACTTCAAATCCAGAAAGAAGCATTTCCTGCGGAAGGAAGATAAGGCAGGCTCTTCTATGGCTGGGAAGAAGGTAAGGGGGTCTTTTTGTAGGCCCCTGGGCTCCTTAGACAAAGAAGCAAAGAGTTTTCTCATGTGCAATAAATGTGGGGTCCTGGGAGAGTCTGGGAGCTCTGCGGCCACCCTCAAGTTCAGTTTTACTGCATCGTCTTCATCTGGAGGGACCTGGGGGTCTCACAGGGGAGCAACTGTGAGCTGCAGAGGGACATGGCCAGGGCGAAGCTCACCCAGAGCCTAGCTGCTGTGGACAGCAGGGCTAAGCTGGGCAGGCCTGGGTTAGGGGAGAGGAGATGATAGAGTGGAGGTCCAGTCCTACGTGGACTCAGGGGAAAGCGGCTCTCCTGAAAGAGCCTGCAAGCCGAGGAGATATAAGGACTCTTGGGGATAAAGGGAAGAGGGAAGGAGTACTAAGTTCAAGGTCTCTTTCGGATGGTAGGGACTTTGTTCTTCCTCACATAGCTAATAGAAGTCTCCATTTCCCCCCTGGGACTTAATATCTCCACTGTATCAAAAATCCCAGAAGAAATGACATGAACTGTGGCTGCCTCTGCTTCCCTCCTTCAAGTCACAGGGTGCTTAGGAACCTCTACAGCTTAGGTCAAAAGGCAAATTTCCCAGCTTCCTCTATATGCGCTGCTGGGCTTCCTCCCACTCCTCCGCAGTCACTGAACCAGTGGTGTCCACCAGCTGTTAGCTGTTAACAGGCTGGGCCGGCCACTCAGACAGTGTGCTCCACCTTTTGAGAGGATGAAAAGAGCATGTGTTAACTGTCCCCAAGAGCTGAGAGCTAAGTGGGCTACTATAAGCATGGGGCCTGGAAGACAAAAGTTGTCTTCTGAGCCCTAATGGGACCAACTCACGGTCCCTGACTATCCCAGAGGAGAAGAGGGTGGAAGAGGAGAAGACACAGAGCAGCTGGCTGTACTTACGGACTGGCTGTGTCTTGAACTCGGTGGCTGCACTGATCTCGCCCAGCCCTTTGCCATTGAGGGCTGCCAGTCGCACTGCATACCTCGTTTCAGGCTTCAGGCCCATGATGGTAACAATGCCTTCCATGTTGGCTGTGGTGAGAATATGGGATAGATTAAAAAAGAGTGGAAGTGTACTGGTAAATTGGTGCTGTGGGAAATGGCATAGGAGGTCCTCATAGAATTAAACACAACCTTGGATGGGTGTATACACAGGAAGATTGAATCCAAGGACCAGATAGATGCCTGTATAACAATGTGCAGGGCAGAAGTGTTCCCAGCAGCCAAAAGTTACATACAATACAAATAATTTATTGTGAACAGATGAATGGAGCAATGAAACACAGTGAAGACCAACAATGGATGAGTAGTCTCAGTCCTACAGATGGAATATTGACACAACATAATATGGATAAATTTTGAGAACATTACGTTAAATGAAACAAGCCAGTCAAAAAAGGACAAATATTGAATGATTGCACTGTTATATAAACAGAAAGTAGAATGGCAGTGACCAGGGTCAGAAGTGGGTGAGGGAAGGAAGAATTAGAGTTTCATAGGTAAAGAGCTTCAGTTTGAGATGATGGAAAAGTTCTGGAGATGGGTCATGGTGATTGTATTTAATGTTACTGAATAGTACATTTTAAAATGGCTAAATGTAACATACCATCCAAATATCTGTGTCTATAGCAAAGTAACCTAACATAACAATTAGTACTGTTTAAATACCTATATATCTAAATGTCTGGGCTTCATTAGTAGGACTGAAAGGTTATTCCTGGACAAACTGTCAGCCCGTGAAAGGAAACAGCCAGAATTGACCAGAGTCCAAAATGACAGCTCCAGAGAAAGTAGACTAGACTGTTTTGCTTCTCGTCCACCTGTGCCCCTTTTCTAAGCCTAGGGAACAATCTGCAGAAGAGGGGGCATGGTAGAATGTAATGGCTGTGATTGGGGTGAGTGGTGAAACTACAGCAATATAGACTGGACACTTATTTGATCAACTCGATTGAACATACAAGCCCCCCAGCTGGATGGTGGGACCCTTGGGCTGTGTGGGTTTGGGCACAATTGCTTGCAAATTGGTTTTACATGAAGGATACTTGTACTCATAAATTATTACTTATTGTTAAAAAATGAAAAAATAAATAAAATATTTTTAAATAAAATGGCTAAATGTAAAATGTATGTGGATTTTGCCACAATTAAAAAATAACTAGCAGAGGTCTGGAGAGATGGTTTGGTGGGTAAAGTGCCTATTGCACAAGCACAAAGTCCTGAGCTTGCATCCCTAGAACCATATCCAAAGCCAGAGGTATCAGATACTTCTGCAGGCCCAGCCCTGGGGCTGGAGGATGGATTCCTGAAGCTCACCGGCCAGCCAGCTTAGCCAAATCCATGAACTTCAGGGTCAATGGAAGATTCTATCTCAAACCATAAAAGTGGTGAGTGATTGAGGAAAGAAACCCAGTGTTGACTGTTGACCTTGGGTTTCCACAAGCACATGCACATATGAGCACACGCACATATGAGAACATGCACTCACACACATGCATATATCATGTTAACAAGCACACCATGTATGCACACAGTGTATGACCCAGGAAGGAGTTAGACATAAATGTACTCTACTGTCCAATGATCTGGATTCAGAGCTTTGCAGTGCAGTAATCTAGGTATTATTTGCTCCATCTGTGGCTTGAAACATGTCGTGGGATTGATTTAACTTGGTAGGTACTGCAGGACTTATTCAGAGCAGACTTGTCACCTTGCTGGCTTGGTTACTGACATCATTACATGGCAGCCCCTGGGGACAGACACCTAAGCAGGGATGGTCAGGTGCCCTCAGAGAGGGAGCAGAGCAGGAATGCCCTGCGGACATCTGGTTGTGCTCAGCATCAAATCAGGGCTTCTATCTGGAAAGCAGATGAGATGTCCTTGCTTGTCCTGGCAAGGTCATGAGAAATAGACCCTGAAGCAGGGCAGAAGATCCACAACTCTATGGAAGAATGACTTGACCCTGACCTAATTCTAGAGGGAGAGTTCCTAATTCTCCTGGATGGGATGGCAAATGGTGACATCCAGCATCCTCCAGTAGGTAACTGTGGTGTGTCACCCTGTCCACGAGGTTAGCATAGATCTGGCAAATACTGAGGGCATGTATGACACAGAATGACGGGAGATACCCACTCTTCCCAACTCACCTTCTTTGGCATCATACCACTTGAAATGCCAAGCTTCTTCACCCAGCGACTTCCACTCAGCCTTGTACTTGAGGATGGGCACTCCACCTGTGGCTTCTGGCTCATCAAACTGCACCTGCGCTGTGCTGGAGTAAGGCTCCACTCGGTCGATGGATGGCGAAGATGGAGTGTCTGTAAGGAAGACACACATGGATACCCAGGTCAGTCCACTTTGACCTGGGACCAAAACCCCCAATTTGAAACCTGTCTTTCATGTGTTGATCCCTCTTGGAGATCCTGTGCAAGGAGTGGGAATCCTCGATTGTGGAGTTTCTACTCTCCTAGCCCACTACACCATGATTCTCCCATAGCTGGATTCTCACACCTCCAATGGCTACCTGCATCGTGACCATCTGGCTTTGTGGACCTGCCTCTGCCTTCTTCCTACTTCACGGATATCCTTAAAGAGTGGAAGACAGGCCAGCAAGGAAGAGGTTGGCATGGTAGCCACCATGAAGACACTCACCTGCTTGAACAAGGATGAATTCCAAGGACTCCTGTCCAATGCGGTTTACTGCGGTGCAGTTGTAGTTTCCAAAGTCATTTTCAGAGTCAGGGGTTACCTTTGGAAGGAAGGATTCCTTGGGTTACAAATGTCCTATGGATCGCCAAAGAGTCAGATATTTATTTACTGGATTAAGTTAATAAAGAACAGGACTAGTCATAATGTACAGATTATTAATTCTAGCTCAGCCTTGAATGAGAGAAGAGCCCAGGGGCTCACAGAAGAGGCCTATCACATCTCCCAGTCTCTCAGACTAGCCACATGGTCAAGACCAGAGAAGCTGAGGATGGTGGTGACTTAGGCAGAAGATCAGTTTCATCTCCAGCCAATAGCTCCCCAGTTCAGGATATGCCAGGGAAGAAGGAAAGATGATGGGACCCTGTTCATAGTCTCAGTCTGTTCTATCTTTCCCCCAACACTGACTCACCTCCAGATAGCTGGCAGATGGGGTGTTGTAGATCTTGATGTTGCTGTAGTTAGAGCTTGGCAGCAACTGACCATCTCGGAACCAGGAGATTGTGGCACTTGGGTAAGCAAAGACTTCACAGGTGATGTTCACCTGGTTCCCCTCCCAAGTGTACACAGCCACTGGGCCCTGGAGCTTGGGGGCATCTGCAACAAGTGACAATGGCTATCAGAATGACCAGCACCTTTCTGGAGTCCCTGAGACCTGTTTCCTGGCACTGGAGTACTGGGCATTCCCCAAAGCAAAGCTAACACCTGGAGCAGTAGAGCTCGGTGCCAGTTGGCATCCATGTGCACAGGCTGTTTTGGAGGATTCACAGCAGGGAAGGCTATGGGCATGCATGTGTGCTGGTAGGGTCCTGGGGACTCAGCTCTGAAGCGGTTGAGGGTCAACTGCCTCAGCGGTTGGCAGAGCTCACCAGCACGGCTGCAGCTGCTGTCTCTGCTATCCTGACCCTTTCTGTGGCTCCCTCCCCCCAGTCCTTCCTTAGTTATTCCTCACATTGCACTTCTAGGTACATGGGCTGGGAGTCCTGGCCAATGGCGTTGCTGGCAGTACAGATATACTCTCCGGCATCTGTATACTGGATGCTCTTCAGGGTCAGGGATGACACGCGTGCATGACTGCGTACCACCATGTGCCCATCCAGGGTCTGCAGGGAGGAAAGGGACGGTGTCAGAGTCCAAAGTGAGGCAAAGGGCAGGGGGAAACACAGCAGAGCGGGGCTATGAGACTAGGCCATTGCAACTCTGTGACTAGTCTCCAGTCCTCTCTGTGCTAACCTCTAATCTTGCTTTGCCTAGCTCATAATCGGGGGAGTTCTGGGAGCACAGGGAACTTACATGTACCCATAACAGAAAATGGGACTAGGTTATGTCAAATGACCTGAACTATGGTCTAAAATTTGTTTGGGGCAAAAATGAGATACCTCAAGACTAGTTGGGGTGTGTTAAACGGGAGCAAAAGCTTTGCCTGGCACAGGTTCCAGCAGCAAGGGCCTTGCCTTTTGAGATCCAGGAAAACTTGCACCCTGGTCTTTTCATCCTAGCCTGTTCCCCTAGTTCCATGATGTGTGGATGTGTAATGGGAAAACCCAATGTTCCCAGTGAAAGAAACTATGCAGGAAGCCCCTTTCCTGCAGATGCTCCTCTTTTCTGGATGCTTGAAAGTAAAAAAAAAAAAAATCCCACTTTTAAAAGGGCAACAGCTCGGAGCTCAGGAACCCCTAAGCTCAAAGTAGGGGTAATGCATTCCTCTCTCAAGGGCTAGTGGGAAAGATAGTCCCAAGCCCACCTGAGATGTCTGTACCAAAACTGTTACCATTCCCTAGTCTTTGATATTACTGTCGAGCCTAGAATAGCAATGCTTGGTTAAGGAAAGATAAACACAGAATCCTTAGGTGACTGGTATTAGTATACTGCCAGGGTTTCCCTCCTTGGCATTATAAACAAAAGGGTTGCTACCCTGGAATGATCTAGGCATTTGGCCCTGGGCCAGATCTTGAAAAGTTGGTAATAGAAGAAGGGCCTACTGCCACCATCTTGACTGTAGGATAAGATTTTCTTTTTTGTAGAGATAGATGGGAGGGTTTGTTGCACCTGTCATTTTTCATCCTGTGGAGTTTGGTCTTTAGAAATTGAAAGGACACTTGGGTCTTTTGACACGCTGGTTTGGAAGCTTAGTGAGCTGAACTGCAGTATCCTACGGCAGTCACTTTGGGAGGCTCCATAGAAAGGTCCCAATTGGCTTTGGGTAGCAGTCTCGGCAGACCTATGGCATGGAGTGCCGTTCCCATCAGACCTCAATCACAGATCTGGTCTGTACTAGTTACCTAAGTGGATCTGGAAGGACCATGGAAAACCATGGCTGCCTATGGCTGTGAGCATCTGTCATCTCTGAGATGGATGCCCTGGTTCCCACTTAGCATGTAAACCTGGAAGACTTGATCAAGAATTGGCATCCCAGGAGATGATACCCTTTAGTGACTGGAGACAGCAGACAGTCCAAAAGAACCTACAGACATCCACTTGGCTAGAGATGCTAGATCTCAAGGTTCTTTTCTTACAGGGTGACAAGGGCCATCCTGGTGGATAGTTTTATATACCAAATAGAATATTAACTCGATGATATATATTAGAGTCACCTACAACATGAAGCCATTCTTCCAGGTAGCCCTACAAAACTGCCTTATTTGCTTACCACACCTATCTCCCTAAAGCACAACAGGACTGAAGGGACAATTCAAGTCCACTATGGCCTTGTCAACCATGAGATGAATGGTGATTCTCATGACCAAGGGACTTGCCCTGGGACTGCCATCTACATAGTTATCAGGAAGTCAAGAGAACATTTCCACATGGAAGAAAGTCAAAGAGAGCCATGCAGGTAAGAGCGGGACATTAACAAGAAAGCAAGGAATGAATAGTCTTTTCTCAGAATGCTCTAGAAAATAGTTGAAGAAAGCTCAGGAAATGGTTGTAAAGGTGTTTCTTTTTTTATTTTTAAATCCGAACTTCTTTCCTAAGATTTGCTGTGAGGAGATGTCTCTCATTTACTGATATCATCCAAGCTGTAGGCAATCCTCTGTGAGGAATTCCCACTTTGCAGAGTCCTGCTGCAGGTCTGATGATGGGATTCTTTGCCAGATGTCCAGTCATGCCTTGTAGGATACGTGGATAGACACTAGTGTGATGCAATTACCTCACCCTGAAATGGTTTTCTCTGTCACAGGGACAAAGTCAGGGAGTGTCATCCATTAGATACTCTAACCAAAAGTCATGCCGACATTCAGGATCGCTCAGAGGAAGCAGCTGAGCCCAGGGCATGAGTGAAAAAAACATTACAGGAAAAAGGTCTTTCTTTAAAAAAAATATGAAGGGCAACTCTAATTCTTCTCATCAAAAATTTTGTCTCTTTTCTTTCAGGTGAAAGTGCCAAGCCTTTAGGATCTTACAGAATGAGCCTGCAACACAAGCCTGCCTTTGCACTCATGTGGCCTATGGTCTTCTATCTGAATGAGTCAAATAGGAGAAAATAGAACCTCCGAGCCCCACGGGCAGCATTCACTTGAAAGTCAATTATTTCCAAAGTGAAACATTCAGGATAAAAGACACTTGTGGAAAATGGAGTGAGGTGTCTGCTCTATAAACCTATTATTTCCACTTATAATGATAATTTACTTAACATCGCCTTAATGCTCCCTGATAAATCTCAGCTCCTCCTTGAACCAGGTTTATCTCAGAATGTCACATACAAGACAAAGCAGAAAGACATCTGCCGCCAAAGACAGGCCCAGTTTTAACTCTTCTCTGCCTTTCCCAATCCCTATGGGGTCATGGCTTTTGGGTAATAAAACACCCACCCTATGACAACAGTAAGGAAGCATTTTAGTGAGGATGTGAGCTTAACTATAGTCCCTATGACATCAAGGAAGGCACAGTACAGAGAGGACTTAGAACAAAACAGATTTGATGACGGCAGAATGTTCATGTCCCAGAAACAAATATTCCTGCCTGACAGTCAAGTTTTAAATATTAAGCAGCATCCAGTATTTGTAGCCATGGTTTGAATACAAGAATTATGTGTTCTGCATGATTATCACCCCAAAGACTGAGAGGATGGATTGGCAGAATTAAAATACAGAGTTGATTGGATCTTCTATGTTTATATGTTTTAGCACCAAAGTCATGTCATTTGGAGAAAGACAGAAAAGTGACTTTAATAAAAAGTTTTCATAAATTAGATCTTTGAACCTCAGGCAAAAGCAGTTGTTTCAGTTGTGTGTAGGGTGTATGTGGAGGTGTGTGTGCACAGTGCATGCAGTACCCGTGTGTGTGCATGTGGAAGTTAAAGGTTAACCTCAAGTGTTTTTGAGACAGAGTCTCTCACTGGGATCCAGGACTCTCTGATTAGGCCAGACTGCTGGCTGAACCCCAGGGATCCACCTGTCTCTCTCTCCTCAGTGCTGAAATTAAAATTATGCACCAGCATGCTTGGCTTTTTCCACCAGTACTGGGACTTTGTGGCACACACTTTATTGACAGAGTTATCTCCACAGCTTCTGGGGATGAAAACTGTTTTTCACTTTACTATTGGTCACTTGAGTTACACAAATCAGGTAAAGTAGCATGGGCATGATTATAAAGGGTCTTAGAATAATATAGCACTGAAAATCTAGATGAATCTATGAAACGCTTAGCTTCAGTTTTCAACATGAGTCTCCTATCACCTAAAGCAGGTAGGCACAGGAATTTCAAAAGCTAAATTCTCCTGACTTTACAAACCATAAACCCATTTGTGCAAAGTAATTCTAGTCTTATAAATTTAATGCTCTATAAAAATAACAGATATGTTGAACAGTTTGGGAAAACCAGTGAAAGATGTCATTGGTGTTGCTTTTGACATGAAATGTGATGTGATAATTTACCAAGACCAGTCATTATCAAATATGTGAGCAACAAGATGAGTTGAGCTGGAAAGGCAAGGGCTGAGTGGGTTTTAGATCACTCACTTTGTTACTTTATGGTCCAAAGCCACAGCCACCAGGTGAGGGTTAAAAATAAAATTCCATCATTTCCAAGTGCCTGGCCTGGGAATTGGGGCAATTTATTTCTATTGATATAATTACCTGGATGTGATTTTACCAGCACCAGCAAGAGAATAAGATCCAGTTTTAGGAAATAATAAGGATTTGTTCATCCACTCCCAACACAGCTTGCTTGCTCATCCTATAAACGACACTATTGCTAGGTAAAGTCTACCACTATTGACCTAATCTTTAATCTAAAGTACTCATTAGTTCAGCAAGTCTGGTTATTAACTGTGATGGTGAGTTAAAACTGCAATGCTTTTGAAACTAAAGACTGGCTAGTGGTCAGGTAAGCTATACCTCTTGCTTCTCTGGTCGAGTCCACGAAGCCTGGAGAGGACAAGATATAAAACACAACAAGAAAGCAGTAAAATTTCACAACATGTTGCTTTAGAGAACTGACGAGTCAGTGCATTCCGTGCACATGCAGTTTTTTTTTTAATTCAGAACTTTTCCAGGGCCCACATTCAAGGATGTGTTTATCCCCCAATTTTAACTCAGAATTTAGTTGATGTTCAGCTTCCCCCCCTATGCATATTAAAATGGTTAATTCAAAGGGACAGGCATTCCTAATCTCTGGTAGACACATATAATGTATACCAGAAGGCATATTTGACTATTATTGCAGCCATCTTAAATAGTCTTCAATATTTGATGACACTACCAGTTTTCAGCAAATAATCCAGAATTATTTAGAGAGTAGCTTTTTTCCTTCTGTGAATGTTTTAGATAGCTTATCACAAATATACTAATGTAACTTAATGCTCATGCATTTTATAACTCTGCATGCATTCAATTAAAAATTTTTGTTTATAAAAAGGGAAGAGAGCAATGTGTAGAGTGGTATGTTGGGAATAACGGTATGAAGTCTAAGGGTCAGGAAGCTCTGAGGATACCAGATGCTGGGTGGCTGTGCTAGAGTTTCAGTCCTTAAAGGCAGAGAAGGCCCAGTTGGCCTGTGGGTGAAGGCATGAACCATTTTCATCCAACATGGCACTCACGAGGGAGTGCAACTCCCTCATCCAACATGGCACTCACGAGGGAGACAACTCACAGACATGGTGTTTAGAGGAATTTCCACCCATGCCTAGACTTGTTAATCTATCAGCACATGGATATCGATTCTGCTTCATTCCCCTTCATTTCAAACTAGGAGTCAAGACATTATAGTTATACTGGTCTTTTCATTGGGTGACATAACTGATTGATTGTCCCTGATGTTCAGATGGCAAAGGACAGAAAAGATGCTAGAAACAGAAAATGTAAATGAGTTAGCCAACAGGAAGTCCACCAAATGCAAGATGCTGTTCTGAGACAAGAGGATGGGAGTGCTGGGTTACATCACATGATGCTGAGATGAAGGAGAACAGAGGAACATGCATAGACCAGACTAACAGTGGGACGACATGTCAGATGTAGTGGCCAGTTCCACAATACTAGAAAGCTTGTTTGTCACATGCCAGGGCTGTGTCAATCAAATCTTTTTTTTTTTTAACCAAGCTACGTCATATGTGGTTGTTATTTTCAGGTCTGATTCTTCATGTCTCCCAAACCACTAGAGTCCTGAGCCTTTTAGACTAGGTCATTGCTAGGGACATGATATTTTAATAGTCTTACTCTTCTTTGCTTGGCTGGTAGAATGTAGGTAATATATATCTTGGCCCTAATAATTTGTTGAAGATGCAGCTAACTTGAAAGTAATCTGATATTCAAATATACATACTTAGGAGTTAAACTAGGGTATAATTATTAATCTTCCAAATATTGTTAGTTCTTGGAAGTTTTAATATTCATGTTTTGTTGTTATATATGCAAGGCTACAAGAATATGTATGTATGTTAAAAAGCAAATCATTTTTATAACTATCTTAAGCATTCCCTATTATACATCTGCTCACATCTTGGATCCATCAGGCTCCTATTTGCTGTATGCAAATGTTTCCCAGTGCACAGAAGGGGGACTGAACTTGTACCAAATTGGGAATTCTTTATAGTGAAAAGAAAGGTTTGGCTTCCAAAGAATTCAGCCTTTCAAAATGTCTCTCTTGTTTGCAGACACAGTCAGCCCAAGATGCAAGATTCCCAAGATGGTTTTCATTTTCCTATTTATCTTTTCTGATCTCAACTCCTCATCCTTCTCATTTTCCTCATCATAAGGCTTTACACACCTTTCTTTAGAGTCATCTCAAAGGCACCGAGGTGTTCAAATAGGAAATGATGGCTTCTTTTTTTTTTCTGCCAGGGATTGAGACTGCAGATCATTATCTGTGGGTCTCACTCAATATGTAAATGATGCCTGGAATTTAGAAACACTCTCCAACACCTGGCAGTATTTAGGATGAATCTGCAGAGGTGAGGGACAGCATGACACAGATGCATAAACTTTCTGAAGCATCACGAACACTTCACACATGCTCAAACTATCCCATGATGATGTTTATTTGTTCCCTCAGGATAACAGTGACCACTAGAAAAGGGTTCAGTTTTGGGACATTTGATCTTCCTTGCCGATCTCAATTACCCAGACACTCATATTTAGGTCTGTTATTACTAGCTGACCCAAACCAACTCAACTCTCTGAAGCTTACTGAATCAATGAAATCTTTCTCCAATCACTGATTAGAATGATTTAGATGACATGATCAAGGGTATGATATGACTGTATTCATTTTAGGCTCCTTCCTTCCTTCCTTCCTTCCTTCCTTCCTTCCTTCCTTCCTTCCTTCCTTCCTTCCTTCTTTCCTTCTTTCTATTTGTAAGGAAGAGAAGTTTTGATATTCCATTAGAAAAGTCACTACATGTCTATGAGTGAAATCCTTGTCTCTCTTTTCTAATAAGAAGAGTGGTCTCAGACTCAACTCACACGAAAGACAAAGCTTCTTTAATTCATTTACACTAGAATTAACTTTACTAAAGGAATCTGAACCTCTCAGGAAAGCCATTAGAATTACAGGAGGAGCCTGTTGATCTGGTATACCATTTTCTGAGCCACTGACTTAGAAGCCTTTGAAGGAATTTCACTAAGAGCTCTGAACATGACCCCAGTCAATATTCTTATCAGTCACTTAAGATAAAAGTATTTCGAACAAGGATTCACACAAGTTTGTAAGCAACAGTAATGCATGTTAGGTGACAGCTGCATTGGGAATACTTCTGAATTACCTGCTCTTGCACTTTATGCTTAGAGCTGGTATCACCACTGGCTGCTTCTGTTCATTATTTTCAATATGCCTACATAAGATAGGGGGACCTGACTATAGACCTGTAAGGAAGATTCCAATGAAAAGTCAATCCTGACTTGTAAGAAAGATGGTTTGACACAGTAGTTCACAAGACAGAGTGTATTTGTACGTGTCTCTTTTAGTAATTATTACAGGTGGTTACTGGTATTTAAGGGGAAGAAGGTGAGAAATGGTAACCATCTTGCAATACCTAAGGCAGTCCTAGTGAAGGAAGACACTGTCTTAAATGCCATAATGACCTGGTTTGAGAAATAGAGCTGCAATGAATGAAATAAATATGAAATTCTGCACTGCGAATTAAGCAAGCAATTGTATGAGAACAAGACAGAGGATAAGTATCCTAAATGTAGTTCATATAATAAAGGACCTACAAATTTTAGCTGACTATATGACTCAAGGGTTAATTCTACTCTGATTACATGACGGTGTCCAGATGTAGAAGAAGCTAGCAGGGTAAGGGATGTGTAAACCATGATACATGAAAAATAGCATCTGTCTTGGTGTGTGTTAAAAGAAGAAGGGGTACCAATCAGTATTGGCTAGCTGATACCATCATAAGTTGGACATCATAAGCTGAGTGATCTGGCAGGGAAGCTAGAAAGGGATTCAGGTGAGACTATATAGCCCGAGAAGTGTTTTCCAACCATCTATGAGTTTGGCATTCTATGAGACTTAACTCTCAGGAGGTCTGTTTACTTCATTCATTAGATACAATGGTTTACTGTGACCTTCCTAGCATATCATCCTGATTTTAGAAAGTAAACTGTTTCCTTCTACTCCTATAATTTAATGGTGCTGGTAATCACTATACCTAATTATATAAAGTGCAACTTTCATTGGAAAAGAACATGGGGAGAGGTTACCACAGCAAAAGTGACTTGGACTGAGATTCAGTCTGCTCGTAGGCAGACCATGTTTATTCGTTATTAGCCATCGTCACTATCAGATTGCTATCATGCTTCTTTGATGTCAATATTTAATTAATACAAGTGGCAAATTTGGTTATATAAGATTTGTTTTAACCAAGTGGATCAATCTGGCCACCTTGTGGGCTGATCTGAAGGACTTGTTCTGACACTGACTCATGGCTTAATAACATTACTTGAAGAAAACTTGAAAGTAGTCTACAGTACAAAAACCTGTGATATAATCTATGCTCTGGGGTCGAATAGCTATTTCAGATTAAGACAGATGAACTATACTAAAAACTTAGTCGTATAAAGAAATCAAACCAGCTGGGCCTAAGATGGTCTCTTCCTGGTATCTTCTGTTTCAATACCTAGGGAGCTATAAGTGTGCATTAGTTCCTAGCTATTTATTCTCATTTTATAAAAATGAAATCATAGGTTCAAGCCAGAAGTGCCAACCTATTAAAGGACCCCAAGAAGGCACAAATCATAATAATCTTTCTGGCCTGGCTTAACTGTTGAGCTATTCCTAGGAAATATATAGAATTTAAAAACGTCATTCAGAGATAGATGTTTCTGTCCTTCACTATAGGTCAGAGATATACACTGGGTCACTTTGGACACAACTACTTTGAAAACTAATACAGAAAAACCTACCAAGCAGTAGCCCTGTGGGTTAAGCCCTGAAATGTATGTTCAATCCATGTAGCACACAATGGAAGCTGAAATCTTAGCTGAGAGTTTAATTCCAATGTTGGTAAAGAAATAAACCAAGTAAACATATTTTTAAATTTAGCTGGCTTTTGCAGATCAAACAGCATATGCGAGTTTCAAAAATATTTAGCAGTTCCTCAATTGAATTTCTGTTAAGCTGAATTCAACTCTAGATATAAAACTTAGAAAAAAAACCGTATTATTTGGAACTGTATTTTCTGTTCTTTTTGATATTTGTTTTCTAATAGTGGAATAGAAGTCAGTTTCTCAAACACAAATTCCAGTTTTAGCTTGGGTACTTAACACTATCTTTTTTGGCTTTGGTTGAGTTTATTGTTTCTAGGGATTTCCTTTGGGCAGAGAGAAGACTGAAGATCTATCATTTTTGACATTCTGGTCAATAAAGCAATCTATTATAAACGTTTTTTGAGGCTAGGGACATTACTCCTTGATAGGCAACAGAGATTTGGCTAACTGAAACAAAGCCCATTACGAGAGGAGATGCAAAATAATATTGGAGAAGGGCCATAAATCCTTTTCTTTCTCTCCTTTTTCCCCTTTATGTAGTGTTTGGGATTGAATTTAAGGCAATGAGCTCCACCTGGCCTATCAAGATTTGAACTACTTTACAAGTAAGCCTTTTCTTTCTCTTATTTGGCCCACCCATAGCAAAGGGCCACATGATCTGGGATGGTCACCTTAGTATTTGTACATTATCAGCAACAAAGACAGATAGCTTTCTAGTGGCTTACGAATCCATTCATTTTAAAGCCAAATATTCTCAGTCATTTCGATTTGCTGGGGAGGTTACTACAATGTTCTTAAATCCTCAGTGAATGCATTACAGAACCTAGGTATAAGTATCATCATGTAGAAACTGCTAATTATTTTTGCCTTTAGAACAAAATGAAGTCCAAATGTGACCAAGAATACAGGCAGACACAAAGGCAACCAAGCTTTTGTGCATAGAGTGCATACAGCATGAGTATATGAGACGCAAGGAAGAGAATTAATAGGCTCATTCTGATCTGTGTTTTTCTGGGAAACATTTCCTTCATTACCCCTGAATTGATTAAATCACCTGGTACACCAGGGTCTTGCTTGTCCTGATTCCTTACCGTTTTATAATTGAAAATCACTATTGCCTACTCCCCAGAACATTTGGCTTGACCATGCCCACTACCATCATACCCTTACCAATCTATACAAGGAATGATTCTCGTTCCACTAGGAGGGGATGTTGAGCAGGCCATGACCAGGCAGGAGGGCGGTGGAAGGAAGGTGGGCTGGAGGCTGCAGCATCTTACTGTGGTATCCAGTGACCATATCCCACCCTCGCACTTGCCGAAGAGAACTGGGCATGGAGCAGACTCAAAGTGCTTCAAGTCTGTGTTCCATAGCCCTGAAACTCTTGGGCGACATTGTACCTTTTCTTCACTGCTGATGTTTCTAGTAGAAGTTCTCCAGGTGATGGTGGGAATGGGGTCTCCTGAGGCTTCACAGGTGAGCGTGACTTGTTCTTCCAGTTCCATGGCAGTCTGATTCTCTACATACGTGATTTTGGGTTTTGCTAAGAAGAAAAACATTTCAATGACATTTCAGTGAGTTTAGCTTCTTGGGCTTAAAGGATGACGTGTACCCATTCAAAAAATTTTACTACATACAAAGCCCAATTCTAGGTGTTTCAGGAGACATAGAACTGAGGCCTCCAAGGGTTCTAACAACGCAGAAATGACAGTCGTAGACTATCATTTATGGACTCAGAATGTCCTGGAAGTAAGATACAGGAGTTTTGGTGCAGACGGTGCTAGTCTGGTTTGAGCCTTCACTCAAAAAATTAGCTCTGGGGATGAGCAAGCTCAGCAGGTACAATCAGGAGGGGAGATAGGTCATTCCAACCATAGAAAATTGCTTGAAGGAAAGCAGTCAAGAACCCATGAAGAGGTGAGGGTAGGGAGAGAGATAAATGTTTTAAGATATAGGGAGTCAAGGTTTAACGTCTGGGATTTAAACCACCTCCCGCTCCCCAGCCCCAGCTGCTGAAAGCCCATGGAGAGAATTTGATCACAGCAATGGAACAATCGTTAGAACTCCAAGAAGGTTAATCTTGGAAAAACTTAGGATGACAGAGAACGGAGAAAACCTTGAGGCAGGGAAGCTGATTTGGAAGCTTTGGTAATGACCTAGATGTGCAGCTTCCCTGAATCCTGAATGGGGTTTAGGAGAGAAAAGAGTAAAGGGCAGATATGAAGTGTGGATGGAGGTTTAGAGGCCATGGAAGGAGATGGGGACAAGAAGGATGAAAGGACGGATGAAGAGGAGCCCAAGTGGTTCATGACTTGATGACTTGGAGAATGATGTCTCTGCTAAGTCCGGTGGAGAAACCAGGTGAGTAACTGCTTTGTGGGGTGTAGGGCTGGCTGAGGATGGGAAGGAGAGGAGTTGAAATGAGTTCATTTTCCAAATATTTTGGGTAATGCAAGGAATGCAGACATCCCAAAGCTGAGTTAAATGTTTTAAAACATTAGAGAAAATTGAATTTTCCCAATTTAAAACAATTAGACTCTGAAATTGGCAAACCTTCCATAGAGGAGGAAAGACATCACTGTGCAAATGACTTATTTCACTAACAGAAAAAGAAAGGCAAGGCTAGAGCGACATAGCCACAAAGTCAGAATTATAGGTGGGTTTTGAAAGCACTACATTTCTTTTGTATTTGAATTCATAGTAACTGCAAGTAGATGAAGAAAATGTCATCAGACTGAAGTCCTTCATTCTGCTTTAGTAAACAGAAAGCAATGACAAACAGCTATGCTTGTTTTCTATAAAAGGCCTATTTCAGTATAAAATCACTTACACGGTTCAAATAGGTTCCTAAAGAATCTGTACCAGCATCCTACCTGGAAAGTTATTTTCTGATGGCTGGCACATACACACATCTTAATCCAGTGTGTCCAAATGACCCCATGATCATGGAATTGGCAGAGTTCATGAACTCAGGTATGAAGTTTTCTGTAGGAAGACTTTGTGTACCATGATAAATATGCCTTGCAGGAAGTTACAGTTTACATTGTATAAAGAATGTAGGATAATTTAAAGGAATTAAGTTTAAGTTTACTTCCCAAATAAGTAGCATACAGTCAATGATAAACTATTTGGGTAAATTTAATGAAAACTTATGCCTTGGCTCCTGTTTATGGGTATGTGTAATACAATTTAGGCATCTATAGGTCAAAACATAAAAATTTAAAAAACAAAAAGAGGGAGGTGGGAGGTAGTGTAGTATTCCTTCTGGGATACAAATGGAAAACCCTGTGTTCCAAACCTATTGATAAATTTTCAATTTTGAGATCTTGAAACTAACAATGGGAGGAGATTTGTATGTTCCCACAGGTAAAAACACCAATCTAAATGCCTGAACACATATAACTTATGGCTATGCAGGATGGACTGGGAAATGCCAGCAAAGAGGCTGACCCATCTGAACATTAAAGAAAGAGGAACCTCAGACTGCCTGAGTCACAGACACTGAGCATCTCTCTGAATTCTATTTGGGTTAACTGTTTATAATGGGCCCTAATAAAGTTTACCTTCCAGATGCTGAGAAACCTTCCTACCTCTCCCCTTTATAGGAAAAAGAAAAACACGATGGTACTGAAGTCATTCCCTAACTGTAAATTAGAGCCAACTGTTACAGTGGTAATTTCTTATAAAACAGGTATAACTACCTTTTAAAATTGACTGATAGACATAGGAACTGTGAAAGGATAATTCTCTATTTAGAGCCAAATTCAATAGTAAGTCTTTATAAGCTGTGTAATTAAGCAAAATATATTAATACAGGAAAGCTCTGATATCAGCAATGGATTATTCTGCCTAGGAGATGTTGGCTAGGGGATCCAAACCCCCCAAATTATAAAGGCCTTTTGCCTGTAAGTGGGATAGTGGGATATATGCAAGGAGAAAGGCGGTAAGTCCCTGTTGTCGAAGACCTGGTGTAAGCATGAAAAAATGTTTTGAGACGTCACTTGCTAAGGTATCATTGGCCTCTGAAATGCCAGACAGTGTTACCAAAGGCCACTAAAGCAATAAAGCAAAATATTGGCCTCCTTGAGTCAAGCAAGACTCCTCTGTCAGTATCAGCTACACCTCAACTGCCTAGAGATACTGTGCAGCAGTGGCAGCCATATATATATATATATATATATATATATATATCCCAAATCTAATTGGCTATTAGCTATCTCCTTGGAGGAATAATTCTCAGCTGATGCCACAAGCTTATGTCCTCTAGTGGTTAGGAGATGTTATAAGCCACAAAAGAATTTGTCACCCTTTATAGAGAAACCACAGTTTGTGGATTAGCATACCATCCAAACATCTGTGTCTATGCTCACAGCTTAGCTTTCCATAATAATTAGTACTGCTTAAATGCCTTTACATCTAATTGCTTGTGCTTTATTAGTAGGATTAAAAAGGTAACCCTGGATAAGCTGTCAACCCATGAAGGGGATCAACCTGAACAGACTAGAGTCCAAAATGACATCTCCAGAGAAAATAGATGGTTTTGCTTCTCACCCACTTGTGCCCCTTTCCCAAAGCCCAGGGAGCAATTTGCAGAGGAGGAGACGTGGTAGAATTAAGGGCTGTGGAGAGATTGGGGTGAATCGTGAGACTACAGCAATATAGACTGGACTCTTATTTGATCAACATGCTTGTGCATACAAGCTTCTCCAACTGGACTATGGGAACCTGGGGTTGTTCAAAATTTGGACATAGATAATTGCAAATTGGTTTCACATGAATGTTACTTACATTCATTGCTTATGCTTAATAATTTGGGTCACTTCAAACAAAAAAATGCACCAATTACCTAATTGTATGGCAAACTGAGCAATGTCAATGTTATCTGACAACAACTGTGCTCTTATATTGTAGAATCTCTTAAAAAATAAACAAAGGAAAAAAAGAATGTTGCTGAGGGTAAAATAAAACAAAGTAAAATAAAGACAAAATATGAGTTGAACTGTAGGGTACCAAAGTCACGGAAAGAAAAGGAAAAGAAAAATGAAAACATGAATCATGATATAGGTGAACAATAGATTCTCTAAACCAAATAGTTATTTGGGGTCTGGAAATAGCTAGTCTTGTAATGGCTAACATTCTGGATATTTGAACCTACAGGCTGAGATCTACAGTGTTTCTGACCTTCTCCTGGCCCTTAGCACTTTGTCCTGTCAGTGAAAGTTTAACAAGAAGATTGATGAACGTCAGGTGATGTGTACTAATATTTGGTTTATGCAGCTCCATTTCCTGATGGCTACAAGGACTGCCTTATATAAGTCCTTAGAATATTAATATGTTCTTATTAAGCACATTATTAAGCAAAGTTAATTTTGTACATGATAAAAAGGGTTTGGAAGGTAAGAGTCAGTCCTCTCATTCTGCAAGCAGCGTTGCTGTTGGAACTAGAGGAAGGTTTAGAAGCACACGGGTGCTCTAAATAACTGCATTGAGACAATGAGCATACTGTGCAAACAGGGACAGATGTGGAGTCCCCTTACTTATGAAAGATCCCTTCCCTCTGCATCCCAGCACCAAGGGGGGGGTCTTTCCCAGTTTCATTTCCCAGTGGTCCTTGCTCCTTCTTAACCTCTGTGTGGCCTCCTGGCATCTGCATCTTTTCGCAGTTGTCTCCCTGCCTAGGTGAGACTTAGTACCTCCAACAATCAGTAAGCAAGGCTACTGCCCACCAGTGAACTTGCCTCAGCTCATGGCACCAAGATCATTAGCACAGGCATAATTATCCACGGAGACAAAAATACTTCTTCAGAAGGACCCGTGGGGAGAAGAGTAATGGAAATTCTCAGCCAACTTTAAAGGAAGGTAGAATACAGCTGCTTAGCAGGGGGAGTCCTTTTCCTAACAGCCCATAACTAGGGCAACACATGCCAGAACAGGCCCCTTTTTAGGGGAATAAATGATGTCATTTAGGTACAACTGGAGCAGCCCCCAGTCCAGTCATGCTTCTTATATACTGATTGTGAGTCCCTCCTGAAGCCATGAGTTCTGTGCCCTTCTTTACTACCTAAGTCGCTGCTTTCCTTTTTCTTCTATAACATTAGTCTTTGTTACTTCTGAAGAAACCTGTCCAGGTCACCTTAGGGATAACCCACAGCAGCAAACTGGAAGGGAAAAGAGAGAGAAAGCATGAAGAGAGATGCCCTAACCAGCTGGATCCTTTTCATCAGATTTCCTGACTCCATACCAGTCATCTCAATCAATGGAGGGGGCCAGGAGGAGGAAGAGAGAAAGAAGTCTCAGAAAGGGAAAAGGAGGGTGTGTAGCAAGAATTGAAGAAAACTGGATGAACCTTTTTTGTGCTACTGCAGAGGACTTTCACTCTGGATTTGACCCAGCTGCTACATAGCTACGATTTCCTTTCCAAAGAGCCCAGCCATCTCTTGTTCCATTGTGCTGTCTTGTGTGTGCTGTCTTGTGAATACTGTTAACAGCCCTGGGAAAGAAATTGTGTGTGTGTGTGTGTGTGTGTGTGTGTGTGTGTGTGTGTGTGATATATACATGTAGGGGGTCTAGGACTAAGTTTGTCCATTCAGGATGAAGGTTTGAATGACATCCTGTCTTGTCTGATTCTGCGTCATAATTTATCATCCTTTGCCTTCTTCCCAGGGCCTTCATTATCTGCATTCTCCCATGCTCCCCCCCCACCACCCATGGCTTCTCATTTCCCACCTACTCTTTCTTCTTAGGGTAGCCATTGGCATCAGAGGGGACTGGAAGAGGAAGCAAGGGATGTTCTTAACCAGCCATGTTAGAACTGAGTATGCTCTACATAGCACAGCTTCTTAAACTGTGGGCTATAACCCATACGAAGTCACACAGCTGAAAGTGGTGGTCATTAAAAAGGTTGGCAATAGGAAGATGTTTCTGGACATGCGAAGGCCAAAATTGAATCCAAAATCCAATACACTGTGACTCTGAAGTGTTGTATGATGTGACACCACTGAAGCCTTTCGTCTGAACACTCAACATGTGGATGCCATCACACTACCCAGTGCCAACAAATGCTGGCTGAAACACCTCGGCTCAGATTCAAGACTATTGTGTATCATGAATTGCAGTATTTTTTTTTTTACAACACATACATAGTTTTCTGCTCTTACAGAAACATAATGGTTTAATTATGGAAAACAAAGACTTTCAATATTTTCCCACCATCATTCTTTAGCATATAAGTATCAAATTAGTGTATCTTTGGGTTGTATTGTGTTAGAATGCTTGATTTTAAAAATTGCTGTTTTGAGTTGCTGACTTGAGTTTCATAGAGAAATTATTCAATGAGTTTTGGCATGGGATTGGGACAGAATTTCCAACAATTTCTGAAAGTGCCCTAAACATGCTTCTGTCATTTTGTTCTATGCATTTATGCAAAGTGGGACTTTCAGTCTTGATGATTAGAAAATTGAAGCATCAAGCAACTCTGAAAAACACTGAAGATATTCTGTATCTTGCATTATCAAATATTCAGACCAGATTTAATTCTTTATGAGAAAATAAACAAGTATGTCCATTTCATTAGTATGCAAATATGACTTCATTTTTAATAAATGGTAAATTTATATGTATAACACAAAGGTTGCTTTAAAATAAATATATTTATGAGTCATTATCTGTAAATGTTTGATTCGTATACCCATTTCATATTCATATGTGGATAGGGTTCTGTAAAAATTTCTCAGATACGAGCTAGGAGTGGTGGCACACGCCTGTAATCCCAGTACTTGGTAGGCAGAAGCAGGCGGATCTTTGTGGGCTCAAGGCCAGCCTGGATTACATAGTGAGTTCCAGGACAGCTGGGGCTACAGGGGGACCCTGTTTCAGAAAGACAAAAAAAAAATGTCAGGCACAAAAGGAGTTTCACGTGAGAAAGGTTTAAGAAGGTCTGCTGTAGAGAGACCATGACCAGTATGATACTTGAGGGGCAGTACATGCTTTTTCACACATCTATGTATTCCTGGGCAATTCAGATTCAGCGCAGGTGTCCATGGGTTGTGTGGAGATGCAACCACCACTGTTAGTGCAGAGAGTGAGTGGACTTAGAAGCAAACAGTCTTCTTTTGAATCCTTGCTCCTTGGGAGGTGAGCCTGAGATTTCTGTGTTCATTTGTAAAATGGGGTTGGAGTCTACCTCAGAGGTTTGTGAGAGGATTAAACACGATAATCTGTGGACAGCACTTCACAGTGTATGGCACAGTATAAATGATCCTTCCTCTAGGCTGGTATTATTGTTATTACTTTATGGGATTAATGCTAACAAAGTTTTCTAAAGACAACAGGAGGTAACTTGATCCCAAGGTCATTTTCCTCCTGCATAGGTTATACCTCATTCACATGGAATTAACGGCTGTTCCTTCAGTTATTCAAATGCTCCTATCTGTTGAACTCCAGGCACTGTCCTAGGTGCTGGAGACATAGCTCTAGGCAAACCCTATGCAGATGCCGCTCCTGCCCACAGCAGCCCACACTCCACACAGCACATAGTTTTCTTGTCTCTGCTTAGTGCAAGTGATGCCTGAAGTGCTCAGCCAACACTTCTGTATCTGCAGAGATACATCATTTTGATGTACACATGGACAAGAAAGCTTCTTTTCCTATAAAACACCACACATAATTCTATTATTAAGTCATTATAAGGAATTGCCATTTAAAATGTCAGTGCTGACCGTCTACACTAGCCTGTGAAGTTAAAGATGAGAATCCATGATGATTTATCTTAAATTGGGCAATGGCTAGGTCCACAGTAATCACTCAAATGGATGTCATTGACACTATTATCTTTTGTATATTTATATGTTTGTCTCTTTCTTTGTGTTTCTCAGAGTCTAATTCTACTTATCTGTCTAGCCACTCTATCCAGCAGCACATTCCTTAAATGAAGAAATAAATGAACATTGCACCTGTCCTTCTCTGTAATACAGAAAACACAAGATCAGAACGATGAGGGGAAGATTAGTCTAAATTAGAGATAAAAGACTGTCAAGAATGTTCTTCATGGGCTAGGTAGATATCTCAGTTAGTAAAGCACTTTCCTTGCAAAGATGAGGAACTGAGCTTGAACCCCAGACCAACATAAAAAGCATGGTCTTAGGTGGGAATATTATAATCCCAATGCCTAGGGAGGTAAAGACAAGTAGGTCCATGGGGCTCACTGGCCAGCCAGCCTAGCTGAACCAGGTGACTCAAAAAACAAGGTGGATGACACCTGAGGAGTAACATCTGAGATTGGCCTCCGGCATCCATGCATGCACACACAAACATGCATGTATACACACATGCACCCATACCCACATGAATCACATGAACATGCACAAAAATGTACATATGCATATAAGAATGTTTTTCATAAAGTTTGGTGTTCCTTATCATGTACATATACACCTTGAATAAACTGAAACCTTATTATTAAACTCAGTTGTCAGCAGGAAATAAATAAGACTCATCTATGATTATTATCAAGTCCATTTGCATACAAACACCTAATTTCAACAGTGTGTTTACACACAGTTCTCTTGATCAGATTAAACAAGCGGGTCCTAACACTGGCTCCCAGGTATACATTCGAACTACCTGGGAGGAACAGGCACCAGAGAGGCTGCTCAGGCCCTGTGTCTGAACTAGTGTAGTCTGCAGTGTGCAACTTACATATATGCTTTTTAAACAGATAATCAGTGGCAGTTGAGGGCCACTAGGATACAACTTTCTTAGCAACAAGGCCTTTTGCCACAATCAAGTCAAAATACATTTCAGTTCTGAAATGCCTGAAAGTTTTCAGAGTTTGTAAAGACAATGTGGGTAGAGACATGAGAGCTCCTTCCTTGATTTTCTATGACGGTGGCACACAGGCTGCTAAGGAAGCAAAAGAGTGAGGCAGCCAACCAGCCAGGCACTGATAGATGTCACGAAAGGAGTCTGGGCTGCCTGGAGTAGCAAGGATAAAACAGTGTATAAGGCAGCCAGTATTCTGCCAAGAGGCCTTTAGCATGCTAATGGAGATAAACAGTCCCCCAAACAAACACATCATCAGGAACTGTTCAGAAACTGTTAAGTGCATGGAGAAGACGCAGCCAGTCATAGGGGACTGGGGTGGACAGTAAGGGAGACAGCTGTGATGGGGAGAGGCAATGACAAGGCAATGAAGGCAGCAGTCATGGAGAAGGCAGGCTTGAGCTGAGATCTGCATGATAACAAGAACGTTGCTCAGAGGAGGTCTGAGGGACCACCAAGCAAAGGAGCATCAAAAGCAAGGTCCCTGAGGTAGGGAATTAGCCTGATGTGTCAGACAGAAAGGAGGCTGGTGTGGTTGGTGAGCTTTGTCTGTGGAGCAAATGGAGGGCTGCCACTGTAGAGGAAGGCTGGACCTAGGGCCTGCTGGGCTACAGAAGGGGTCTAGAGTTTATTTTAGTTGCAATAGGAAGCTTGAAAAGAGGAGACGTTGCATGACACTGGTGCACAGACCTACATGCAGACAGTACATTCATACGCATAAAAAATATTAAAAAAATTAAAAAAAGAGGAGACGCATGTAAGCCATTCTGGCTACCAGAGGTAGCAGAGACTGAAGGGGATCAAGATGGGGTGGGGTGGCAAGGAGACCAGCTAGGAGGCTGTGTGTTGCTGAAGAGGGATGGATGGTGGCCTGGGCTAGGGCTTCAGTGACAGGGCAGCACAGATGGGATGGCTGCCTCTTGGGTGCATTGCAAGAAAGGGTGGCTGCTCTCTTGCAGATGGAGTGTGCAGAGTAAGAGAAATTGTGGCTGAGCAGTGAACTTGACCCCAACCGTACTTACCAAAGACCTTGAGGTGGATGGACGCATCCTGCTCTCCAGCCTTGTTCTCGGCAATGCAGATGTACTCAGCCTCATCGTCCTTATCCACCTTCCTGATGGTCAGCTCGGAACTGTCATCACTGAATACGTACTTCTCATTGTCTTCCTCATGCTCTATAGGTTCTCCATCCCTACTCGGAGTGGAAATCCAAAGGATGATAGTTTTGAATACAGAATTATGGTGCTTGTTTTTTTTATTAATTTCCACAGATGTTGACTGACAATGAGAAAGACACTGTACTGTCACATATATTTTATTCCTCTCCTCAGCCAGAGCCTAAGGTTTCAAAGAACCACCCCTACAAGCTACATCTTCTGGAGCTTTCCACAAGACTCAAAATGAAGCAAAAATCTGAGACACAAGGCAGAAGAACTTCACAGAGAAGAACCCGTTCTTCACCTTGATATCTTACGAAGCTCATACTCAAGACACTGAAATAACCAGAGGGAATGGGACCTATGATGTCCTGTTCTCTCATCCATGACACAAGGCACAAAACAGTTTCTTACTTTGTCCAGCTCATGGTGGGTTCTGGGAAACCATCAGCATCACACACCAGGGTGACAGACTGGCCCAGGTTGGCGGTAGCGTTCACAACACTCTGTCTGGCCTGGACGGTGGGTGGCACTGAAGGGAAAAAAAAGGATGTCAGGGCTGATTGTGTAAGCTTAGGAGAGCCTGATAACTCAGAGAAGAGGCATTTCAGGGGTCCCAAGTCACAGGGTCTCCACCTGGGGTTACCAGTCCTAGGCATCTGCAGTGTTCATGTAAGAGCTGTAAACTCATGTGGTGTACTAAATAATTAATGAAAACTGAGTAAACAGTTTGACCACAAACGTGCATTATTGTTTTTAAGAGTTCAAAAGCTCTATTACTTTTTAACTCGCGTTGATGTGGTATTTGATTTATAGTAGCTATTTGTTATGTGTACTTTCTCAATCAATATATACTAAATAACCACTAGGGTTGGTGTAATTTTCTGTTGAAAGAGAGGCTCTCTATACTGGAAAAAGTTAGAAGGTGCAGTTTCTGGTGGTTGTCAGGTTGGCATTATTTTGAAATACACTAGCTCACCAGAGTGCCATATCTCTGAAACTGTCATAAACAACCTTGTGCACAAACTGTTTCCACTAAAGGAAGGAGAGGGGGAGAGTTTGGCAAGCAAACATATATCAATAACCAAAACAACTCAAACACAATTTACTTATTTTCTTAGTACTGACATTATAATTTCCTGTAAACATCTTGTAAATGTCAGATCGATTCCATGGGTGTGTTTATTTGACACTGAAAATTAAGATTAATAAGCCCATGGACTGCGATGCTGACTATTCTGAGACCTGAATTGATTGTAATATTTTCTCTGCACATCAAACTAAGGGGACTAACTTCCTAATGACCGTAACATCAAGGACACTGAGGATGAAGAATAATTTATAGCAAAATGGCAGAGGATTTTAGTCCTACTACATAATGAAGGACATTCAACATCTGCACCTCAAAGACCCAGAGACCCCAAAAGCTAGTGTATTCAATAACATTCCCCTCCCAAACGTTATAATGGTAGGGAGGAGAGTCCCCTGAGATGCATGGATGAATCAGAAGGGGGATTTATTTCACATATCCAGGAGGAAGTAGAAGAGAAGGGCTCAGGGGAACCCTGGTTACAGCAATGGAGAGAGCAGGAAGACCCAGTTATCCTCACCATTCACAATGACCTGAATATCCTTGAAGTTGATCTCCCCCCGTGCCAG
Source organism: Rhizomys pruinosus (assembly GCA_009823505.1). Taxonomy (NCBI): domain Eukaryota; kingdom Metazoa; phylum Chordata; class Mammalia; order Rodentia; family Spalacidae; genus Rhizomys; species Rhizomys pruinosus. The sequence goes on from VZQC01000299.1 coordinate 1,777,404, forward strand.
GATTCTGCCTTCACACCGGTAAGTCCCTTCATCTGTTTTCTTGATGCCCCGGATCTGCAGGTAGTTGTTGGATAGGACTATGAACCGGGCTAGAAGAGACAAGAGGCAGGTTCGTTCAAAGTCAGTTGGAGAACTCCAACAATCAGCAGGCAGGAAGCTGAGCCTCATCCTCTTTCTTTCTACCTGTTTTGTGTATTGTTATTTTTGAGATAGCCTTTTATGATGTAGCTCACTCTGCTCTAGAATCTACTATGTAGCCCAGGTTAGCCTCAAACAAAACCACCCCTGTCTCAGCTTCTGAGTACTGGGATTACAAGGATGTGCCACAACCTAGTTGGCTCTTCCATTTTCTTAACTTTGGAGCGATGGGGTTGGGCTTTAGGTTGAAACTAGAAAAGCATGCCTGGCTCTGAAATACAGATGGGAGCAAGTCAAATGGATTTTTTTTTTGCTTAGAGAGGAAATCAAGTGCCAGAATACACCTAAACATCAGTTTAGGACCTGGAAGTTACACATGGGCTCTGGGTCCCTGAATCTTAGAGTGCCTCAGAGGTTGGAAGGGCCGGAAACTTAGGGGATCTGTGGCACACAGAAACTCAGATCTCACCATCTTTTTTTAGGATGACATCTCGGCCTTTGTGTTTCCAGATGATGGTTGGGGGCAGGGAGCTGACTACATCACACACAATCACGGCGTCTTCCCCTTCCTTGAACTCCTGCGGGGTTGGTGCATTCTTGAACATGAGCTTCTCTGGAAAACAGCAGGGGGAGCAGAATGAGTAAGACACCTTCTCAGTAGAGCTATGCTGCCAGGATTTGAGTTCCAGGCAAGAATCCATCTGTGCATGCATATGGCAGTACAAGAGGGGCTCCCACTCAGTGCATGGCTTTTGGTGTAGGCTGAGCAGGTAGCACACTAAAGGGTGTATAGTGGGAAACAGGTTCCTCCCCAGGTATAATGATGCACACAGGGGCAGTGGTGAGGGGCAGGCCTAGTCTTCAATACTGCAGGCAGGCATCATCAGTTCTTTCTTGGTGTCCCATTTTGACCCATTTTCCTGGCCCCCATCTGTGTTTCCTACAGCATAGAGAATTCTAGAGAACAAGAGAGACCACATAAAGGCTACAAATTGCCAAATACTATGGTTCTATCTATTGGGAGCTATGCACAGTAAGAAGGCAATGAGATGCCACCTCCAAACTGGCTTTTAGCAGCATCCAGATGATAATACCTCATCCCATTGGGCCTCTGAGCTATGTTGCCAGCAGAGCTAGTGGTGTAAGAAGGGGAACCATGAACTGTATGTCTGTCATTGTCACTTATGGGGTCATAGAGAAATCATCAATAGCTCTATGGGAACCATGTAATTTGTGGAGAATGGGGGTTAGTGGAAAGGTAGCTATGACCTGCGAGAGCCAGTCTTGTGAGAGCTGGCATGGCCACGGACTATTTGAGAATGTACTGCAACACGTAGGAGGTCAGAAAAGATTCAGGGGGAGAACTATCAGGTCCCCCAGGTGTTATCTTTCTACTTTTGTTATCTACCCGCGTGTCTGGCTGACAAGGCTGTGGATGGGAAGGCTCTTACGGAAGATCTTCACGTTGACGGTGGCTTCAGATTGGGTGCCATCCTCACCAGTGACCACACACTTGTAGATGCCAGCATCGTCAATGTTGGCATTGTAGATGGTGAGTGTGGAGGAGTCGTCATCGTTCCACACCACTGAGATCCGCTGCTGGTTTGGGCTGAGTTTTTCTCCATTGGGGGAGAACCAGGAGATGTCCTTGTCTTTGGCATCTCCAGCCACTAAGGAAGAAGAGATTATTTTCAAACCCCTGAAAACGAGGAGATTAAGCCTTTGCAGAGCAACAGTGGCTATTCAGTAAGAACTTGTGGATGGCAGAGGCTGGAGGGCTGGGGAGGGATAACCATTATGAAATACAGGCAGCCCGGCTCTGCGTATGTTTAATTATATACACATCTCTTAGAGCAGTTCAAAGAACTCACCATCTGCCTGTGCCTTATTATTTTACAGTGATTCTGTTCTTACCAAGGGAAAAGGTATTTATTTATTGTGCTCGGGTACTAAGCTAGGAATGCACATGCTTTATGAAATGAAAGATAAAGGGAGTTGGTGTATCTGAGTCTTGAGCTCAAGGACCTAGTTGGCCTGAGCCAAATGATCAGGTTGTGAAGGAAGGGGATGGGTCATCTTCTGACTGAAGATGAGAGACTGGCTAGCCCGAGACTGAAGATGGCAGCTCCTTGGATTTTTCCTGTTTAAGCTTTTATATGAATGGCGTTCTAGTACCTGCTGCCTCAATCAGACAATTCAAGCCCTTGTGTGCTCTGAAGAGGCAGCAGGTCACCTGTGTCCCTTCCCCCTGGGCACTTGTGACCGGCAGACTACTATTGCTGGGCTGCCTGGAAGCCACGCTGGGTCAGGGTGAAGGGCTCCCCAGTACAATGCTCCTTGCTTGTCCTGCTTCCTGCACGGTCTCCTCTCCAGCCTGCATCACCTAGCCCTGTGCAGATGCTTGGTATGGAAACATAGTCTTCCCTTCAGGGCCCATCATGTTTCCAATAAATATCACAGTTTTGCAGGATGTGCTGTGGGTGCTGAGGCCATATCTTCAGATCATTGAAATTGCTGTAATGAAGGCAGAGCTGGGATGAACACATCTCACGGCTGCCGCCAACTTGTGATGCAAATCACAGTGGCAGTTGAATCTGCCCAAAGCTGTTTGTTAAATGCCACAGCTTATATCCAGTTCAGCTCACTTCTTTTTCTGCCATGATCTGAATCTCCGACATGTCATCTACAAAAATCTTGAAGCCTAATTCCACACACCCTTTCTTCCATAGGGCATTTTCTGATCATGGTCAGGGCTGTGAAAATGGGGTACATCTCCCAGGTAAGCTTTAAGGACATGAGGTCTGATATATCATATATATGTGTATATATATATATATATACATCCATAGATAATTTTGACTTTAAGCTTTAATCAGAGAAGCCTCTATTTCCAGTGAACTGTGATGAATTCAGAGACTTGTGGCTAAGGCCTCACCCAAACATCTGAGATTAGAATCCACTGTTTACATGTCTTGGTGCCCTTTGCTCAGGTGAGTACCCAGCTGTGGAAAAAGCTCCATAGGTCATGAACTACCCATTGCCTGTTAGCCAGAAGTACTGCTTACTGAGCAAGAATTATTGACAGTGTCAAGTCTAAAGTTCTAGATCCTGGAGAGTCTGACTTAGTGGACCTTGAGAGGTCTAGAATTGTCTACAAGCTAACAAGCCAGGGGTTCTGTGCACAGTCTGATTAGGAAGTGCCAGCTACTGAATTCAAGGTGTAGCACTGTTAACTTACAGACTTCATTTGCTCCATCAGAAGACTGCTTGTAGACAGTAATTAAATACTAATTCCCAGAAGGAATCCCACAATCATATTCAGTTATTTATTTATTATTCTGTCTATTTTTTGCTAGTTTCTCTGAAGGTAGACATTGTTCCCAGCCAAGGAGAAATCAGCGTTGGAGAGTCCAAATTCTTCTTGTGCCAAGGCAAGTGTCCTGTGTCCCATTGTGTTCCAAAGCTTGCCTCCAAAACCATTTCACAAAGCAGAAAGCCAAGGAGTGCCAGTCCTAGAATTCCAGCCACCTCTGTCCTCAGGGTCCAATCAGGAGCCAGAAGAGCTCTCAGGCCCTCTTCCTTCCTCTCAAAGGCTTTTTCCTTTGTGGTGACATCCTGCTTGACACCAGAGCAGCTTCCAGGGGTTTGGTAGGAAAATTAACACACTCCCAGAGAATGGATTTTCTAAGACCCCCTAATATCTGTAACCACAGTTCTGGAAAACAGCTCTAGGTTAGAAATAATGCCTTCATGGGTCAGTTTAAGTCTCATTTCTTAGAATCTTCCAGACCAAGGTCTTGAAGGTATATTGGGCAGGTAGCTCTGGATGTGAAAACACTTACCCTGAGTTTTCCCAGGCTTTGTAAATCTCAATGTAATATTATTCCTCTAGATATATTATATATATATATATAGATATAATATTAACACATATATATGATATATCAGACCTCATGTCCTTAAAGCTTACCTGGGAGATGTTACCCCATTTTCACAGCCCCTGACCATGATCAGAAATGCCCTATGGCGAAAGGGTGTGTGGAATTAGGTCTTCAAGATTTTTGTAGATGGACATGTCGGAGATTCAGATCATGGCAGAAAAAGAAGTGAGCTGAACTGGATATAAGCTGTGGCATTTAACAAACAGCTTTGGGCAGATTCAACTGCCACTGTGATTTGCATCACAAGTTGGCGGCAGCCGTGAGATGTGTTCATCCCAGCTCTGCCTTCATTACAGCAATTTCAATGATCTGAAGATATGGCCTCAGCACCCACAGCACATCCTGCAAAACTGTGATATTTATTGGAAACATGATGGGCCCTGAAGGGAAGACTATGTTTCCATACCAAGCATCTGCACAGGGCTAGGTGATGCAGGCTGGAGAGGAGACCGTGCAGGAAGCAGGACAAGCAAGGAGCATTGTACTGGGGAGCCCTTCACCCTGACCCAGCGTGGCTTCCAGGCAGCCCAGCAATAGTAGTCTGCCGGTCACAAGTGCCCAGGGGGAAGGGACACAGGTGACCTGCTGCCTCTTCAGAGCACACAAGGGCTTGAATTGTCTGATTGAGGCAGCAGGTACTAGAACGCCATTCATATAAAAGCTTAAACAGGAAAAATNAAAAAAAAAAAAAAAAAAAAAAGAAAATTTGACAATTAATTCCCAGATGAAACCCAGAGCTTTCATTTAAAAAATGCTGGGTGTGATGGCACACACCTGTAATCTCAGCACTTGGGGGCAGAGGCAGAGACAGAGGTAGAGGAAGAGGTGGGTGGTCCTTTGTGAGATTGATGCCAGTCTGGTTTACATAGTGAGTTCTAGGCCAGCTGTGGTTACAGGAAGACCTTGTCTCAAAACCAACCAACCAACCAACCAACCAACCAACCAACCAACCAACCATCCAACCAACCAAACAAACAAACAAACAAACAAACAATGAGGGTAATTTGGCTTTTAAGAACTTGTTACCACCCAATGACTCTTTATGCTATGGCAGGAGTAGACACAATCAAGATGATTCCAACAGGGAATTCCTGTCTGCCGTGGGGGAAGAAGGGTCCCCTGGGACACTGCCCTAAACAGCAATGTTTTAGATCCTCAAAAAGAGAGTGGTCTAGCAGTCTCTTTTGGGTATCAGTCTGAAGTGTCTCTAAGACTTTTAAAGCAGTCTGTCACTCCAGAACTATGCCCATGGGTCTCTTGCAAATTCCCCATGCTGTCATGCTTGGTCATGATTTCAGCTGATTCTGAAGTAGGACTGCAAGCAGGGATCCACCTTACCACACGACGTATGGCCAACATACCTATTTCTGTAACGGGAAACAACATCTACCCCAATTAGTCATGGGCTTTTCAGAAATCTCACAGCCCGTGCTTTTGTGGAATTCTCTCCATCCCTTGTTACTTTCCCTGAATTTTTATTTGAATAGCCACACATTCTGTCATCCCATGGCGTTGATAAGAAAAGTCATTGCCCTAGATCTTACTGATTCCTGAGTTCACTCTGCTCCTCATTTATTGCCTTAGAACAGATAACAAATGTTTGTGAAAATATAGTTTTAGGATAATAAAACAGAGCGCTTTATTCATCTGACTTTGACTTCCTTCTGGCTCTGCTCTCTTTAAGGAAATCTGAAAGGGGAAGGCTAACACAAATTTGGTACAATGGAGGGAGTGCCTGAGAACCATTACGAAGCAGCGCCCCCCCAAAAAACAGGCTAGGTCATAGTGATTCGGTGAGCTCTTCCTTCAACAGCCATTTTCTGTTCACAGTAGAATGGAGGGAAAGCTCGTTGCCATGGTGACTAGCTTGCAGGCAAGGCTGGTGCTGCAGCTCTGAGTCTGTGCTCATGTGATGAAGAGGCCACAGTTGTGTTCAGCAAAATACAAGGATCAAAGGGCCTGCCTGGGGCTGGGAAGGGGGTGCATGGGGGACCCAGAGTATTGGGAATGTAGTTTTCCTAACCATCCCACCTACAGACAAAGCAGGTCACAGAAAAACCCAGCAGAGGCTGTGGGGTGTGGAACGACAGGGATGGAGGGGAGCCAGGCATGGGAAAAGATGGAGTGAGGGGACAAGGGAGGCATGGGGTTCGAGGCCAAGGAAGGGAGGAGACTGATCTCTCCCACATGGATAAGAGGAAGCTCTTGGGTACATTTGAATGAAGAGCCCAGGGAATTAGTCATCAAGGGGTTGCTAGTCACCCCCACTCTGCTGCTCTGAGCCTCTTGGGGCTTAGGGCTGAATTCTTACCTGAGGAAAAAAAAAAACAAGTATTCTGCTCACTTTCCTGATCACGGGCCATGATGCCCAGAGCTGCACTGGGACATCATGCTGATGCAGGGCTGAGTCCACAGGGGCAGATGGAGCCAGCTGGGGCTGCGTCCTGTCATTCTTCTCTAGCTGGACTTAGGTGCTGCTCCAGTAAGTCTACACCTTCCAGATGAGGAAGAGTGGGAAATGAATTTCTTACAGTCACTTGTAGTTAGGGGCCTGATGCTCTGGAGCCCAGGCCTCCTGGCTGTCAGATAAGTGCTGTCTACTCTGTAGTGCTACCTTTGTAGAGAAGGACCATCTGCAGGCACTGAGCGACAGCCCTCAGCACTGCCATTCCTTAAGGATTATAGAATCCAGGGTTAAGCTTTCCTGCCCCTTTGGGAAGCACGGGGCTGTACAGAGAAGGCTCTGGGCCAGTGCTGTGAATTTGAAGGCCAATCAGAACCTGCCCAGTTGCTTCTGGTGGCTTACACTCATGGGATCTACCCACGGTACCATGAAGCCCAGAAGCTGTCCCTTCACCATACCAGCTGAGTAACAATGCTTTGAGGAGTTTACAGGGTATTCCTTGGAGGATCAGAGGCATGTTTCTGCCTGTAAAGTTCACTGGCCCATATGTTGGGCATTAGCCATCAGTTTCAACATATGGATCCTGTTACTCCGGTACAGCCCTAAATGCTTGGGAAGGATATTCCTAGCCTTAGCGAAAAAGCAGCTAAGCTGTTCGTCTTCTCTCTCTCTCTCTCTCTCTCTCTCTCTCTCTCTCTCTCTCTCTCTCTCCTCTCTCTTTTTAAGCTCTTTTCAAAAAGAGAACATGAGTCTCCAGGGGATGTCAGGCTGAAGAGCTTTCATACCCAAACGTGGCCAGGATCTATCTATGGACCATGGAGAGAAATGAGAAAGGCAAATTCAAAGGGATTCCCAGTTTAACGGGATCCCACACACACACACACACACACATTTATCACCAGTTCTAAAACAGAAGATCTTCCATTGAGACTGCTGGCCTTTTGCACCGAAGGAAAAGAGAGATTTCTCTCTCAAAGCACCAGACACGCTGGGCCCAAGGTACCCCAGACACTCTGCAAATAATACTTGGATGGTTTTGATGGTAGTCAGTGGCCGATTATTCTCCTGCACATGCCAAACATTGAATTATTAGGTTTAATAATGGGAAGTAGAAACCCTGTGGTAAATCCCAAACTCCTTTCCTCTACTGCCTGCTTCTCCCTTGTCTCTCTTGCTTGCTCCTTTCATTGTTTTCAATAATGTCTGTTGGATTGTGTTTGACTTTCCTCTGGTTGTATGTGCAAATGAAGTTTCCTTACCAGGCCAGATGCATTCCTTTAAAGAAACTCATGCAAACATTTCTCCTGAATCATGTGTCTCATGCCTGCTTTCCTCCAACTCTCTCTGCAAAAACATTGTCATCTTAGCTGCACCTGAAGATTCACAGCAGCAAACCCAGGTGTTTGGACCTGGGAGGGCCTATCTGGTTGGGATGACAAGAGCCCTACAATGTCCTCCTGTCTACATCCACCCTCACCTGCAGCCGGTCTCTGACTATCTGGTTTATAAAAAAACAGTTCATAATCACACCAGCCCCCTAACAGTTCAAAGAGGTAAAAAGACCTGGACGATATGCACCAACTTCAGAAGAAGAAACAGAGGTGCTGGGAAATAAAATGCCTCACTCAGCTCAAGAGCAACTGAACCAAGAATGAGAATCATCTAATTCTAAGGCTCCAGCTCATATGCCTGAAACTTCCCAACTATTTTGAACCTGTGTGTGTGTGTGTGTGTGTGTGTGTGTGTGTGTGTGTATGTGTATATGCATGTAGAGGCCAGAGGTCAACCTTGGTGTCATTCCTCAGGAGCTTTGTGGTTTTTTTTTTTTTTTTTTTTTGTCTTTTCGAGAGAGGGTCTCCCTGTAGCCCCAGCTGTCCTGGAACTCACTCTGTAGACCAGGCTGGCCTTGAACTCCCAAAGATTCGCCTGCCTCTGCCTCCTGAGTGCTAGGATTTTTGTTTTTTGAGACAGCATCTCTCATAGGCCTGGAACTCGCCCAGATAAGTGAGGCTGCCTAGCCAGCAAGCCCAGGGATCTAACTCCCTAGGGCACCAGGCTTTTTGAATATGGATACTGGGGATTGAACTTGGGTCCTCACGCTTGCATGGCAAACACTTTACTAATTGGCCTATCTCTCCAGGCTCCTGTGAGCACTTTTTTAACTTCTAAAAAAGCTTATTTTAACCCCTTAGTTACCATTTGCCTCCCTCCTCTCTCTTGTTGGAAAGAGAAGAGCCTTTGTATAAAAAAAAATCTTTCACTTACATTTCTGTAATTGTTTCTCTATTTTTTTTAATTTTTAAAATTTTATGTGTATGAGTGTACTGTCTGCATGTAAGTAGGTGCACTCATGTCATGCAATGCTGCGGAGGTCAGAAGAGGGTGTAGAATTCCCTGGAACTGGAGTTAAAGATGGTTCTTAGCCACCATGTGGGTGCTGGGAATCGAACCCGGGTCCTCTGCAAGAGCAGTTGGTGCTCTGAACTGCTGAGCCATCTTTCCAGCCCCTGTTTCTCTATTGTTAATGCTAACTGGCTTCTTTGTTCACAGATGGTGATAACATCTTAATTCCCATTTTACAGATGGGGAAGCAGAAGCTCAAGGCCTTTAGCCGTGGTCAAGATTCAAGCCTAAGTTGAATGGAGTCCAAAGCATCAGCTGCTTCTTTTCAGACTATGTTAATCCTTGTGAGCAAATAAAAAGATAGGTTCTGTCCTCTGGTGACCTGGATGGTCCACCTCGCTTTATCTCACTTAAAAAAAAAAACCCTGCGGGAGATGAATTTTTAAATGTATTTGCAGTTTCAATGTTTCTTTCTTTCTTTCTTTCTTTTTTTTAAATTGATGAATGTTCTGGAAGCAAGGCCTCCTCTTTTAGCAAACAGCTTCAGGTGTAGATAGAAGGTTTATAGCTCCCTAGCAGAAATAAGCTATAAAGTCTTAGTTGCTGAAGAAAAGTGAATGAAAATTTCAGTTCATAAAAGATGCCAAGGTACTTATGGGAAGAGGTGGGAATCTTGGTAAGGCAAAGTAACAGCAAAGAATTATTCCGATTTCCAAAAGGAGTTTGTAGATGTTGCTTAAATCAGCATCTTCTTGCAGTAGTTTAATTTTACTGGTTTTCTTTTCAGATTCTAATGTATTTGACAGGGTAAGAGCTGAGAACACAAGGTGAACTCAGGTCTCTCCTGTGACTACTTGGAAATACTTCCAGGTTGAGAGGTTGTGATGAAGATACTGACTGCTGAAAAACCAGAGCTGCAGATGCACACGGACCCAGGGCCAAAGTGAGCACAGTCAAGGAAGTTGCCCTCTGATTAGCTCTGTTAAAGAGATGGGTAAGCCGCAGGAAATTGCCACAGATGGTACATGGGATGAGGGAACTTTCTAAAACCTATTTAGTAATGCTAAGGACTTTTGGTAAGGGTGTCAAATTGTAGCTTTTGTGTTTATTGTGTTACCTGTTGTTTTATAAATGAGTTTTAAATGTCACTTTATATAAGTACTTTTGTAGACAGTTGTGGATTTGTTTATTCAAGTAAAACTAGGGTCTTTTTCATGATACCAGACCTGCTGGAAATGCAGCTATGGAGACCAGGAGACCAGGACCACCATCAGAAGTGAGGTACCCCTACTCTCATGATTAGCAAAGTCCTGCTCAGTGTTAAACCTACTGAAACTCAAAGAAAGTGAAACTCCCTAATAACAGTTCTGCAGAGTGCTCAACGTCTGGGCTCAGCCAATCTGCTGGAGTTGTGATCATGGCTAAGCTACTTAACCTCTTAGTGCCTCCTCTACAGAATAGGAAGAATCAAACTTTCTTTGTATAACTTTGGAAAGATTACATGACTTACATGGAAAGCATGTAAGAAGTACTTAATACTTGCATATTCTGGTGCTTAATCTCTAACAACAGTACTTCCCATTGAAATTATTTCAGTTCTTATGTTTGAAGAAAGCAATAGTTTCTTTTTTGGTTTACAAATAAAATAACCTTCCCAAATGATCCAGTATGTTGGCAGGTGGTGTGTTTCTGCTTTTTACATTAATTTATCTGTTTGGAAAATACTGAATTCAGTCAGAGCCAAAAAACCAACCAGCATGGAAGCACTGAGCCAGGCTCTGGAAGACCTGTTTGCATTTTTGACCCCATGTTTCTGTCTGTAAAAATAATGACTGAACTCATGTGATTGGACCGTCACGACAATTAGACAGTCAGGAGAAGACCGTGTTTAAAAAATCAGGATCTGGAGTCAGGAAGACTTCAGTCTGAGTTCCAACTCTGACTTAGTTACTGAGTTGTTTGGCAGCTGAACCTGAGTCTGTATTACTCATCAGTAAATTAATTTACTGATCCTGTAGATCTCATATACACATTGAAATGATTTACAAGGCTACTCTTCATAGAGCTAAACATACACACATATAGGCACACACACAGTCTCAAATAAACAAAGCCCCAGTAATGGTGTAACAGCAGAAATTAGGTGCTAGAAATTTCTTATATGCTATTTTATACAATGTCTCCCAAACCTACTAAAGTGTATGTTTATATCTACGTACATGTGTAGATACACACATCAAGGACTTATACATGTATAAGTACTAACATATATGTATATGTACTAACAGATTCATTGAACATGTCCGATTCATACTGTTGTAAGAAATAGATGAAAATAAGTGGATTTATCTCATTTTAGGGGAGAAAGCTAAATGAAGTATTAGGATGACACAGAAGTCTCACCCACACTAGACCTAAACTGGTCCTATAGCTGTGGTTTGAGTTACTATGAATAGTAGCTGCTCAGAAGGAGAAAATGGGGTTAGCAGTTTAACTTTCAAATATCAACCCCATAGTAGTATAAATGGCATCATCGGCATGGCAGACTATATTTCAGTTGCTACTGGAAGCAGCCTCAGAGATTAGTGCTGGCTCTCAGCAGAAGTAGAAAAATCTAGAAGTCATTTGAGTATTGCTAATCTAACGGCTAGAGACTCCTATCTAATTCTTATTTAAATTCAAACACCAGAAGTAATCTAGCGAGGTTTCCAGGTCAATGGAGATGAGTCTATAACCACACCACTGGGAAACCCTCTATGTAAGGTTCCCACAGGATCGTGGACCCTAGGTTTCTGCTAACACAGAAAACAAGTTAGAGGGAAGGAAAACCTTCACAGCAGCTGAGGTCTCTTTTGGTCATGAACACATGCTGTGATGTGCAAGAGAAGAACATGAGTCTGGAGGGGTAGAGAGAGACAGGTCTCAGTGACAGCAGGGCAGCTTCACTGTTAGCCATTGGCATAGAGAACGTGGAATGCCTAAGGGTGAAGATAAGCCACCAGACGAGTTGTAGTTACTAAAGACACAGCTGAATCAAATTCACCAGAAAGAGCACTTTATATTTATATAATGTTTTCTAAAATCTAGAATTAAAATATTATATTTATTATTTTAATTCTATATGTATGAGTGTAGTGCCAGTATGTAAGTACTCCCATGTTGTGCAATGCCCACAGAGGTCAGAAGAGGGCTTCTGGTTCCCTGGACCTGGAGTTACGGATGGTTGTTAGCCACTGTGTAGGTGCTGGGAATTGAACCTAGGTCCTCTGCAAGAGCAGCCAGTGGTCTTAACCGCTGAGCCATCTCTTCAGCCCCCAAATCTAGCATTTTAATAAATCCATTCAAATTTAACATTGTTCCATGTTCCCAACCATGCATCAAGTGGTGCTGGTAAAAATTCCCTTTAATCTCCCCCAATCCCATGACTCTTCCCAACAGAGTGATGGGGAAAGTATCAAGAAAGTAAGTGTATTGGTTACTTTTCTGATGCTGTGATAAAACACCAAGGCCAAGGCAACTTACAGAAGGAAGAATTTGTTGAGCTTCTGGTTCTAGAGGGATAAGCGTCTATCATGGCAGGGGTGGCTGGAGCAGAAAGCGGAGCTCACCGACCAGGGAGTAGAAAGTCAAACTGGAAATAGGACATGGCTATACATTCTCAAATCCTGCCCCTAACCATATGCTTCCTCTAGCATGTCCATACCTCCTAAAGGTTCCTTGAACCTCCACAAACGGCACCACCAAATGGAGACCAAGTGTTCAAATAATCAGAGCCCATGGAGGGGCATTTTCATCCAAATCATCACAGTGACCATGGCTTCTTAATTCCTCAGCATTCTGCACAGTGTTTTACAAGCACTTATAATAGAAGGTTGTAAGAAGGAAGGAAAATGTTAAGAATCATTGACCTGAGGCCCCCCTCTAAGGTCAATCTGATGCCACCATCCAAAATATCCTATCCTAATGGAACTTTGGCAACTAAATAACAAAAGCCAACTTGTCAGAGGTGAAGGGCTCTATTTCTTAGCATAATAAATTGCAGGAGCTGCTGTGAATCTATCTGGTCTAGTTGGTTGCTGGCTCTATTCCATGGGTCTGGCTTCAAATCAGACCTGGAGTCAGGCCCAAGAATAGGTTCAGTCCTCTTGGCCTTCTGAGTTTGTCAGGTCAAAGTACCATTTTATTAGGTCTAATCCCAAAAATCAGATGGTTTATTTTAGAGAAAAAGGTCAGTGGGCCTGGGTAAATGGTTTAGTGGGTAAAGTACTTTCTATACAAGTGTGAACAACTGAGTTCATAGTTCTAGAACCCACGGAAAGCTGGGTGCAGCGATGCATATCTGTGATCCCAGTGCTCCTCTGCTGAGTGAAAGACAGAATAGAGAATACCTGGAAGATTATGGTCCCAGCTAGCCTGGTCTGCATAGTGGTGCACAACAGATGACCCTATATCCAAACAAGGTGGAAAGCAAAAATGAAGATCCAAGGCTGTTTCCTGACTTCGAGTGATGCCACAGTTTACATGGGAACAAGTTTCCCAAATGCCACCCATCCTCTGCACACAAAAGATGAAGAAAGAAAATAAGTCAATAGCTGGAAACTCCAGCTGCTACTTCTCCCTTCCCCCAACTACCAAACATTTGGAAAACATGAAGAATTCCAGGTTATATCATATCCTGTACATGCATCTTCACACTGCTTATATCACATCCTGGACATGCATCTGCACATGGTTATATCATATCCTGGACATGTGTGTGCACACTGGTCATATCGTATCCTGTACATGTGTCTGCACACTGGTTATATCATATCCTGGACATGCATGTGCACATTGGTTATATCATATCCTGGACATGTGTGTGTACATTGGTTATATCATATCCTGGAAATGTGTCTGCACATGGTCATATCATATCCTGGACATGCGTGTGCACATTGGTTATAGCATATTCTGGAAATGTGTCTGCACATGGTTATATCATATCCTGGACATGCATGTGCACACTGGTCGTATCATATCCTGCACATGCATCTGCACACTGGTCATATCATATCCTGTACATGCGTCTGCACACTGGTTATATCATATCCTGGACATGCTTCTGCACACTGGTTATATCATATCCTGTACATGCATCTGCACATGGTTTTATCATATCCTGGACATGCGTCTGCACACTGGTTATATCATATCCTGGACATGCATCTGCACATGGTTATATCATATCCTGGACATGCGTCTGCACACTGGTTATATCATATGCTGGACATGCGTCTGCACATGGTTATATCATATCCAGGACATGCATGTGCACACTGGTCATATCATATCCTGGACATGCATCTGCACACTGGTCATATCATGTCCTGTACATGCGTCTGCACACTGGTCATATCATATCCTGGAAATGTGTCTGCACACTGGTTATATCATATCCTGGACATGCGTCTGCACATGGTTATATCATATCCAGGATATGTGTTTGCACATTGCTTATATCATATCCTGGACATGCGTCTGCACACTGGTTATATCATATCCTGGACATGCATCTGCAAATGGTTATATCATATCCTGGACATGCATCTGCACACTGGTTATATCATATGCCGGACATGCGTCTGCACATGGTTATATCATATCCCGGACATGCATGTGCACACTGGTCATATCATATCCTGGACATGCATCTGCACACTGGTCATATCATGTCCTGTACATGCGTCTGCACACTGGTTATATCATATCCTGGAAATGTGTCTGCACACTGGTTATATCATATCCTGGACATGCATCTGCACATGGTTATATCATATCCAGGACATGCATCTGCACACTGGTCATATCATGTCCTGTACATGCATCTGCACATTGGTTATATCATATCCTAGACATGCATCTGTACATGGTTATATCATATCCTGGACATGCATCTGCACGCTGGTTATATCGTATCCTGGACATGCGTGTGCACATAGGTTGATCTGCTCAGAAGTAACAGAATCACACAGTCCCCAACCATTCACCAGTGCCTTCTCTAATAAGGTACAAGGGTCTTCTTATTAGAAGTACTCTGGAACATCTCTGACGGTGAAGACAGAAGAAATGACTCAAAAGGACACTAACTAGGGACACGAACCACACACATTCTCGACCGCATCCCCACATCCCCAGATCCAACTCTTGGTCAGGAGAGATGCTAGCCTATCCCATGACAAAGAGCATGTTTGGTTAGCTTAAAATATCCTCACAAAGGAAGATGATGCAGTCAAGATTTTACTGTTTTTATGTTTGCTAAACCAGCATACAGGCAGCAGTTTCTTCACAGAGTCTCTCCAGGGCCAGCTTCTGGATGGGAGTGAAATCTGTTTGCAGGGGGCACCCACCCAGTCTCCCATAATGCACAACAGGTGATGGCAGGAATTTCTGGAACTCCTCATCCCAAGGAGCAAATAGCCATGTGTGTGTGTGTGTGTGTGTGTGTGTGTGTGTGTGTGTGTGTATGTGTGCACGCGCATGTGAAGAGGCTGTACTCTGGTCTGTCCCATCCATGAAGGCTAAGATTATAGAGGCATTTAGTAACCAAGAGGCTGGACTGGAAGGGACTTGGCACGCCCTCTTCAACCCCATCATTTTACCCATGGAAACACAACGAACAGAAACCTAGGATCCTCTACTGAGTTTTGAAAGCTCTGGGGTTGGTCCCAATGCTGACTCCTGACCTGGGGACGCTTCTTGCTTCAGCGTCTTCCTTTTCTTTGTGTATCTTCAGTAGCTAGCTCTGCTTTTTCTTTATTTGGTTTGTCCAAGAGTCACCTTCAATTCCCAAAGAACTAGAATTATCCAGTGGGAAAAATAGCTTTCAAAACTATGACAAACTGTTTAAGTGCCCAATGCTGGGACACTTTTAATTCTTTAATTAGTTAGTTAATTACTTAATTGTGTTATGTGTATGGTGTTTGTGGTGTCAGTGCCCATGCGTGAGTATGGAGGTCAGAGCCAGATGTCACATGCTTCTCTCTGTGACACTCTCCCTTATTGCTGTGACACAGGGTCTCTTGTTGAACTGGAACCTTTCCATTTTGGCTACGCTGGCTGGTTAACAAGATTCTCAAAATCTCAAAATCCACTTGCCTCTGCACACCTGGCCCCAGTACTAGGATCACAGGCATGCCTACCATGCCCAACTCTTTACATAGGTGCTGAGGATTTGAACTCAGGTCTTCATGCTTGTTCTTATACCCTGAATCATTTTCCCAGCCACCCCAGGGACTTTTTAACCCAAAGCACAGCTGAGGCCCTTTACTTCCTTCTTAGGTCATCCCTTCTCTAGGCAGACTGTGATGGTTTGTAGGCCAGCACCTTGCATGAAAGTAAATTACAAAAATGCAGGGCAAAGATGTTGCCAGCTGTTTGGAACTCAGCCAAAGTGTTCCAAATAAGCTAAGTCCATCGATCTGTCCTGATAAGTCAGGACTTCTTGGTAAATTGCTGCATATTATCTGACTACATCCAGGATGTCTTAAGTCTCTCTCTCTGAAACTTTGCCTTGACAAAATGACTCATTGGAGTCTTTTCTTCCAGGCATAAAAAGGTACTGATACAAGGCAAACTCCCTCCCTCCCTCCTTCCCTCCCTCCCTCCCAACAGCTTCTGCTAACATGGCAAGAAGCTGGAATTATATCTTTCAATATTTGTCCAGCTGTTGTTTGCAGATGCTGTATTCTTTATGCTTGGAAAATAGAAAGTTAGCGAATGCTAGCATGCAACTCCATCCTGAGAATTTTCGATATCGCCCATGTCTTTCAAAAATGTCCTTATGTGCTGATAGCTTTAAGCACATCTGGGCTATTGAAGATACAAAGCTTACCATTCCTCAAACAACCAATGCAAAGAACTGTTAACTCTGTTTTCCATCAAGTAAAATCTCTATGCTCTCTCTCAAAGATATGCGTGTGACTATTATGGCCTAGACACTATATTAAGCATTTAATCATTTGATCCTCACAACAATTCCATAAGATTGGTACTGCTATCATCCTACTGGAGAAATTAAGAAACTGAGGAAGCTGAAGGTTAAGTGACTTGCCAAGGTTACAAAACTGGTAAGAGGTAATACCAAGACCTGAGCCCAGGCTCCAGGGTCCTTGTTTTCAGATATGCATTTTCATGGAGTCTGTCTCAGAGTTAGCTTTGGGGAAAAAGGAAGATGCTCCTCTCCTGGAGGAAATGACAGACAAATACATAGGTAGAGAAAGACACATGGGCTAGGAGCAGCTGTGCCAGAGCCAGGATACACTGATTCTAGGCAACAGCTAGAATGTGGTGTGCTGAGCCCAGAGGCCCGCTCTCTGCCACTACTGCCCCCTCCTTACCACCCATGGGCCTGGCCTCAGTGCTTCCTGCAGCCTGTCCCACTGCTGCTACAGCTCTGTGCTCAGGGCTGATGGTGTCCATTAGCAGGACAGGACCAGCGGAGCTGAGTTTCCCCTCTGCGGATTACTCCCCATTCCTCATTGTGAGTTTTGGACAAGCTGTATCTTCCCTATCGGAATACTGGTATTTAAAATGACTCTGCTTGGTGTGGTGATGTACATCTGTAATCCCAGCAGGCCGAAGGGGTGCAAAGGAAGACTGGATGTTTGAGACTAGCTTGGGCTACATAGCAAGACCCTGCCTCAAAACAACAGCCACAGCAACAACATGCTTGATGCTGTAAGAATTGTGACTTATTTACCTTCACATTGCAGGGATGCATCACAGTAATTCATGCAGCCTTTGAACGTGTACATCTCAAGTTAGCTATCCTCCTGAAGGGGTCATATGTAGTGTGACCCTGGTAAAGGGATTTCTATGGAGATCACACTCTTTCTACTGCATGAAGAGTCCAATCTCAAATATCCACTGTCACCCCAATTAGATGGTATCTGACATGATGGGTAATACATAGTGCAAGCTACACAAATGTTGAAGGGGTAGAGCTGAAGAATACTTAATTATTTAGATGATAATTCTCGAAATAGTAAACCCACTATTCTGGGAGCTGAATGTTTTGGTTTGTTGAGTTAGGGAGCCGGTGGGAGTACCATCCTTGGCATCACAGCTCTCCACTAGGAACCAGATATGAGGTGTAGTGTAATATCACCATTACCATGACTTCTCAGAAACCCAGAACTTAGCATGGCTTCAGATCATGGAGGAGAGTGGAAAGGGCTCAGGAGAAGAGGCTGAAGCAGACAGGGCCAAAGAAGGGACGGTGCAGGCACACAGAGCATGCAGTCTCATTTTGGAGGTTGGCAGTATTTATCTGCCAACACTACAAACAAACCAATCATCCATCCATCCACTCATCCATCCACTCATCCATCCAACTATCCATCCATCCATCCATCCATCCATCCATCCATCCATCCATCCATATAATTACCCATTGTGCTACATAGTTTTAGTTGTCAGCTTGACATAGCTTTAGTTGTCAGCTTGTGTTGAAGGAACTTCAACTGGGGAACTTCCTCCATTGGATTGGCTCATACCTCTGTCTGTGGGGTATTTTCTTGATTGTGGAGTGATGTGGGAGGGCCCCAGCCAAGTGTGGGCAGTGCCACCCCTGGGCACGTTGTTCTATATTGTGTAAGAAAACAGGCTGAATATGGGCCAGGGGAGCAAGCCAGTAAGCAGCATTCTTCCATGACCTGTGCTTCAGCTCCTGTCTTCAGGTTCTTGCCCTGAGTTGCTACCCTGGACTTCGTAAGTGATGAACTATGACGCAGGAGATAAAAACTAAATAAACTGTTTCTTCCCCGAATTGGTACTGGTCAGAGTGTTTTGTTACAGCAATTTGAGCTGAAGGTAAATTAGAACAACCATAGTACTCATACTAATTTTTAGTGAAAACTTCCCTGGCAACACATAGAGCCCTCTCTGCCTCTGCAGTCTTAATTCAGGAAGCAAGAGCCCCACCCCCTGCTCCACCCTAGGTTCCTGATAGTTCATCTTCATCCCTGGCCTTGTCCTGTTCACTCTATGACTTACACTCCTAGTAACAGTAACAGACCATGGTGGCTGGTGGCCTTTTCTGACTTACAAAGAATGCAGAGTTTTGGTGGAATTTGTTAAGAAGACAGAGGAAATATCCCCTGGTTGGAGTAAGGGAGTTGACATAACAACCAAACCATACTGGTAGCTGGCATCTCCCTTATGTGCTAATTCTGCTCCTTTCTTTCTACTGCATATAATTCTATGACCCTAAAGAGCTACTAGCAATAAAAAAAATTGAGCATTGAATATGAGATGTTTACATCCATTACAGTTTTTCCTTCTGTTTTTTAATTTTTAAGAATATTACATGTATGAGTATTTTGTCTGCGTGCAATAAGTGCACCCATGTATGAAGTACCTGCAGAGTCCAGAAGAGGGCATCAGATCCCCTGGAGTTATGGATGGCTGTTAGCTGTTATGTAGGTGCTGGGAAATGAACCTGGGTGCTCTTAGCCCCTGAGCCATCTCTCCAGCCCATTTGCTTATATTCTTAATAGTAGGATTTTTATGAAGTAACTATTACTAAGTTCTACCATTAGTCACTCACACCCCACCCCTCCCTCAACCCACACCAAACTGTCCGTGGCATACTCAGTGTGTTTCAGAACAAGCAGTAGAGCCTTTGAATCTTAGCCAGTGGAATCAAAGGCAAGAACATGAAAGGCCCCCATGCTATCATGTTACCATGTTCAAGGACTGGAGTCTGAGGGGATCCTGAGGAGCCAATTCAAAGGTCAGCGACCATAATGAGATGCACCCTTGAGAAACTGGCATCTGACAACCTCAGTGACAGTGGGTCTTGTTTTAAGAAGACTTTCACACAGGCAATGCTTCTTCACTCACCTGTCAAGGTGACAAACTCCATTTATGAGACATTTGAAATTAGTAACTAAACCTGCTTACCTGAAACCTTCTTGCTGTCTACAAGAAAAAAAAAAAAACCATGCAAAACAAAACAAACAAACAACTACCAAAGAGAAAGCTCTCTTGACAACTTCCTCCTGTATTCAGGAGAACAAGCCCTCTCTTGGTACTGGACTCTGCAGTGATTGCTGTGATCCTGGGCCAGTGGACTGTATGTGACATTTAAATAAGGGGTGTAAGTGGGATTCAGGGAAGAACCAAACCACGCAGACACAGAAACACACATACAGACATCAACATAAATACAGAAGTACACATACTGACATACACAGACATGAACATAAACACAGAGATGCACACACTGACATATACAAGCATGCACAGACATAAACACAAATACAGATATACATAACACACATGATCATAAATACACAGACATATACATATAGACATACACTGATACATATTCAGACCTATATCTAAACACAGATACACATACATACATACATACACATGTACGTACGTACGTAGACAGACACACAGATATACACAGACAGACACATGGACATACACATGAACACACAAACACATAAGTCAAAACTGGGCATCTTAAAAAAAAACTCACATCACTGGTCATGGAATTTTCCTTGTTTAAAAATAGAATTAGGGGATAGTAAGACTGCTCAGCAGGTAGAATTACCTGTCTCACAGCTTGATGACCCAAGTTCCATCTCAGGAACTCACGGTGGAAAGAGAGAACCAATTCCTGAATTGTCCTCCGACTTCCACATGCCCACTGTGGCATGCATACGCCCTCCTGTGAGTTGTACAATAAACATGGAGAAATCTACCTGGTACTGACCCAGAAGCATTATCTCTACTGCCTAGCTTTCAAAGTTCTGGAAAGTTCTATATATGCTACCTGAAGAGAAAAGTAGCCATTAACCTTATCCCACTGTGGACTCCACAGTGACTGGATTGGCAATATACGCTCATTGGTGCAATAATGGTGTGGGTATTATGGGGGTAACCAACCACTTTATGATTGGATTTAAGGTTTACTTCATAAGATGCAGCCCATTCCTGACCATCTTAATCAGGGGCATGAGCCTGTGGCTACAGAGGTCACAGCCCATAGGGGGGATCTTCCACTATTGTGCTGCTAAATGGACACAGCATTGAACAGACTCCCGATGACTGACTGTTATACCCACAGATAACTGCATCTCTCAGCTCTCACCAGAGAAGGTTCTTCCTATAGCAGATGGAGATTAATAAAAAAGACCCACAACTGGTCAACACACAAAAAATAAGAAACTTTGGAGTGCTTGCCCTTAAAAGGGACACCTATGTCACATTATCTCGCCTCAAGGCTCAGGGATCATTGTGACAGAGAGAGCAGAGACTGTACGAGCCAGAGGTGGTGATGAGTACAAGGAAACTGTTGCTCGAATACAACAGGGCAGTTTCACATACGAACCTACGGGGGTTGTGACAACATGCACAAGACTTGTGCAAGCTCAAGTCAGACTAAAACCTAGCATTGGGGGGCAGGTGGGCGAGAAGCCCCAGCTCTGGTGGGATACCTGGTGGGAGAGGGAGAGCCAGTTTTTTTAAGGATGTGAAGGTTGACCAGGCTCCAGGGGACGGACCCACACCCAAGGGCATTTGGAAAACACACATTTGACTCAATAGACTCTTAAACAATAACAGAGGTCATAAAGTGAAGGGGCGTAGGGAGATGAGAGTGGTCTTGAGAGGAGATGGGGAAAGGTCCTGAGGGGAGGGAGTCTGAATATTATCAAAATACATTTTATTAAATTTTCAAATAATCAATTAAAATATCAAAAAATTAATGAAAAATATAAATAAGTTTGCTAAAATCCTAGCACATGGGAGCCATGGTAGGAGAGTCCTGAGTATGAGGCTAGCCTGGGTTACATAGTGAATTCCATGGTAGGAGGGTCCAGAGTGTGAGGCTAACCTGGGTTACATAGTGAGTTCCAGCTGAGCCTTAGGTACATAGTGAGATCCTGTCTTTAAAAAACTAATCCAAAAAAGGAATCAGTTTCCAGGGTAGCCATAGTTAAAGGGGATAAGAATGGGTTTCTTTTTCTGATGGGACTTAAATCAACAAAAACCATGAAATCCCCAAACTCTGACCCATCCCAAACCAGAAAAACTAACAGAGCTCACACAAGATGTTTGGGGTTGACATGTTAAGTTTCAGTTTTCATAAATTCTCATGAGAAAATCTTCCAGAAAACTGAATGTCGGGAAGGATTCAGAATGCCCCTGTAGCACTGGGAACAGCACGCATGTCTCTGCCCTCAGGACAGCTGTGTGTTCTCCTGGGTGAGGTGGGCAGCGATAAGGGAGCTTCTTTCAAAGTTTGATGTCCAGTCTCTGATCATACTAGGTGGGGACAAAGTGGGCCAAGAATTCCATGTGGGCAGCCTTTCCTGGCAGACCTGTTTGCCTAATAGAGTCTACCTTGGCTTCTCTTTAGTCACCTGGGCCCACACTCCACAGTTACCAAGGTACCTTCCTGTGCACAGTGGCATGCCACATAACAATATTTCTGTCAATGAAGGATGTGTTCCCAAAAGATTATACTGGGATCCTAAGTTTCAGTGTTTGTTTGTATGTAAATAAGGGATTGTGAGAGTGGGTGTGGGCTATGAAATCACACAGGAGTCCACTAGAGAAGAGTTGTTGAGAACGTCAAGAAGAGACCATGCCTTGTGACTGACTTGTGCCACCTGGGTTTGTGTCAGGGCACTCTGGCACATCTCCCAGTGATACATTTCTCTGAATGTGTTGCTATGGCTAAGAAGAGGCTAACTTCACTTCTTTAGGAATGGAAGAAGTCTTCCATACCTAAAAGCAACTACAGCAGCCAGCAGAAAAAGTAGCAATATATATGAATGTGCACCCCCCCATGCATGTAATATACTTTATTTTATAACAAGCCAAGCTGCCTTCATTTTCACAAATAAGCTGTAGTTGTCAGCACTGCTGTTTGGCCTTTAATGATGCCAGTATCTTATAGAAAGCTATTAAACAGTAACAACCTGACAAACAAGTCTACTAAAGACAAGAATTGCCAGAATGAATGGCTAGAGGAAAAAAAAAAAGAGAAGTCCTTAAATTCCCTTTGGGACCACACATCTGCCTCTGAAATCACATCTTGTTCTTGGAAGGAGCAGAGACTACTTTTTACTCCTTTTTCCAGTGTGGGATCTATACGTAGCTATATATTTCATGAAGCATTTATCATTGAGTTTATTCAGGTAATATGAGATATTCTGAATGGTCTACATAAATATCACCAACACAGTCTAAGACCCTCCTGTTAAACACACACACACACACACACACACACACACACACACACACACACACACCTTGCACTGCATAGGTTTCTAAATTCACTGGACTATGAGTTGCATGCTTGGTTCCTAGGTGAAAAGAGAGGATGAAAAGACCTGTTTTCTCCAAAAACTACCAGGGAAGTTACAAGATAAAAAAATTCAATCAATAACTCAATGAATCAATCAACCAAACAAGAAATAAACCAAACCAACACAGCTACAATGTCATGATTTATTACCATATCTCCTGTACTTTTTCCCTGAACCTGAGGGCAAGGATATCAAATGACATGGATTTAAGTCTAGAGTTGGCCCCTGTTTGGGATCTACATCCTTTAGCGTGTCACAAGGAAGAGTCATCCAGAGATCAAAGTCTGGGGACAAGAGGCTGAAAAGGCTGAGTCTAGAGCAAGATATGATAGACCTATTGTCAAACTTGGTTCACAGTAAGGCTCGCTCTCATATTGGGGGACTCTATTAGATACCCTCTCAGCAGCTGGAGAGAGGGAGAGAAAGAGAGAGAGAAAGAGAGAGAGAGAGAGAGAGAGAGAGAGAGAGAGAGAGAAGAGAGAAGGGATGACACTTGCTGGATACTGTATTAGTGTAGTGTGGCTGGTGGCTTCTGAGGAGCCTTGGTAAGAAGCCACTCTCTATGTTAATTCCACTGTGTTTTATAGCCTCCCAGAAGCTACCATCAGTGTCATGTCTTATGCTACCTGTGATCAGCCTTTTACTTCCCATTATATGCTCTGGACTTTGACGTTAACATCAGTCTTTCAGTGAGGTGTCTACTATTGCCATAAATGAGACTGAACAGAATACAGGATGTTCCCTTCTGGAATTCAAAGGGTGACTTTTCTATATTTTATCTTCCATGCAAAATCAATCCAGACCATCAGAAGCCTGGTCTGGGGCTATGTCTTGGTCTTACCTGTCAAAACCTGGCCAAGGATTCTCCAAGGCTATGGGCCTAGGACAGGAAGGGATTTGAAGGTGAAAGTGGCCTGTGCGTCAGCTCTTTATCTGGACTTCATAGGATTAACTTGTGGCTCTGTCACAGACTTACTGTGCTAGAATATGATGTTTTGATATGTATTGCTACCTATGACAGTGCTCTGTAAGGATTGAGTCTTAGCCTAGCTAGTGTCTGGCATATAGCATGCCTTAAAATATAGCTGCTGAAGCTGGGCATGGTGGCACATGCCTTTAATCCTAGCGCTTGGGAGGCAGAGGCAGATGGATCTTTGTGAGTTCAAGGCCAGCCTGGTCTACAGAGTGAGTTCCAGGACAGCCAGAGCTACAGGGAGACCCTGTCTCAAAAAGACCAAAAAAATATATATAGCTGCTGAATTAATGTTGAAATCATTTTGTGGAAATCATTCTGAGAAGCCCACCAGTCAGTGGCGCACAGGCCTAGAGCAGTGTCACATTTCCTGATTAAGAGTCACCTAGAGAGTTTACTAAAAGTAGAGTTCCTTCCTGTATCCTGAAAATTCCAATTTTGTACCTCTGCCTCCAGGCCCCTGTGGTTCCACTTCTAAAAATGTTGGTGATTTTGATATGCAGCCAGGTTAGGGATCACTGGCTTAGTCAATAACCTGCCTGGGATAACTGATAAATTGCAAACAACATCAAACCCAGTAAAGTCTTCAAGCCCCTGACTGAGATTATTTATTTCTACAATCATTCTTACCTTGGCCTGCTTACTTTGCCATTTATCACATTAAGCAATGGGATGTAGCACTGCAGAAATTCCAATTTCTTGCATTTGTTTTCATGTTAGTCACAGTGGCCCTTTAGGAAGTACAACCATAGACAATTGTGACAGTTAATTTTAGGTATCTGCTTGCCTGAGTCACAGATTACCCAGATATTTGGTCAAAAATCATTCTGGGTGGGTTTGTGAAAGGGTTTCTAGGAAAGATGATGATTTCAAATTGTAGATGGAGGAATTAGATTCCCTTTCCTAATATGGCGGCCCTCATCGAATTACCTGGAGTCCTGACTACAACAGAAAGCTGAGTAAGAAGGAATCTCTCTCTCTCTCTCTCTCTCTCTCTCTCTCTCTCTCTCTCTCTCTCTTTCTCATTTCTAAATAAGGACATTGGAGCCTTTCTGCTGCATGTGGAATTGGACCGTAGCTTATGCCACAGGGTCTGTTGGTTCTTGTACTCTGATTCTGATTGGAACTATAATATCAGTTCTCCTGGGTCTCCAGCTGTTGACGGGGCAGACCTTAGACTTCCTAGTTGTCATGTGAACCCACTCATTATAGTAAATCACTTTATTCATATATATGTATATTTATGTAATATATAAACACATGCATACATATAAATGAATCATTGTGTCTATACATACATGTTCACACATGTGTGAAGGCTTATGTCTAATTACTGT
This sequence comes from Rhizomys pruinosus, assembly GCA_009823505.1. Classification (NCBI taxonomy): domain Eukaryota; kingdom Metazoa; phylum Chordata; class Mammalia; order Rodentia; family Spalacidae; genus Rhizomys; species Rhizomys pruinosus. Next base: position 1,802,909 of record VZQC01000299.1, read on the forward strand.
GGGTCTTCTATTGGTTCTGTTTCTCTTCAGAATCAAGACTGGCATAGCAAGACACTCGAGCACATTACGCTTTTTAAAAAGAAGACATACTGGCAATAACCCAGATGTAATGAAAAATAATAGAGAGCTGACAATTGATACTACTGAGCCTAATATTGAGCTTGGCATCTTCAGTCCGCCTAGCTCAGGATAACTTGTAAGCTGCACATGATAGGTCTGAGCAAATGTTGGTCCATTGCTTTGCTAATCAGGTGAGAATGAAATGCTTCCTTTATGAGCAAAATCCAATTTCCCATGGGTGAATCTGCTGCTTACTAAATGGATGTCCTACAAAATTTACATTCTTTACGCTCTGTACAGATCCTTGCTAATCCTGAGCAAAAGAAGGATGAAGATCTGCCTGAGAGGGCATCAGACACTCTCTTCCTAAGATGAGACTTCAGGGTTCTGAAAAAAAAATCTTCAGCAATTATGAACTAGCTATAAATCATAAAACAAGATGAATTAAGGTTATTGTATCTTCAAAATGGCAGTTTTGAAAAGGTATGTAGCACTTAATGGTAGACTTTTCACTCTAGAAAGCTTTCTGTTCTATGGAATACAGAACTACCTGCTTCTTACCTTTATTCTATTGTATTGATGAATTTCAAATCTCTACAGGAGCATTAATAGGATTCTCAACCCCCTGCTGAACCTGATAAAAGAAAACTCTGAATTGTTTCTAACAATTCCTAGCTGAATTCATCTTGCCTTCAGAACTGAACAGTCCCAAGGACAAATATTCTTCTCATCTGTAAGAGATTATTATTTATTCTTAATATCTCTATGCTGTTCATTGATTTTTTTTTGCCTCCTCCCTGTAATGCATACCTCATTTTAAAAGAAAAAGTCATTTGGTGATTTGTCAGCTCTTCTTCAAATGTAGGAATTCATAACCAGTGAGCAAACAGTCTACTCCACTGAAGCTATAGGTCTTTCTGACTGTTGTGTGGATCCATTGTGACTTATAAGAGATATGTTACCTTCATATACAAAATACAGAAAAAAATGTACGAACAACTCCTTTTCCTGTAATTTATTTCTGTTTGCTCTATTTTGACTATAGAAATTCAAATGCGATACAATATCTATCCCTGCAGTTCACTCTTCTGAGGATACAGATCCATAGATGCAAAGAAACACCTTGTTCACCAACTGAGAATTTCATTTGCTTTCCGAGAGGCTGATGTACATAAACACAGGAAGGAAGCCCCTGCTATGGTTTGATTATGGTTAACATCTTCCATGTGCCCACGTTAAAGGCCCAATCACCAGGGTACTTCACTAGGAGGTGCTGTGAACATTTAGACAGTGGGGCCCAGTGCGAGCCTCTAGGACACTAGGGATAAATCTTCACAAGGAACTTTAAGACTCTGGTCTTTTCTCTCTCTGATTCCCGATTCACTGTGCACACTTGTTCCCACGGGCACTTCCACCATGATGGGCCTTCCTCGGTGGAAACCCAAATCCATCAGGCTTATTCAGTCTTGGACTCAAACCTTCAAAACCACGAGACATGTTTATAAGCACTTGAGTTGCATATTTTGCTGTAACCAAAACACAATGAATTCTGGCTGGTTGGATAATTAGTGGTTGAAATTTCTTTATCATAAAATGAGAAATAGATAGAGATATTTGAGATGACTCAAAGCAGTAAATTGGAGGAACAGAGGAAGAAACAGAATCACACCATGACGCTACATAGGGAGAAGTCAGGTGGTTTTGTAATTTCAAAGTGTCTCGCTCTTGGTTCCATACCCAGCAAGATTCAATCAACGTTCTCCACTGCCTGACAGAAGCCGTTCTTTCATTTAAGTCTCATCTCCAGAGGTGAAGATTATTTCTTAAATTATTTGAAAAAATACTTCAGTGGAAATGCCTGATCCAGTTCTGAAGAGTGAGACGGGGTGGTCCTGTGTAAAGAGCACCACTGTGTTATACAGCAGGAGGCCCGAGTCCTGGTTTTAATGTCTTCCTGCAAAGTTAGGATAAAATCAGAGGGTGGACGTGGAGGAAGTCAGTTGAAGTGGAAAGCCAAGGTTATTTTCTCATAGACTTGTCTCTAAAACAACTAATGTGATTTTAATATTTTTACATTTTTATTTATTTTTTCATATATGTATGTATATAGGAGAGTTTTGCCTGAATGTATATAAGTACACCAATGTTGTGCAGTGCCCATAGATGCCAAAAGAGGGCATTGGATTCCCCAGAAATGGAGTTATGGATGATTGTCAGCTACCATGTAAGTGCTGGGAACTGAATCAAAATCAAGATCCCCTGCAAGATCAGCCAGTGCTCTTAACTGCTAGGCCATCTCTCCAGTCCCAGCCATAGGTTCTGAATCAAGTTCTTTTATCTTCCCAGACCTCATTTTATCCATTTGGAAATGAAGAGGTTGATCTGATTATTAAAATCCATTGTTCTTCAAACACATGACTGAGGTGAAACTGGCAGTGTATCCAGCAGTGTCTATATCTCTCTGTCAGGACTAGCTTGTCTGAGCCCTGTGGGTGGGGTTTCCATACACTTCAGACTCATCTAGTACTAGAGTCAAACTTGGTGATCCCGAAGGCACACCAGAGGCCACACTCCACCTGAGCAAAGATAGGGTGACCCCTCCAACCAGGGGTCCTGGAGCACCCAGCACATACATTTCTTGCCAGCCCCCTCCAAGAGTAGGGTTCTATCCTGGGACTCCCTATTCCTGGGTAGGGCTCCATCCTGGAACTCTCTGTCACTGGCTGAAGTTATGGTGTAAACTTGACAGACTTCCCAAAACACAGGGTTGCTTCTCTCTCAGATGAGAATCCTATTCTGCTCTGAACTCCTGCTGCTGAGGCTCTCACCCCAGGGACCCCCAAGTTTTGGTGAAGCAGAGATGACAGCACTGTCTGGTCCTGCAAGGGAGGAGAAGAGTAAGCTGAAAGACACACGAAGGGCTTCATACACAGTGGGCGCTCTGCAAATGGTGGTTATCAGTGTTGATGACCATGAAACAAGGCAAAGGAAAGCAAGCTCCAGGCAGCTGCTAACAACATGGAGAGGGCCAAGGGAAGCAGCATCAAGCCCATGTGGATGGAAGAGAAATGAAGCCAATTAGCACATCTAGTTTCCACACCCCCAGCTTGACCAATGCTGAGACTCTGCAAGCTGGCCTGCCATCTCTGGACAAGGCGCCATTGGAAGGAGAGCAAGTTTGGAGCAGGAGAGATCAAGACAGACTATTCTACCCGGGCTCTTGCTCCCCTCAGGGAACAATCAAAAAGCATGATGTTTCTTCAAATGGTAAGCAATCCCTACAGACTACGAGGAAAAGATATGGATAACTCCAAGGACAGTAAGCTGTGCTTTACCAAATAGCATCATTACAACCAGGGCTATAAGGAAACCAAGGAGCTAGAAAGAAATGGCTGCTTTCATTCGTCTCTTCCCCCTCACCGGGTTTAGGCAGTAGTAAGTAACTCCGATGTGTGTATTCTGGATGCTCCCTCAGGGCCTATTTCAAGGAATACTTTTTTGAAACTAAAATGGCTATGCAGTCTCATCTAAAAGAATTTTTAAACTCTGGAGGCTAGTTTGTCAAAAATGGAGTACAGTCCCTCAGTCTAATTCTGCGTGGTTATCTGTCAATGTAATTAAATCATCCATGTAGAATCAAAGAGGTTGAGCCAACCAGGCACTGTCAGGACCCATGTCTGCTTTGAGGTCCAGATGTAAACACAGTAGCCCTCCAAGCAATCTTATATAACTGTTCCCATTCCTGACAAGGACAGAAAAGACCATCTGGATTAAAACTGCAGTGTAAACCTTTCCTCAGACAACCAGGTCATACCTATGTCATCTTCCTCATAATCAACACAGATACTCTGGTGTTAGCGTTTGTACCAACCAGGCCAGGGAGGTTCCATCGGTAAAGCTCAGGAAGCCACCCTAGCTTGAACAGCATGCTATGGGCACCTTAGAACCAGAACTGACTGTGATCAAGAGGCCCCTAAGACTCTCTCCTACTGGGCACGTTCAGTCCAGATCTTAAAGCCTTTCCTTTTTCCCTGTAATCTGTTAGAATTTCCTCCAAGTGGATTCTCTCAATCTTGGCTGGAGGAACTCATCTTTATGGAATTAATGAATTGAGAAACTGATGAGAATGTCCCAGTAATGGAATCAGCATCGCTGTTCCTGCTCAGCAATGGTTTTTTATTCTTGTGTTGATATCAAGAAGTCAAAAGATTCTGTGCATATGACTGATGCCCTATTCTAGACATAAGGCTCACATCAGCAAGCAGGCACTGAACTGGATGTTTTACAGGCCCCATAAGCTCCTCCTCATATTTTACCTCTAGAAGTCTATTTTCATCCTTTAGCCAAAAGGGGGGGGGAGAATTTGGGGATAAGAGTAAGCCTACCCAGGTGTGCTTTCTCCTACTGTGCTGGGTAGCTTGAGTTGTCAACTTGACACCTAGGTAGAGGGAACCTCAGTTGGTGAATTGTTTCCATTGGATTGGACTATGGGGCACTTTCATGATTATTGAGTATGGTGGTCCAGCTCACTGTGGGTGGAGCCACCACTGGGCAGGTGGTCCTATGTTGTATAAGAAAGCAAGCTGAGCACAAGTCAGTATGCAGCGTTCCCCCATGGTCTGTGCTTCAGCTTCTGGCTCCAGGTTCCTGCCCCGAGTCCCTGCCTTGACTTCCCTCAAAGATGAACTGTGACCTGGGAGATGTAAGATGAAATAAACCCTTTCTTCCCCAATCTGCTTTTGGCCAGTGTTTTATCAGAGCTATAGAAGGCAAACTAAGACATCCACCTTTGTGATGTCCTAAAGCAAATGGCTGCTCTTTCCTGTGGTGACCCTCTTTAATAAGCAGGATGGGACTGCATCCCCCTCGAACGGGTCTTATCTGCCATCTTCCAAGTGTCCATCTGTACCCATGTCCATCAGGTGAAGCAAGAAGGTTGCAGAATGTTCAGCACAGCACCACTGTTGATGGTCCACTGAGCATGGAGGTGACAGAGAGGGCAGTGAAACACAGTGGTGGCTGCAGAGAATTTGGGGTCTTGTTTTGACATGCTGATCTCATGGAGGGTCACAAAACCTTCAGCCCTCTAGTACCACTTTTAATTGAGCGTAAAGGCTGAGCACAAACATCGTTCAACTTTAGAATATTAATGAGTTGGATCCTTTCCTACCCTCTTTCTCCTATTAGCCAAGATGTCTCCTAAGGAAACGCTGTCACAAAAGCCACATGTCTCCATGCTTTAAGAGACACAGTCTGAAAGCAAAAGACCTCTCAGCATTTTATGCTAAAGAGGTTCAGACATCTTCATATCTGCAGCCATTTCTATGTGGTTCATCGGAGACTCTTTCTAAAACCTTTTGGTGATTGTGTATGCTTTATCACAGCTCCCCAAGGGGGAGGAGAGAAGAAATGACCCAAGTGTTGATAGAATAGCCACACAGAGACTGTCTGGCAATGCTCCCTTATTAAGGAAAGCAGGCAGAGACAAGAGATGGCTAAATAATATACCTGCTTCTCTCTCACCACTGTGCTGCAGAGTCCCACACAATAGGACCTTGGAAGCCGCCCGTTCCTCAGCAGCGCTGCCTTGCACAGTGGGTGAGCGGAGGCAAAGATAATTTAAAGATAATTTTTCAGGCTGTTTGGCTATCAACAGACACCAAATTGCTTAGCCTAGCAGACATGACTTCCTTCAACTTGTTGCAAAATTCTTCAACAGACCCTGAAAATGGAAATGTGCTCTCATTTTACCTCCCAGGTAAAGAATAGTGAATTCTCTACAAGATGGGGGATAGGGGATCCACACATAAGAATCTACTCTCATAGGAAGCAAGATTAGGATTTAAAACAGTTAAAATATATACAGTCAATATAGGCAGTCAGTCCTCCACCTCTGCAGGTTCTACGTCACAGATTCAACTGACCATGGAATGAAAATATTCAGGGAAGAAAACCTGTACCTACGCTGAATGTGTGTAGACTTCTTGTTGTCATCCCCTAAAAACATAATAAATCATAACATGTGCACTGGATTAGGAAGCATAAGTAATCTAGAGATGCTAGAATCGACAAGAGGATGCATGTAGGTTATAAGTAAATACCATACTCCTTTCTAGCCGTGACTCCCACATCCTGGGATACTAGTATCTGTAGGAGGGTGTAAGCAATCTTCTGTGGATACAGGGATGACTATAGCTTAGAAATACAGGATACAGTTATATCATGTTTTGTTCCTGACCAGTGATGTGTTGGTCTGTAGCCCTTTATCCTTCTCTGTGGTGTGGTGTAAGTATTCCAGCCATGGTACTTCACTCTATCCATGTGTTGCTCTGAGATGCAGAGTGGGGAAGCCGGTCAAGCAACCCAAGCCCATTACTGTCCCGACTAAAATTTAAACCCTGTCCTTGAGCTGCAGAAAGAAGGGAGTTCCATCAAGAGCTTGTCTTGGGAGCTGGTATAAATTGGATGAAAGTATCTGAAAATTAAGGCCAGTCTTCCTATACTGAGTGTGGTCTCACTGCAATGTTCTATGCCATCTTACTCCCTGGAGTCTCTCCTCCAGTTCCTCATGTTTCAGAAATCCACCAAACGTTTTCTGCCTTGGAGGCAGTTGAGGAGTTACATGCCATTTACACAGGAAGATATGGGAATGGCACTTCCTTAATTTTTCACCGAGTTCTTCCTTCTGACCTCAGCAGGCGGCTTTGCTTTGGTGAAGTCAGGTTGCTTGTCAGAAACTTGCAAAACATCTAAGCACTAAAAAGAGTGCTAAATGGTTTCTAGGTTCAAGGAGGCATCATTGTGCCATGATCTGAGCTGTGACGCAGGACCAACCCAGGGACAGAAGTATATTTCCAGGAAGTTGCCATGTACTTCTAAGTTGTATCATTCTAATTATGAAATCGCACACACACACACATACACACACACACACACACACACACACACACACACACACATTGGAACCCCAAATAATTTCTGAGGACAAACAAATCTGTCCTTCCACAGAAGATGAACCCTGAAGTCTTATTTAAGTCAGCATCCTGGCTCGCCAGATCTATGGTGCTACGTGACAATGCCCCCGTCCCAAGTTATCTTGCTCCTTGAGTATGCCTTTCTCTTCTATTTTTCCCCTTTTTGGTGTTCCCACTCTTGTCCATTCTCAAGTTAACTTCTGTCTCTCCTACATTTTACTTCTCTTCTAAGAGAAGAGAATGGGATAAGGAGGAAAGAAGGAAAATTGAGATGCACAGGCCTTATTTGCATTTTTCTTCTGTATGGTCTACCTCATGTTCATTTCCTGGATTCTAAGTCCCACACAGTCTCTAAGGAACTTCTTTTTAGAGCTCAACTATCCATTTATAAAGCTACTTTTCTAAAATAGCACTCTTCCCACCCACTCCCCTCTAGTGAATTCCTCTGTCGTTGCTGCTGAAGGCATCCTTTTTAAGGGAGTGAAGGGAGAATCCATGAGAGATTATGAAGAAATTAAGCAAGAGAGACAAAGAAGAGAGAGAGGAGCAGCGGAGACCACCATGGCCAGGGATCCTTTCAGATGCAGGGCTGCCCACCATGGCTCCACGTTTCCCAGGTCTGTCTAGTCTGGCTACTGATCCCACCTCCCTTTACTTCCTAGTGGAGGACTGGGTCTTCACCACACATTTTCCTCTGAAGTGTTCAGTTACACACTCTTAAGCAAAACCTGATGCTTCTTCTTTCAAGTGACTTCTCTTGAGCTTAAACAATCACTCTTGGAAGACATTGTGCCATGGTTTACTTTCTGGTAGAATGTCAGGCCACACAATGATAGAAGGGCAGCATGCAGCTTAGCAGGGAGTGGAAAGAGAGGCTGGAAGAGTCCGTGTCCTATAAGCCACCCATGTGGGCAGCAACTTACATCATGGCCGCTGGGTGCCCAACACCAGTATTGCCAACACTGCAGCCCAAGATAGGTTTACATGTGCTGTCTGTGAACTACAGGCAGCCAGGACATATCCCAAGACATGCTTGAGATAACATTTTGTGATCTTGACAATGACCTCCTACCATGTTGGTAGACAAGAAAGTCTATTGAGAAGTTTGGAGAAGATGGAGTAGGACTATAAATCCCAACTTTCCAAAGCCAGCTTTATCATTTTTGCTAAAGCCCATGCAGCCAATCACTTGCATGTTCTTTTCTGCATGTTCATTTTTCATCAAGGACACAGTCTTCATATGTGTTTGACAGACTAGCTTTTCTCAAGAGGGTGGGAGATAACTGGTGTGTTTTTGATGGTACCATGGAAACATTTGGAAAGAATTTGTTATAACTGCCTTCAGGAATTTGTTAAACTAAATTTGGCCTCATCTCAATGACCACAGAGAAAAACCACATAAATTAGACACACAAAACCAAACAAGGGAGGGATTTGCTGATGTCTCCTTCTTAAGATACAATGAAGGGAGGACAATCAATCTTTGCAAAACTCCATAACACCTCCCTTGAAAACCAAAGAGTGCTTGGTGTTTATACTTCCCAAACTGGTGGGTGTTCTCAGAGGTGGGATGGGGATGCCGCCTCCAAGTAGACTAGATATTTGAGATTTAGGCAATGTTCAAATAAGGCTTCAACATCTAATCTCTTGTAATGACTCAATCAATTGTGGAGGCAGAAACTTTGATGGAACACTTGATGTCCTTTCTGACCTTGTCCTTGTCCTAACTCTTCATCACAATCCAAGCAGAATCTAAATAAGAGTAACAGAAGGAATTGACACGATCTACCTGTGCATTTAAAAGGTTAATGAATACTCTTCCTAAAGCTATTGGCTTTCTGGGGGGTGACATTTGTTTTTCATCTGTGCATGCTCAGATCAGCCCCATTTCTTAGCCCTCAACTGTGACTTCTCATAGTTGAAAGAGGGACCTGAAGAAAGTCAGCCTCATCTTTAAATTCTCAGTTCTATACTTTGCTTTTGGAGCGGCTGATGATTAGACCCTCTTCTCCTAAGGCATATTGTGTTTTGTCAACAACACCGGCATCTGATGGCTGTTTGGCCAGCCACCCATCCTTTCATCATCCTTTCCTCTTATCCGCTTCTGCACCACCTCCACTCCCACAGACTTACGAAGCATTGTCTTCTCATGCCATTACTCTTCATCTTCCTTTGTCCTCTCTGTCTCCTTTATTTTTACATTTGTGTATGTAAAAACATGCATAAATGTGTTGGGTATAAAATGTCAGAACATAAGTATGTGCAGATATGTGGGGAGGAGGACTGATGTTTAACACAAGGGCACATGATATGAAAAGCGAGCAAAGAGAAATGTCTTTATATTTTTCTATATGAAACAGAGACAAGCTCTGCGCTTCCTCTTTTTTACTTATTTTATTTATTTATTATTTATTTATTTTTTTGGTATTATTGAAGACTCAGCAGCACTGCCCAGGGCACATGGAGCACATGGGTGAATTCTTTAGAAGGTGAGGCCTGGTCTTGATGCAGAACTAAATACACACATGTGATACCTCAAAATGTACCACACCTCTGATTAAAGAATGGACGTTGATGTGCAAACTTCAAAATTCCTAAATCCAAGAGTTTTCTAAAAGGTGAATAAATGGTGACTAAATCAATGGCGTACAGATGACTAGTAGGGCAAAGTTTCCCTACTGGGGTTGATGTACACAATTCAAGCACTTCCCAAATTGTTATAAAATGCCTGACTTCCATTCTGTTCCTTGTAGCCTCCATTCAAACAATACATACAGCAGCCATCTCTTTGGGCCAAGGGTTATAGTGAGGCTGTCAGTCCCAAATCAGTGCAACTGGTAAACTCTATTAAGCTTCCATCAACAAATCGTGTTGCATTAGAGATCTCAGTCAACCTTTTGACAACAACAGTAAAACGTCTCCAGATGGTTAACATAGCACATCAAAGTTAGTATTCAAAGGCTCAGTCAATCTAAGAAATACAGATCTTCTACAGGAGCATGACATCAGCGAGTAGCTTCAGTTGCCAAGGCACTTTGGGGAGACTTTTATTCTGTAAGGACTGCAAAAGGAAGCCTTTTGGCTCTCAAATGTATAAACTTCTCACATACATAACCTCCAGCAGATGCAAAGGCTCTATTCCCTGAGGATGGAGATGGAGCTGTTGGCAGGCTTGGACTAAGAGGAAATAAAGAGTGTTGTTCTTGATGTACTCCCAAACTTTGGGGGAGTCCACATGGATGCAGCTTCTGGCTGGGATCCTTCTACCTTAAAGCACCTTCCCCATCACCATTACATCTTTTTCTTCAGGACTCCTGCTATTTCTTCATCTTCATGAAAAATTCCAACAGTGCCTGGTTTCTCTATGCTGCATGCATATTCTATGTGAAAATTTTCACACTTTGGATATGCAATAAAGTTAAAAATCTGTGCCAGTGACAAGAGGTTGGAGGAGGCAGGTAGGGACATCCTGTGCCCATAGCTGGGGTGAAACTGGAAGACTAGGTTGCAACCTGACTGGTGTGTGTGCGTAGGAGACCTCGGCTCCAGAGTCACAGATGCATCTGGTGACAACATTTACTAAACAAATCACTGCTGCAGATTTAAAAAAAAATTACCAAAGCATCCCAGATTTATTTTGCAACATGTAAAGAAGCTTTTTGCACAGCTCCTTTGCACTCACAGAACTGAGCAAAATTGAGGCTGTTTAGAAATATCTCATGTTTGATGGGGAAATAGAGTCTTATCTCTGAGAGAACTGTCAGCATGTACTAAGCACCAGCCATTGGGCAGGAGATGCCAGGCCATGAGTCTACAGAGTCACCGCAGGGAGCCTAAATCACTGCCAGGTTCTTCTCAATGGCTCCAGATTGCTGGAAATCTTCAGAGGGGCTATGTATTTACATTTGCATATGTTTAGGAATTTCCCTTTCTAATCTCCTAGGGGAAAGTTGGCCACTGTAACAACGCCATTGTCTAGTTAAAAGCATTATTCTGTTGCACAAGGCACACACATTCACACTCAATACACAATGACAAAGGTAAGCGCTAGAGGGATTTTTTTTAAGCACTAAGTAAAATGAATGATTTAGGGAAGTGAGCGCTGACAGCAAACTATCCAGCTGCAACAAAAGGCCAGACAAGGATCCTTGTGCTCACACTGCAATTCTGCTATGACCTACCACAACTGGGTAACCGGGGTAGGTGTCGTAAGGATGCCCACCCAGGGCTGGTGAGCCCTGAATCTCTTGTTTGCCCCTATTCTATTGGTAAAGGAGCTGAGTGGATTAAATGCAAGAACACAAGCCTTCAGCTGGGTAAGAATGAGGCTGCATGGACGTGGTCTCCCTCCACCTCGCAGTTTTTGCAACACACCCTGCTGTCTCTAAAAGCTATGTGTTCCAGGTACCATGTTAATATTGGTCATATATTTTTCCACCCCTATAGCTAAGCGCTCATAAGCTTGAAAAATGTATCTGTATAAGCTGCTTCTATTAAAACAGCGGAAGCCATGTCTCCGGCTGGCTTCCCATTCTAACCCACTGTGCATGGGTAATTTGCACTGTCACACAGTCCCCTTGTTCGTGTACTATTAAGACTAAAGTCCAGTGAAGCAATTCAAATTAGACCCCAGGTATGTGGAGAGCCTTAACACATCTATAAATATTCAAATCAGGGCTGTATCTTGGCAGAATTTTTCTAATTAAAATTTCATTCAAATGAAATCAGACACATTTTAACAGACATGGGAGACAAAAGGCTTTGTGGATTCAGGAGGGATTTTTTTTCCCACCATCAAGTAATTCAAATTGTGTCTAATGTAGTATAAGGCAAGAGTAGAGAAAATAGTCTGTCCACACCTTGTGGTGGCCACATGTGAGCAACGAAGAGTGGTTATATCCAGGAGGTAGTTTTCTCAAGCTTACATCACAGGAATACTGTAATTACTTAAAATTCTGCAACTCCATGTGGAAGCTAGAAAATACCACATGCAGTTTTTTATTTTAAGATTTATTATTTATTTTTATTCGTGTGTTTGTGTGTGTGCGTGTGTGTGTGTGTGTGTGTGTGTGTGTATGTGTGGTGTGTGTGTGTGTGTGTGTGTGTACACATACCCATGGAGGCCAGAAGAGGGAGTCTGATCCTTTGGAGCTGGAGGTACTGGTAGCTGTGAGCTATTCCATGTGGGTGCTAGGAACTGAACTCCAGTCCTCTGCAAGAACAGCAACTGTTCTTAACCACTGAGCTATCTCTACAGCCTCCTTCATTTTTTAAAATCACATATAGTGTTTTTGATAAATAATACATGTCAACCCCATGGAAGAATGATTTCACGTCATCTGCATCTCAGTTCAATACCAGATTAAACTTTCAAAATACAGCTGCCCTGCTCAAATTTGCAAATACAGATACAAATTTCCTTTTTATAACAGTCAGGCTTATAAAAGGCAAACAAAATAGACAATGCAGCACTTAGAACATTTTCAGCTAAGGAGAGAGAGTAAAAAAAGATTTCAAGATCTAAGACAAAATACCTACTTTTCATGGTAAAACAGCTCTATTCATTTCTACTTCCTTCACTGAACACAATTTAAACTATACATAATTTTTGCTATCAACTCTTCTCCCACAGACTGTAAGAGCTAAAATGCCAGTCTGTCTCCAACATAATTAAACAAAATGTGCAATCTTCCAAAATCTGTGAATAAACAATATAAGGAATAGGAAAAGGCCTAGACAAAAGAATACACTAAGATCAATCCACAAGCGGTAATATCCCAACATTCATCCAGGGAATACTTACAGAATCTATTGTGGCACTGAAAATAATTCTGGAACACAATAAGGATGAGGTTGCTGGGGAGGAGCACAGAGCTTGCTGGGTGCACAGGTAAAAGCATTTACTTAGAATACAGAGAGATGAGTTTCATGTTCTACATGAGACAAGGTGGTTTTGAGGTAGCTCCTAGACTCTCTCATAATTACATGATGACAGCTCAGCTCAGAAGTACCAGCAGCCCAGCCTAGCCGGAAGGGAATGAGACTAAAGACCTAAAGAAAAGAGAGGCTACGATTTATGGTATCAGCTAGGGCTGCTGAGATACACTGTCATCAACCGAGTGGCTTCCTTGCCCTACAGACATGGAGTTCAGAAGTCCAAGATCAAGGTGTCAGCAGGCAACGCCATGTTTCCTTTGAAGATACTAGAGAAGGATTGGCTTCAGGCCTCTCTTTATTGCTGGTAGCTCCTGGGCTTGATGTGTCATTGATCTTCATATGGTATTCTGTGTGTGTGTGTGTGTGTGTGTGTGTGTGTATGTTTGTGACATCTGTCTGTCCGTCTCCAAATTCCCTCCTTTTTATAAGGACACTGGTCACGTTGGATCAGGATCAAGTTTGCTTACAATGACCTTATCAGCAAATAAAGTCACATTTGGGAGTCCTAGGGATTAGGATTTTAACATATGCATGTTGGGAGAATATTATTCAACCCATAACACATACCAGAAAGATATACGCTAATTGGATAGTGCATGGTTGGAAAATCCAACTCACTGCTCACTTTGGAAGAGTAATGTGTGTGAAAGTAATGTATTCTTTCATGATGGATGGGGATACGTGCCTCCTAAATACCCATCCGGGAAGTCACATGGGGGGGTGAGGAAAGGACCAAAGACATGAGGTCAAACTTGGGTCAGCTATTCAACTGGGTACTTGGGGTCAAACTTATTTAACATCTCTGAATATATGTTTCCTTCTCTGTGAAATAGATAATGACAGCTACCTAACAGGTTTGTAGTGAATATTATATAATAGGAAAAAAGCATCTATTACAGGAGAAGGCACACAAAAGCAATTAGTACTCATTAGTTCACCTCTCCTGGCTCTTATATACCTCATTCTGAACCTAGTACTTTCTGTAGAAATCAAGGCATCTGAAAATCAAGTCACCGTATTTTACTTTTAACTATATGATTGAAGATTTTCTAAACATAAGCACAATGTAACACCAATATCAGCTCAGATTACTTGGTCCTTGTTTACAGAATTAATAGTTATTTTAATGCAATTAGCTTTTAGCAGTTTAGCAGTATTGGGAGACAAGCTTAATGATTTTTGTTTCTGCCCAAGAGAACTCTGATTCATGATTTCTAACATCCAGTTCATGGAGCATGAAGGAAACAAAGTGCCTTTTTTGCCCTTCATTTTCTTAGTCTTCCTGTTTTATAAACAAAGGCCAGGGGGACATAAAAATAAAACCCAGACAAGCAGCCCAAAGGTAAAACAACCCAACCCAACACAACACAACACACAATTCTATTTCTCTCCTCTTCCTGGGAATAATTTCTCAAAGAGGTTCTTTGCTTTATTCTGACCCTTGGGCATCTCTTCAAATGCTGAGAACACAGAGCTACACTTTTCCTATCTTTTTTACGTTCCCATATTCCTTTGCTTTAGAACACGCACTTCACATTTCTTCTACAGAAAACCACAGAGGATGGGCGTGAAGAAAGGACTATGTATTAGCCAACTTCCCATTGCTGTGACAAAATTCCTGACAACCTAAGGGGGAAAGATTTATTTTGGCTCCTGGTTTCGGATGTTTCAAACCTATGGTTGTTTGGTTGCTTGGGCTCCTCTGTAGGTTTGTGTTGAGATGGAAAATTATGAGACAGAAGGCAGTATGGTGGGGGAAAGTTGCTTACCTCTTGGTAGGGGAGAGGGAGAGAGAGAGAGAGAGAGAGAGAGAGAGAGAGAGAGAGAGAGAGACCCAGAGATAGAAATATCTGGGGACAAAGATAAAGGAGTGGACTCACTCCTTCCCTCCAATTAGCCCCTCCCTCTTAACACCCCATTCAGTTATGAACTTGTCTATGAATTAATCAATCAATTAGTCAATTAAGGTGAGGTTGGTTTGCTTAAGATTCAGTCTCAAGGGCACCACAAGATGGGAACCAAACCTTCCATATAACAATGTTCCAGGGAGCTATTTCATATCCAAACCAACAAGACAGCACACCTGATTTCAGAATGCACAGAATTTGAATCATGAGTAGAAATTGTTTGAGAGAAATAACATCAGGGGCAAATTTTCAAAAGTTTCACTGGAATGAAGATGAGGTTTGGGGCCTATGGACCTGGTTTAGAGTTTGACGTTCTGTTCTCCATTTGCCACTGAGCCCGGGGGATGTCATTTTGACCTCGGCTTCCTCTTCTATTGAAGCAAAGTGCTGCTACAGCACCTGCTCTCCCTAGCCTCAGGCTGCTGAGATTTCCCTATAAGCTAGCACTGCAGAAATGTAAATACAATCTACGTTAAAAATAGCTTTTGATCTACAAAAGGAAGGGAAGAACTGAGACACATGAAAATGAAGATGAGTGTTCTTTGTATTCGGTACCTCTTAGAAAAAGCAATCAGTCAAACATAAAACTAATGAAACAAGGTTGCGGAAACTCTCTCCCATCCAAACAGGAGTTAGTTCCCCTTAAGCAGGAAGGCCAGGCTCATGGGGATCACAAACTAAACACAGGTGACTGTTCCCCTGACTGGATCTCCTCTCCAGTTGGACCAAGGGGATGTGCATAAAGCATGTGGACTCACTGACTCGGCTGGAAATACCTTCAAAATATGACCAATCACAATAAAGATACCACGGTCACCATCCGATTCCCACCAAAGATCCATAGAACCCACTGGCAGGCTAACAGGCGTAACCCCCCTTGAAGCCCCTCCCACTCTCAGACTTCTCTCTCATTTTTCCCTTCCATTCCATGTCCACATTTCCTTTTTCTTGGGTGTGAGACAACAAACTTGGAAGTTACTGGAAAGTCACTGGTTTGGGTAACTGCAGATTTTCCCTCTGAAACAGCAATGTATTACTTAGTCCCACAGGCTGAGGTCAAGCTCACTGCATGTTCTGAGGCATTTCCGTGGCACAAGGGAAATACTCATGGTGCGTGCTTTCCCCAAGACAACAGCTTTCCTCTCTGTATTATTAACGAGAGGGCAATCTGTACTTGTGATTTTCCACTGGGGAGAGTTCAGTCCTAACGGTTCTACCAATAAAGGGAAGTTGGAATAAGCCACTAGCATGGTAACATGGTATATTAGTCAGGGTTCTCTAAAGAAACAGAAGCAACAGGATGAATATATAACTATATACAATTTATTGATTTGCTCACGTGAGGGAGCTCAACAGTAGCGCCGAACTGGAGAGGCCGGGAATCCAGGGAACTGCTCAGCCCGCAAGGCTGGATGTCTCAGTAGTCCCAGTCTAGTGCTGAAGGCCCGAATGGATTTCAGGAAATCTGCCAGTCTCAGTACACACTGGGATCCGAAAGGTTGATCACAGCAGCAAGACAGACTCACCAGATGAGAGAAGCAAGCCGCAGGAGGAAAAAGGGACCAGCTCCCACTGCCGTGGCCTTAAATACTGCCTGCCGGCAGAAGGTTACGCCCACATTTGGGGTGGGCCATCCGGGTTGAGGTGGTCCAATCAGAAGACCCCTTTTCTCTTATTTGTTCCTTAGTCCAGTCAAGTTGACACCCAGGATTAACCATCACACATGGGTAAACAGGTCTGGCTAGCTGCTTATTAGACTAAACAACTGGTTCAGGTTCTGGGTTTGGTATAAAGTTGGTGTCAGCTAGGTCAAACTTGTCCTGGGTTTTCCAGGCTTGCAGTGTCTTTTTATTATTATTATTATTATTATTATCTTTTAGATTTGATTTATTTTTGTATGTGTATGAACATACTGTCTGCATGTAGGTTTGTGCACCCATGTTGTGCAATGCCTCAGAGGTCAGAAGAGGGTGTCGGATTCCCCTGGAACTGGAGTTCTCCTGGAATCGGAGTTACAGATGGTTCTTAGCCGCCATGTGGGTGCTGGGGATTGAACCCGGGTCCTCTGCAAGAGCAGTCGGTGCTCTTAACCGCTAGGCTATCTCTCCAGCCCCATGGCTTGCAGTTATTTTTGAAAAACAAAGTATATATGAGTAAAAGAAGAGAAAGGAGGGGGAGGGAAGGCTGATTTTTCTCTCTTTACCAGCCCATTTACATTCTCTACAAGCCCATTTACATTCTAGCTCCAGATTCATGCAATAAAGGTTTCTTCAGTGTCTCATAATAACTCCATTAGAATGTTTACGCTTAATCACACAGTTAACATTTTTTGTGTGGATTTGGTCTTCTGGCCTCCCCATGAGCTAATCTATATTCCCACCTCTCCCACCCCACACAAGCTAAATGCTTTCCACTGATTAAAAAAATGCTATTAGTGCAACTTTACCATTATCTGTGGTTAAATATAATTAACTCAGCATTTCAACAAAAGAGACTGGATCAAATTGCTCTGCAATTTTTGGTAAGAAACAAGGTTTCTTCCCACTGTGTACAGACTGAACCTGGAGCAGCAGGACAGACCTGAGAAGTTAATGACACATCTCAAGCAGAAGTGCAAGAAACCACGTTCATTACTGAGCAATGGAGATCAACACGGCAACTCTCTACAATTACACATGCTTAAGTGATCCAGGGTGCAAACCGATCCTGGATGACACATGCTGTCTGTCTCTTCTCTTTCCATAGGACAGGTGTGATGGTTAATCGTGACTGTCAGTTTGATGGGATTTAGAATTACATAGGAGACCAACTTTTGGGTATGTCTGGCGGACTACTTCTGCCAGGGGGTAATTGAGAAAATAAGACCTATCCTGAACCTGGAGGGCGCCATCCCCAGGGTTGGGGGCTGGGACTGGATGAAAAGTAAAGTGCCGGTATTCCTGTCCCTCTGCTTCCCACCTGGACTCAGTTTGACCAGCTGCTTCACATGCCTATCAGTACAGCTAGTGCTATTTTCACTGCCATGATGGAATCTAACCTCAAATCAGGAACCAAAATAAAACCTCCCTTCCTTAAGCTGCTTTGGTCAGGTAATTTGTCACAGCATTGAGAAAGATATGAATACAGCACGTTCTGTGGGAACATGTTGAACTTTGGAATTGAGTGACTCAATAGTCACAGGGACCGTCCACTGTCACCCTCAGAATAACAGTTGTGACTTGAAATTGCAAACCCGTGTTTACAAAAGCAATAAAAGTAAACCAGAAAAACCGAGATTCAAAACACATAACAGCAAGACCACAAGAGTGTCATTTTTTTTTGTTTTGTTGTTTTTTTTTTTGGTGGGGGGGTCTTTTTTGTTTTTGAGACAGGGTCTCCCTGTAACTCTGGCTGTCCTGGAACTCACTCTGTAGACCAGGCTGGCCTTGAACTCACAGAGATCCACGTGCCTCTGCCTCCCAAGTGCTAGGATTAAAGGTGCGCACCACCACACCCGACATTTATTTATTTCTGTATGTGTATCAATGTACTGTCTGCATGCAAGTCTGTGCACCTGTGTCGTGCAATGCCGCGGAGGTCAGAAGAGGGTGTCGGATTCCCCTGGAACTGGAGTTCTCCTGGAATTGGAGTTTCAGACGGTTCTCGGCTGCCATATGGGTGCTGGGGGGATTTTTGAAGGCAGGCCGAGGGTAGCACATAGACAGCAGATTCCCCAGTGCTGGCATTTTCCAGAGTCTTTCAAATGCCTTTGAATTAATTTGATTATCCAGTCTAACCTGGAAGAAGCTTTGCTGTCCCATTCAATCCTTACCATATTTCAGAGTTAATTTCATTTCCTTTTATGTATGGAAAATTGTGTACTCTGAAATTCTGACTTCCGAGTCCAGATACCACTTAACTTATCTCTACAGGTTCCCAATGAGTTATGTAATGGGGTCTGGGTGTTCTGATGCAACGTTTTAAAGAGAGAAGAGAAAAAAAAAGCTATTAGATAACAAGGGGGTGAAGGAAGAGGAGGAGAAAGGAGAAGGAAGGGGAGGAGGAGGAGGAGGAGGAGGAGGAGGAGGAGCCCTTCCCTCAACCTATTATGCTGTATAATGAAAGGAACAGAGGCAAACTGGTCACACTGGTTCTATCTTAGAAAGTCTGCTTGAAATCTGACAGGGTGTTGGGAATTGGGTCACACTTACACTTTGACCTTCCATTGTGATGAGGATGCACAGAGCCCAAGCTCCTGCCTGGGGATGGGCCTTGCCTCTCCCCATAGTGGGACACTTCTCTATAACAGTCATTGAACTCTCAACATGCCCAGGAGATTGGCTTTTGCTATGAAGTTTGGCAACAAAGATTTGGAGTAACAGTGGAACGCTGAGAAGGGTTTGGTGAATTATTTCTTTAATCAAAAACTTGTTACTACTCTGAAGCAGTGGGCAGTTGCCGTCATAGTCAAGTGGCACCCCCTGGCTTGGAGGTCTGTGGGGAGGCAGTCTATGCTGTTGTCCCAACATCGCATTGTGGGCTTTGGAAGAGCAGGCCTGGAAGATGGCTTTCCTCATGATACCTGAGACTTTGGTCTCTATAATGCTGCCCATAAGCTGTCTAAAATAGTATTTTACCACAGAATGGCAGTAGTGAAGCACTCAAAGATATATATGCATACAATGGACATCCAAACCTTTTCAAGAAGCAGGCCAATCAGGCCTATAATTAGCAGCAAAAATCCAGAGTTCTATATTTCTTGACCATGTCTCAGACTATGGAAAGGGGCATTAGCTTTTATGTGTTACATGAGAAAAGGTAGACTTAATGGAAGGATTGAGACTGCATGCTCAGCAGTCAGTATAATGAGGGCAGCAGGTCTCATGTTGTTTTAATATGTTTATCAGCATTTCAGTCTCCTTTCAGTGCAAGTAAAAAAAATCCACTAAATTAAATTCCAAGGAGCCAGAAATCAAACTTTCATTGATTGAATGAAGGAGTAAATTCCTCATGAATCCATTTTTAAATTCTAAACATGATATAACCCAGCTGGACTTTTGTTTTGGATAAAACCTTTATATTTGTTGTCACTCTTTTCTTGGCTACGTGGGGTTAGCATACTGTGAAGTTGGTATTTAGTAAATTAAATAAACTTTTTGACCCAGGGATGATTGTAGTTACCTGAGATAGAGTGCCAGATTTCCTTCTGTGATGAGTTATCTGTTATAAATCTGATTAATCTATTTGACAAGTGAGGAACTATAAGCTAGTGACCTAACTATAATCATGCAACAATTCCACTGGATCTTCACCTACACAGTGGCACCCTGGTTCACTGATGTGGAAACCCTGTACCCACAAGTGGGCTCTTTATTCTATTACCATTTTCCTGTTAATATTTGAGGTTCTTCACCTGCAAATTTATTCCACATCATCTTGCCTCTGGCAACCATGCCCAAAGGTATTAAAAGCTAGACCGGTCAGGGTGCATCTGTGATCCTAACCCTTTGGGCTTCTTCTGAATGCTGGCTTTGTGCTTTTTCCCAGATTACTGTCACCCCTGGCAGGAGAAGGCAGTGGACTGTGAGGAGCTAGGGAACTGAAATCAGACCATTTCCTACTCAGGAGCAACAGAAGCTGGGGAGGAGGTAAGAAGCCAGGACTGCTTGAAGGTGGTTCTCCTCCCTGGGCTGAGCCACCCTAGGCAGGGCCACAGAAATGGGGAACCCCCAGCTGGGAGCTGCCAGGCTCTGCTTTTCCTCCCTCTGTGGTGAGCAACAGCTTCTTAGGGATGTGAGAAAACACTACACATCCATACGTGTCTAGTCAGAACTGCTATATAGACCCTCTTGGAACAGATGTCTCTGTGATGTCTCAGCTCCTTGCCTGGAAGCTGTTCTAATGAAGGTCATCCTTATACTAAGTAGTGATTCTTAGTACTTCTCAGTCTCTCTTGCTGGTTAGACAGGCAAAGGCTGTAGCTGAATCAACATTTGGCAAATGTGCCTCCTAGGAACACTGCAGTACACCATGTCTAAGCATATCAATTTTAGTCAGAAAAAGGACCTTAGTCCGGACCTGTTAGGAACACTTGGAGCCGTCCGACACGGCTCTAGACAGGTAAAAGCTTAGGGCAGAGTGACTTTTGTGGTGCTGGACAATTGATTTCTGGTCAGTGGCGGAGGGCCAGTTGGCTGGCGGGGGCTAGGTTCGGGTCCTCAGCCCGCCGGGACGCCCTTCCCCCCTCGCAGCCGGAAGGAGTCCTGAGCTTGGGTCTGGCTCGCTTGGGTACCAGGGGGGGCTAAGCCAGGCATATTCCCCCCACCCCGCCAACAATTGGATTTGAGGAAGAGAGAGTATCCAGTGGACTGGATTAGGAGAACTCTCAGAAGAGGGAGGGAAGAGCGACTTAGACTTCCAATATCCAATCTATAAACAAAAGTGAAAGCCTGAAAACCTAGACAAGTCAACACTCCATAAAGAAGGAGGGGGACAGGAAGAAAAAAAAAGCGCAAGAAGGAGGTAAGCAAAACAAAAGAAGCTTTCACCCTTCAACACACTGAAAAGGCATTTGTGATTTGAATCACAAAACGGAAGTCCACATGCCAGGGACACGACAAAGGGACAACATGGGAAAGGTGCAGGATAATTCCACACCAAGCTCTACCAACCCTGTAGGAGATAGGTACAATGGGATCCCCTTGGAGGTGACCCCAGAAACAGACCTTAGAGGAATAATTGCAGACCTATGCAGAGAAATTAAAGAACATAAAGAAGAATTCAGAGAACTAAAGGAAGGGATTGACAAACTCCAGAAAGAACTAGAGAGAGAAAAAAACAAACACCTTAAGGAAGTAGAAACACTGAAAAAGGAAGCCAACCAACGAAGTAAGGAGCACGAAGAAGAGATTGAGAAACTCAAAAAAGAAATTGATATATTAAAGAAATCACAGGATGAAATGAAAAAGGAAATAGAACACTCGTCCAATCAAGAAGAAAGGAAAGGAAAAAGCCTTAGAAATAGAATGGAGGAAGCTGAGCAAAGAATATCAGATCTGGAAGATAACACAGAGCAACTAAAAAACTCAAATAAAGATTATGAAAAATTTAAAAATACACAAAAGTGGAACAACCAGGAAATATGGGACACTATGAAAAGATCAAACCTCCGCATCATAGGAATAGAGGAAGGGGAAGAATCTCAAGAGAATAGTATTGAGCATATCTTCAACACAATAATAGATGAAAACTTCCCCAAACTAAAAATAGACAAACCCATTCAAATACAAGAAGCACATAGAACTCCAAATAGACAAGATCAGAAAAGAAACTCCCCACGCCATATCATAGTCAAAGTGCTAGATGCCCAAAACAAAGATAAAATTCTGAAGGCCACGCGAGAAAAACAAGTCACATACAAAGGGAAACCCATCAGAATCACAAATGACTTCTCGCCGCAAACCATGAAAGCAAGAAGAACATGGAGCAAAGCATTTCCAGTGTTAAAGGACTATGGATGCCAACCCAGAATACTTTACCCAGCAAAAATGTCGATTACACTTGAAGGAGAGAGAAAAATCTTCCATGACATAAGCAAGATGATAGAATACATTTCCGGAAAACCAACTCTCCAGAAAATACTTGAAGCAATTCAAAGGGCAGAAGAGAAGAGCAACTATCCTCAAGCACCTAGGGAAAGAAACTAATAAAAACATAATCATAGGAGCTGAAACAGAGACTAAAAGTCCAAATGGATAATAAGGTGAAAGGAAGCAACATCCATCTTTCAATTATAACCTTAAATATTAATGGGCTGAACTCCCCAATCAAAAGGCATAGACTGGGAGAATGGATTAGGAAACAAAATCCATCTATATGCTGTCTACAAGAAACCCATCTCAATTTCAAGGACAGGCACCAACTTAAAGTGAAGGGATGGAAGAAAATATTCCAAGCAAATGGTACCAAAAAGAAAGCAGGAGTTGCTATTCTAGTATCAGATAAAATAGACTTCAAAGCAAAAGAAATCAAAAGAGACAAAGAGGGCCACTACATCCTTATTAAAGGAACAATTAACGATGAAGACCTCACAATCATG
Organism: Rhizomys pruinosus; assembly: GCA_009823505.1. NCBI lineage: Eukaryota > Metazoa > Chordata > Mammalia > Rodentia > Spalacidae > Rhizomys > Rhizomys pruinosus. Next base: position 1,825,864 of record VZQC01000299.1, read on the forward strand.
AATATATATGCACCAAACGCCAGCGCACCAAACTTTGTAAAGACAACTCTTCAGGACTTCAAGGCTCAAATTAACCCCAGCACAGTAATAGTAGGGGACTTTAATACCCCACTAAGTCCTTTAGACAGATCAACAGGACAAAAGATAAACAAAGAGACATCTGAACTGAATGATACAATACACCAACTGGATCTCACAGACATCTATCGAATATTTCACCCAAACACCAGAGAATACACTTTCTACTCAGCACCCCATGGAACATTCTCCAAAATAGACCATATACTGGGACACAGGGAAAAACTCAAAAAATACAAAAAGATTGAAATAATTTCATGCATTCTATCAGACCACAGTGCAATAAAGCTCAATATCAATACCAGGATAAGCCCTACACCGTACAAGAACACATGGAGACTAAACAACACTCTACTGAATAATGAATGGGTCAGGGATGAAATAAAGAAAGAAATAAAAACATTCCTGGAACTGAATGACAATGATAATACAACACAGCAAAACCTATGGGACACTTTAAAGGCAGTCCTAAGAGGGAAGTTTATAGCTCTAAGTGCCTACATTAAAAAAACAGAAAGAGCACAAGTGAATGATCTAACACAGAGGCTTAAAGTACTTGAGAGAGAACAACAAATGAACCCTAAACGCAGCAGACAAGAAGAAATAACAAAAATCAGAGCAGAAATCAATGAAATAGAAACAAAGAAAACCATACAAAAAATCAATCAATCAAAAAGTTGGTTCTTTGAGAGAATAAATAAGATAGACAGACCTCTAGCCCAGTTAACTAAAAGAAAAAAAGAACAACTCCAAATCAATAGAATCTGTGATGAAAGGGGAAATATCACAACAGACAATGAAAAGATCCAGACAACCATAAGAGATTACTTCAAAAACCTATACTCTACTAAATTTGAAAACCTAGAAGAAATGGATGAATATCTGAAAACCTGGGAACCACCAAAGCTGAACCAAGAAGAGATCGACAGCTTAAACAGTCCAATAATATATGAGGAAATTGATGATGTAATAAGCAGCCTCCCAAACAAAAAATGCCCAGGCCCAGATGGTTTCACAGCAGAATTCTATAAAATATTTCAAAAAGACCTACAACCATTACTACTCAAGCTGTTTAGAAGGATACAATTGGAGGGAGTTCTCCCAGATTCCTTCTATGAAGCCAGCATCACACTAATACCAAAACCAGGCAAAGATGCAACCAAAAAGGAGAACTATAGACCCATCTCCCTAATGAACACAGATGCCAAAATTCTAAACAGGATACTGGCAAATCGCATACAGACACACATCAAGAAGATCATCCATCATGACCAAGTTGGATTTATACCAGAGATGCAGGGATGGTTCAACATACGAAAATCAATAAACATCATCAAGCATATAAATGGACTGAAAGACAAAAACCACACCATCATCTCAATTGATGCGGAGAAAGCCTTTGACAAAATTCAACATCCCTACATGTTTAAAGTCCTGGAAAGAATTGGATTGGAGGGATCATTCCTTAATGTAATCAAAGCCATATACAGGAAACCCACAGCCAATATCATCCTAAATGGGGAAACGACAGCGGCATTCCCTTTAAGGGTAGGAACTAGGCAAGGCTGCCCTTTGTCACCACTCCTCTTCAATATAGTGCTTGAAACCCTTGCTAGGGCAATAAGGCAAGAAAAGGAAATTAAAGGAGTTCTAATAGGAAAAGAGGAAGTTAAACTATCCCTTTTTGCTGATGATATGATTGTATACTTAAGGGATGCTAAGAACTCCACCAGTAAACTCCTAGAAATGATTAAGAACTTCAGTAAAGTGGCAGGATACAAAATAAATCTAGAAAAATCAGTAGCCTTTCTTTACACCAACAATAAGCAACTGAAGAAGGACTACAAGGAGACCTTCCCACTTAAAATAGCCTCAAAAACAATAAAATACCTAGGAACAAACCTAACCAAACACACCAAGGATCTCTACAACAAAAACTTTAAACCTCTGAAGAAGGAAATTGAACAAGACATCAGAAGATGGACAAACCTCCCATGCTCATGGATTGGGAAAATAAATATAGTAAAAATGTCCATTTTACCTAAACTCATATACAGATTTAATGCAATCCCAATCAAAATCCCCAAGAGCTTCTTCACAGGTTTGGAAAAAAAAATCCTCAATTTCATTTGGAAAAACAAGAGACCCCGAATAGCCAGAGCAACCCTGAGCGAAAAGAGCAATACAGGGGGGATCTCTATACCAGATTTAAAACTATACTACAGGGCTATAGTTATAAAAACAGCTTGGTACTGGCACAAAAACAGATCAGTTGACCAATGGAATAAAACTGAAGACCCAAACCTGAGCACATACAACTTCAGCCACCTCATATTTGATAAAGGGGCCAAGAAGACACAATGGAGGAAAGACAGCATCTTCAACAAGTGGTGCTGGCAAAACTGGATCACCACTTGCAGAAGAATGAAGCTAAACCCCTACCTCTCGCCTTGCACAAAAGTCAATTCCAGATGGATTAAAGACCTCAACGTGAAACCCAAAACTCTGGAGGTAATAGAAGAAAAACTTGGCAGCAGACTACAAGACATAGGTGTAGGAAAAGACTTCCTAAATCAGACAGCAGCTGCACAAGAAATAAGATCGATAATTGACAAATGGGACCTCATTAAACTCAAAAGCTTCTGTACATCAAAAGAAACAATAAAGGAAGTAAAGAGAAAACCCACTGAGTGGGAAGAAACCTTTACTGCAGATACATCTGACAAAGCATTAATTTCCAGAATATACAAACTACTGAAAAAACAAAGAAAAAAGAAAACAAATGAATCACTCAAAAGATGGAGCAAAGAGCTGAATAGAGACTTCACAGAGGAGGAGCTAGAGATGGCTGAGAAGCATCTTAAAAACTGTTCAACGTCACTAATAGTTAGGGAAATGCAAATTAAGACCACTCTAAGATATCACCTCACTCCGATAAGACTGGCCAGGATCAAGAGAACAAATGATACCAAGTGCTGGAGAGGTTGCGGGGAAAGGGGAACACTCATCCATTGCTGGTGGGAATGTAAACTGGTACAGCCACTATGGAAAGCAGTGTGGAGAACCCTTGGAAGACTCAAAATGAGCTTGCCATTTGATCCAGTCATACCACTCCTAGGTATATACCCACAAGACTCATCTTACTGCAGAAATACATGCACAGCTATATTTATTGCAGCTCTGTTCACAATAGCAAAAAGCTGGAACCAACCCAAATGCCCCTCAACTGCTGAGTGGATAGAAAAAATGTGGTACATGTACACAATGGAGTTCTATGCAGCAATAAAGAAGGATGATATCATGAACTTTGCAGGTAAATGGATGGAGCTGGAGGATATTATATTAAGTGAAGTAACGCAATCACAGAAAAACAAACGTCGAATGGTATCCCTCATATGTGGATGCTAGCATCAATAACCCAGTTATTAATATTTCTTGTGATGAGGGATGCATATTAAAAGAACAACAACTGAAAGACTGCATCAGAAAACCGACTGAAATGGTGAACCGGGAGGGGTGGGAGGGGTGGGAGCGGCGGGAGAGGGACATGGGTCTATATTCTATTAATGTATATTTAATTTAAAATTATATGGTATTTTACTCAAAATTTATATAACAATAGCTTTGGGATTAACATATACAAATGTTCTCTATAATTTTTGTGTTATGCAGTATCAGCTTGTAACATCCTCTTTTACCTGTAGGATAACTTAACTAAAGGATTTAAGTTTGCTTCCCAAATTAACATCATGCACTCACCCAAAAAAAAAAAAATGGACAAATTTGATGAAATTTACTCTTTGATCCCTGCCTATAGGTAAGTGTACTACAAATGCCTTCCTGAGACTCATGGGTCAAAAAATAAAATTTAAAAAAAGGGGAGATACAGTTATATATTAAACCTTTTTGTCCAAAACTTTCAATTTAATCTTAAGACTAACCATGGGAAAAGATTTGTATGTTCCCACAGGTCAAAACGACACCAACTCAAAGGCAGAGAAAGAATGGATACAGCCTTCCGTCGTATAGGTTGTACCATGAAATACCAGCAGAGAAGTTCACCAATCTTAACACTAAAAGGAATAAAAGCCTCAGACTGCTACAGGCATCAAACATCTCTGAGGACCATAGGTGTAACATCTGTTTACAGTGAGTCCTAACGAACTTTACCTTCTAGGTGCAGCACAGTTTCAATATGAGAGACCTCCTTACCTCTTTTTCACAGAACAAAGAAAAACAGGGTGGTAATGAAGTCATCCATTAATGGTAAATTAGAGCTGACTGGTATAGAAGTAATCTCTTATAAAACTGGAAAAACGGCTTTCTTCAATTGACTAATATACATAGGAACTGTAAAAAGGATTATTGTCTATCCAGAAACAAACACAATACTAAAGTATTGTGTTTGTTTCTGAATAGACAATACACTTAAACACTACTTTAAGTAGTTCATATAATTAATACAAGAGAGCACTGAAAGCAGCATCGGATTATTCTGCCAAGGAGATGCTAGCCAGGGGACCCAACCCCCCCCCCCAAAAAAAGGTTAAGGCTTATTGCCTGTAAACTGGGATATCTGCAAGAAAAGAGGTGGTAAGGTCTGCCCTGCTGTCAATGACCTAATGTAACCATGGGAGGATTGTATCGAGATCGCACTTACAAGTATACAGTTGGTCTCTGGAATACCAGAGAGTGTTACCAAAGGCCACTGAACTAATAAAGCAAAGGTTAGTCTCCTTGAGTCAAGCAAAACTCCGCCACCAACATCAGCTACACCCCAACTGCTTGGTGATACTGTGCAGCAGAGGCAGCCATATGTCTGTATATCCCAACTTTATTTGATTATTAGCTCTCTCCTTGGACAAATAACTCGAGGATGTTGCCACAAGCTTATACCTTCTAGCGATTAGGAGATATATATGCCACAGTAAGGCCTTGTCATCTCTCTCAGGGGGAAAAAGAAAAGTAATTCAGGGATTAAGACACCATCCAGACATATGTGTCTATACCAAAGTAACCTACCATAATAACTAGCAATGTTTAAATACATATATATCTAACCGCTTGTGCTTCATTAGTAGGATTGGAAGCCTGTCCCTGGGCAATCGGGCAGCCCATGAAAGGAAACAGCCAGAACTGATTAGAGTCCAAGACGACATCTCCAGACAAAGTAGACTGTTGTGCTTCTTGTCCACCTGTGCCCCATCTCTAAGCCTAAGGAACAATCTGTGGAAGAGGGGGAGTGGTATATTGTAGGAGCGGCGATTGGGGTGAACGGTAAAACTATGACAATATAGTCTGGACACTTATTTGATCAACTTGATTGAACATTCAAGCCCCTCCAGCTAGATGGTGGGAGCCTTGGGCTCTGTGGGCTGGGACACAACTGCTTGCAAATTGGTTTTATATGCAGGAATCTTGTGCTGGGAAAAAAGAAAAGGAGCTAGATACTGACATTTGAACTAACTGGGAATATAAAATGCTAGTTGTTTTATTCATAGTTAGTATTGGGTTGGGCTCTATATTTTTCTGAAATACACAACATCACAGTGTAACACTTTCTTTTACTTGTAGGACAATTTAAAAGAATTAAGCTTAAATTTTTACTTACCAAATAAGTAGAAGTCTTAGTCCAGTCATAAAGCGTTAAAGAGCAAAGTGTTTATTGGGTAAAATTTATTTAGCAGGTTCTCAACTCTGCCCAAGCTTTATCCACCAAGTATAGGATATTTCAATGGCTTAGTGAATTGTTTAGATTAATTAAATTTAGGTGTAGGTTTTGGTGGAAATGGTAATACAATTGAACCAATCGGGAATATAAAATGTTAATTGGTCTTATTTATAATTTGTATCGGGTTAAGGTATACAAATGGCCTATATATTTTTTCTGAATAACACAATATCACATTATAACACTTTCTTTACTTGTAGGACAAGTTAAAGGAACTAAGCTTAAATTTCCTTCCCAAATAAGTAGCATACAGTCAATGAGAACCAGTTTGGGTAAATGTAATGAAAGCTTATGCCTTGGCTCCTGCTTATGGGTATGTGTAATACAACTTAGGCATCTATAGATCAAAACAAAAACCTAAAAAGAAAAAAAAAGAAAAAAAAAAGAGGGAGGGGGGAGGTGGGGTACTATCCTTTCTGGGATACAAATGGAAAACTCTGTGTTTCAATCCTATTGATAAATTTTCAATTTTTCTGATCTTAAAAATAACAATGGGAGGAGAATTTTATGTTCCCACAGGTAAAAGTCACCAATCTAAATGCCTGAAAACATACAACTTATGGCTGTGCAGGATGAACTGGGGAATGTCAGCAGAGAGGTTGACCCATCTGAACACTAAGGAATGAGGAACATCAGACTGCCTGAGACACGGTCACTGAGCATCTCTCTGAATAATATTGGGGTTGACTGTTAATAATGGACCCTAATGCTGAGAAACCTTCCTACCTCTCCCCCCCCTTTTTTTTTTCTTTTTTTTTTTTTGAAAAAAGAAAAACAGGATGGTAATGAAACCACTCCCAAACTGTAAACTAGAGCCAATTGTTACGGTGGTAATTTCCTATAAAACAGGCACAACGTATTAACTGATTGATAGGCATAGGAACTGTGAAAGGATATTTCTCTATCTAGAGCCAAATTCAATAGTAAAGTGTTTATAAGTTGTGTAATTAAGCAAAATATATTACTACAGGAAAGCTCTGACATCAGCAATGAATTATTCTGCCTAGGAGATGTTGGCTAGGGGATTCAAACCCCCCCCCCCAAATTATAAAGGCCTTTTGCCTATAAGTGGGATATATGCAAGGAGAAAGGCAGTAAGTCCCTGTTGTCGAAGACCTGGTGTGAGCATGAAAAATGTTATGAGACGTCACTTGCTAGCGTACAACTGGCCTCTGAAATGCTAGAGAGCGTTACCAAAGGCCACTAAAGCAATACAGCAAAATATTGGTCTCCCTGAGACAAGCAAGACTCCTCCGTCAATATCAGCTACACCTCAACAGCCTGGAGATACTGTGCAACAGTGGCAGCCAAGTGTCTATATATATCCCAAATCTATTTGGCTATTAGCTCTCTCCTTGGAGGAATAACTCACAGCGGATGCCACAAGCTTATGTCCTCTAGTGGTTAGGAGATGTTATAAGCCACAATAAGAACTTGTCACCCTTTATAGAGAAACCACAGTTTGCGGATTAGCATACCATCCAAGCATCTGTGTCTATGCTCACAGCTTAGCTTGACATAATAAGTGGTACTGCTTAAATGCCTGTACATCCAATAGCTTGTGCTTTGTTAGTATGACTAAAAAGGGTATCACTGGGAAAGCTGTCAATCCATGAAGGGAAACAACCTGAACAGACTGGAGTCCAAAATGACAACTCCAAAGAAATTAGACTGTTTTCTTCTCACCCACTTGTGCCCCTTTCCCAAAGCCCAGGGAACAAACTGCGGAAGAGGAGGCATGGCAGATTGTAAGGGCTATGGAGAGATAGGGGTGAATCATGAGACTACAGGAATATAGTCTAGACACCTGATTGATCAACATGCCTGTACATACAAGCTTCTCCAACTGGACTATGGGAACCTTGGGTTGTTCAAAATTTGGACATAGATACCTGCAAAATGCACCAATTACTTAATTGTATGACATACTGAGTAACATCAATGTTATCTGTAAACAACTGTGTCATTATATTGTAGAATCCCTTAAAAATAAAAAAATAAAAAAATAAATAAAAAAAAAGAAAAAGGACCTTAGAAATGATTATTCTCTTTAAAATTTTTAATAATAATCTTTTCTCTCTCTCTCTCTCTCTCTCTCTCTATATATATATATATATATATATATACATGTGTGTGTGCATGTGTGTGTGTGCATTTACACACATGTGTGTAAACACACACACACACACATATGCGCCAGAGTACACATGTGGAGGTCAGAGAACAATTTCTGAGTTGGTTCTCTCCTTCTACCATGTGAGTTCTAGGGGTTGAACTTAGGTCTTCATGTTTGGCTGAAAGCATCTGTACTCATTGAGCAGCCCAGAAATGACTTTTGAATGGGTTCCTCTGAAAACCACAAGCCTTATCACAAACCTAACTGTAGAAAGGTTTTGTTTAAATTTGCTTTAATCTCAAGTCATTTTTTATCTTAGAAAAGACTCAAAGTAAAGAGAAGATGGAGCCCCTGACTGTAAGGGTTGATTCACAACCTCTGCCTGTCTTCTGTTCCCACAGGGCACTTTCACCGTCATACTGGGCCCTTATCACCAGTGAGTTGGCATTGAGACTTGTGATGCTGTGACATAAGAATTTTGTTTCTGATCCTGGAGAGATTCTAATCCCTTGGAATTTCCTGGGTTTTAAGACTTCTAATGAGGCAACCTGGGCTGAGTTCTTGAACAGAGCTGGTCACCAGAAGGACTGAGTCTGTCAGAAGCTTATGGTTTTCCACCTCACCTCCCTGGAAATGGCAGACAGTGAGAGAGATTGGGTAAGGAATGGAGTATGTCTGTACAACGAAAGCTCCATAAAAGTTTCTGAACTTCAGAGAGCTTCTAGATGGCCTTGTATGAGTGTGTGTGTGTGTGTGTGTGTGTGCGTGTGTGTATGAGTGTGTGTGTGTGTGTGTGTGAGAGAGAGAGAGAGAGAGAGAGAGAGAGAGAGAGACAGAGACAGAGAGAGACAGAGAGAAAGAAACAGAGAGAGAAGCTCTGCTTCCTTCCCCATGTACCTTGTCCTAGGCATATCCTCATCTGACTATATCTGGCATCCTTCGTCCTGTGTAATTGATGAGTGAATGTAGGTGAAGTTTTTTTTCTGAGTTCTGTGAGTCATTCTAGCAAGTCCCTTGACCAGAAGATCATGAGAACCCTAACAGCCAGTGCAGGGAGATGCCAGGAGTCATGACCTGAGACTTGGAACTGGGCTCTGGGATGCTGGGAGGCAGGCTGTGGGACTGAGTTCCAAACTTGTGTGACGTGACTGTCATGCTAGGAAGACAGTGTCAGAATGGATGCTACTAAGTGCGTACTAACAAATTATAGGACACTCGCTGGGAGTCTGCTGGGGAATTGCTTGTGATGGGCAAAAACGTGAGACCAGAAGTGAAGTATGCAGCAGAAGTGGGAGTAGCTTAGATGAAAACAGTCAGCGAGTTTGTTTTTCTTACCATATATTCTCCTATAAAGGAGGACATATCAACTTGTGCTAAAGATTGCAAAGCAGAATCAGCAGAGGCATCTGGTCTACCTGTAATGGTAGTTCTTTTTGAGGAAGGCTGCATTTCATATTGTGAAATAGCCATACCCACATTTATAACATCCGTATCAGGTACATGATGTTCCTGGTGTGCAGCAGGGTGCTCAACGACCTCCAGACTCAGTGGCCATGTGGGAACAGCATGCTGGTGAGAAGGCTCCCACAGTACCCTGTACATCCCTTTTGAAACTCCTCTGAACATTTGCTTGCCATCTGTCTTTTGCACCTGACTGTACACTCTGGAATATGAAGGTTAGTGAGCTCTGTTTCACATAGCTTTCCATACCCAGCACTTGGCACAGTGTCTGGAATATAAATGGGGCTTATGACAATATGACAAACAAACAACAACACTTTCTTACTTAAATCTTAGCCAGAACTGTGCAAAGGATTTCTTTAAGAGCATTCTAAATACTCACTTACCATCTAGCCTGAAGCTTACATGCTCAATACATCTTCCCCACCAGGTCACAGCAAGGGGTATTCCTTGCTGTCTCTACTAGACAAAAGTGGATACATCCCTTCCTTTCTGAACATTACTGCTCGCCAGAGAGATGCCTTACCTCTGACAAGTTATTCTTCTGAGTGCTCTTGACAGCTTTCCAGGAGAGCCTCAGAACTTCAGACCTAGCTCTGAACTTTCTGCTTGAGGACCAGTTCAATAGTGAAACCCACAGAGGTCAATTCTGTGACATCCTATTCTCCTGGGGGAAGAAAAAGGTTCTAATCGTAACAAAAGCATTAAGTCTGACTGCTGACCAGGCTGAAGAGTAAATACTGATCCGAACCAGAAGCATGAGTCATTTTCATCAGACTTTTCAGCATTTTTGTGTTATTTATCTTACAGGCAGAAAAAGATAGGCTACGGATGAAGAAAATCATATCCTTAACTTCAAGCCCCACAGGTCTTTTCTGCCTTTCTTTTGGGAGTAAGACAGCATCTTCCCTTCAGGAGAATGGGGCAGAGATTTGAGGCTATATAATGAGCAAGCACCAGAATACTCCCAAGAGGACTCCTGAACAATGTTGCTTCTCCATCTTGGCTGTGCATCTTATCGCACAGGGAGCTTGAAAAGCCTTACACCGGACCAGGAGGTCTAGGTGTATGGAGAGGGGAGAATATTAGCGTGGTTAGGGGAAAGGGAGGGGGAGGCCACTGATAATGGTTAGAGTTCCCAGGTGACTTCCTCCGATAGCCCAGCAATGCTCGCCTTTCCAGAACAGGCAAGACAAATGAACTGAACATCCATTTCAAATCTACATGAGAACTGTGTGCTCCAGCAGTCACTAGGGTGGCGTGCTGAATCAGTAATGAGCTTGTGTCTTGGCTGCCTCTGCCTTGCCTGCTGCCCACTGAGAATATGCCCTGTGCCTGTACCAACAAAGCAACACACCCAGGGCAGAACCCATGACATTTGTGGTGGAGACAAACATTTGGACGGCCCCACATTCTTTTGTCTTCTTTTCTATTGTATCAGCTCTCTCCCTACACAACACTTTGTCTTTATCAGAAAAATCCAATAGCATATATTTTTTTTTTTTTGCCGTTATTTGTTCAAGGAGAGTGACATCATGGGCTTGCCTGTCATGCAATTTAGAAAAGAAAAAATGGATTCTTCCACTTTCCTCACCAATGGTAATTATTAGGCCAGAAACAGGCCCTGCGTAAACAGTCTGTCTGATAACAGCAGGCGCCCTGGGCTCTACGTGAGCAGCCAGCGAGGGCGGCAGCAATGTAGCTCAGGCCTGATCTGTCTTTCTTCTCTTTTCTTTAACACATAAATGACCAGACAAGGACTGAATGGAAATCAAGTAAAAAGGGAGGTTGCTATAATATGATTTGGTATTTTTAGCTGCTTGCAATAGTTAAACTACAGTAGGACCCTGGCATCATTCCTGTGGTAGTTGCCTTGAAACACACCATAACCAACTCCTGGCTCTCCCGCCCCCTCAAGGAACTAAAAACTCAAAATTACAGATTCTACAGAAATAAAACCCTGTAACTGCTTGTTTGTTTGCTTTTAGTTATATGGTCCTGACTTCCTAGCATAACGCCCTTGCATTCTGAAAATATCTCCAACACAAGTTCACCTGGATACCACACAAGGTTTCACATTGTTTGTGGGAAGCTATCCAAGGTTTCAGGGGGAAAAATCAGCACAGGGGCTGGATAAATATGAACAGCTGCTGCCTGGCATTGAGGCTCCTCAGAAACACAGCCCAGCCACAGGCCTGCTTTGTCCCTCTCTCTTCTCCCTCAGTTCTGCTATTGCAAACTACCAAAACCTTAACATCCCCAGCATCTGCTGACTGATGGACAAGAGTGGGGAAGCCAAACAAACAAGAATTGTTTGCTATATCCTGGTGCTCCGCAAGAGATGTGGTGACCTTTACCAGCACAACACATTTACCATACTCAGCAGGCCCACAGGGCTCAGGAATGCTTGTCAATAATGTGTGCATTAACTAGTTTTTTTTTTTAAATACCTATAACCTGACCATAAGACCAAGTTGGTCTTACGAATAAGCTATATATGATAACAGAATCAAGATAAGGAAGCCAAATATTTCTTGTAAGTCAGCAAATACACATTTGGCAGCAGTCTGTAGTGATACTTGGACCACTAACTTTAAAATGCCATCTGGGAGTAAGGGGCAGGACTGAAACTTTCTGAAGCAAGAAATAAAAGCTTCGAAATAGGTTTTCTTAAAATCCAGAGACACTTCTGATATCTGCTTTTCATTCTCTTAAGAAGGAAAGTAGTTATCTAATTGTCTCTTTGGAGGCTGTTTTAATTCCCTGCTCTCATCCTCTCCTTTGTAGCATAAATTCTAAAACAGACCACATAGGCCAAGATCAAGTACAAGTGAAAGCTTTTGTCCCTTGACTCAATTCTCTGCAGAATGCCCATGAAGGCAGAGCATGTCTATTCAACTGCTTATGTTTTCCAGAGAAGGGGCTTACACAGATCCATCCATAGGAAGTGGGAGTTGCATCTTTCAAAGGAGAAGAAGATAGAGTTTAATCCATATTCTTTTAAAAAAGAAGAAAGAAAGAAAAGGAAAGAAAAAAATATCCCTTAGAGGAATGAGAGACAAGACCCAGACAGAATTTATGGCTGACTTAACCTTGTAAAAATTCCCTGGGTCAGCAGAGTCCAGCGTGCTGTGCTTTACTGTACGATCTGTAGCAAATTCCTCCCAGAAACCACACTGTATAAGCAGAACCCTCGGTGACCCTCTTTGTTTAGAGCCCGTACATCCATCTGCAACTGCAGAAAGCAATCATTTTAAGAGCTCGTGATGAACACCTAGGGCAACCACTGGCAGGGAAACACCAGCAACTTCCAACAGAACAGTGCCCAGTGCCAAGTGGGTTTGAGGCTTTGTATTGGCCACAGCGGGAACAAAGTAAAACGGACTCAGAGAAAGAAATGTTCTAGAGTTTCTCTTCATTGAACATCAACAAATACCAGTTATGTCTGATTCTTTCTTAATTCCTGAAAACTGAACAGTTCCAAGGTCACTTCCACTGGGTGAGATTTGGGATTTTGTTAGCAGCGCCAAGAATATTGGACAGTGTAAAAAGGGGCCTTGGGTGCCTTGTCTTGCAGTTGGAATGGTCCTATGGAAACTGGGGCAGTTGGTTACCCGGAATGAAGCATAATTAACAGGAGGTGCAAACTCATTCTCTGAAACACCATTTAGCTCATGACTGCATTGACACCATTAACTCCAATGTAGTGAAAAACTGTGTTCCTAAACTGGTTGATCAAAGGCTGCCTTAGAAATATGTCCCAGCACCCACATGGCGGCTAAGAACCGTCTGTAACTCCAATTCCAGGAGAACTCCAGTTCCAGGGGAATCTGAGACCCTCTTCTGACCTCCACAGCATTGCACGACACGGGTGCACAGACCTGCATGCAAACAATACATTCATACACATACAAAAATAAATAATAAAAAAAAAATTAAAAAAAAAAAAAGAAATATGTGACCTCGCCGGGCGTGGTGGCACACACCTTTAATCCTAGCACTTGGGAGGCAGAGGCAGGTGGATCTTTGTGAGTTCAAGGTCAACCTGGTCTACAGAGTGAGTTCCAGGACAGCTGGGGCTACAGGGAGACCCTGTCTCGAAAAGACAAAAAAAAAAAAAAAAAAAATTTCAAGCACAATGGGAAGGAAGCAAGTACATATAACTGATTATTGCTGGGAGACATTTAAACAATAGTGAAAAAATTAGGTTATTGAAAGCTTCATGGGGATTTTCTCTTTTAAAATATATTTAATGGAGTCAGCAGGTAAACACACTTGTTGCCAAGCCTGAAAACCCGAGTCCCCAGAATGATAGAAGGAAAGGTCCAATCCCCTAAAGTTGTCCTCTGACCTCTGACCATACACACACACACACACACACACACACACACACACAAAATGTAAAAAATTAAATGCATTTATCAGAAATAATTCTCTGTATAATACTTAAGTTCACTATATGAAAAAGTCTGAAACTAAAGTTAAATTACTAACTGTAAATGGTGCATCACAGACCTCTCCTTTACCTTATTGTACCTAATGACTTTCACCATCTTCAGGGAAATGGTATTAAGGGAAATGGGCAAAATGAAAATGAAGATGTACTTGTGTATCCATGTTTCTGCAGCTGAGTATTTACCACTGATCAAGTATCATTTCACTCTCATAGATATCTATACACAAAAGAAGTGAACTATTACAATATATAAATACTTAGGAAATATGCCAAGTTTAAATGTATGAAACAGACTGTAACTTCTAATTATAAAGTGTAATATTCCATACCATCAAACCGAGAAACTATACTAATATAAGTTTTAAAAAATAATCTTATTACATTGTACAAACACACTGCAGTGAACCATCAATTATGTTAGAACTTTAGTCATATGGTGCTTCCACAGGCACCCGTATATAATTCAGAAAGATTGAGTAATTCAGTCCAAATAGGGAGGAATGTTCCTGCTAGAAAATTCCATCTTGCACACAAGGAGATGCTGAATTTTATTTTTCCATTGATACTGTTGATCTCTAGAGACAACGGTGTGGTGTGCACTTAACAGCTTTCCAACACTTAAGGACTCTGAAACTGTAGCAATAATGTATGGAAATAGAAAATTTATATATTATATGTCACTACTGTCAATACTTTTGCATGATTCAGTGAACCAATGTCTTCTAAATACCAACAGATAATGTTAACGGTCTATCCAAAGTGCATGAAACCAATGTGCTTTAATGCAGCAGAGTGCAAAAAAGCTGCACTCAGGGATAAGAATTCAGATTCTATAGGTGGTGATCCAGTTTTGCCAGCACCATTTGCTGAAGATGCTGTCTTTCCTCCATTAATTAAACCCCTACCTCTCACCCTGTACAAAAATCAACTCCAAGTGGATCAAAGACCTCAAAGTGAAACCCAAAACTCTGAAGCTGATACAAGAAAATGTTGTCAGCAAACTACAAGACATAGGCATAGGAAAAGACTTTCTAAATCAAACAGCAGCTGTGCAGGAAATAAGGTCAACAATTGACAAGTGGGATCTCATTAAACTCAAAAACAATCAATGAAGTGAAGAGAAAACCCAAAAAGTGGGAGGAAACCTTTACCAGTGATACGTCTGACAGAGCATTAACATCCAGAATATACAAAGTACTCAAAAAAAAAAAAAAAAGCAGAAAACAAATGACTCACTCAAGAGATAAAGAGCTGAACAGAGACTTCACAAGTGAGGAAATAAAGATGGCTGAGAAACAGCTTAAAAAGCATTCAACATCACTAGTAATTAAGGAAATGCAAATTAAAACCACTTTAAGATATCATCTCACTCCAATAAGACTGGGTAGGATCAAGAAAACAAATGGTACCAAATGCTAGAGAGGATGTCAGGAAAGGGGAACACTCATCCACTGCTGGTGGAAATGTAAACTCGTACAACCAGTATGGAAAGCAGTGTGGAGAACCCTTAAAAGATTCAAAATGTGTCTACCATCTGATCCAGTCATACCACTCCTGAAAGCAACTGTACCATTATAATGTGAATACCTTAATGGGATCTCAAATTAGCCTACCACTTATTTTCAGACTTTGTAATTGTGGTATATGGGGGGGGTACGTATACATAGTTTAAAGTCATTTAAGATTAGCTGGGTGTTGTGGCACACACCTTTAATCCTAGCATTAGGGAGGGAGGCAGAGGCAGGTGGATCTCTGTGAGTTCAAGGCCAGCCTGGTCTACAGAGCAAGTTCTAGGACAGCTGGAGCTACAGGGAGACCCTGTCTCGAAAAGACCAAAAAAAAAAAAAAAGATTAAAGGGGAAAAATATGAATTCCTGCCCCCACCCAAAAGACATGTATGGTAGGATGCATGAGCTCTGATGGGGAGGGGGCAAGGAAAAGAAATTAGGTCTAAATTTGATTAAGAAATGTTGTATATAAAACACAAAAAACTTCAATTAAAAAAAGAAAAGATTGAGATGTTATGTATAAAATGCACAAAAATTCAGTTAAAATTTAAAATAATAATATATAAAATATTTTTAAAATATAAACAAAATAATTCAGATTCTATACTGCAAGTAGCTTTTAAGAAACTGCCATTTGTCAAATTGGTGTTAGAGAAAATGCATAATGATCTTTGCAGACTATTAAAATAGTCTTCTCTCCATGCTCTAGTTTGGATGTGACTGAAGTATTGTTGGGGGCCAGGAGTGGTGAAACTTAATTCCCATTGGAGAAAAGAGTAGAAATTTCATAAATTAGTATTAGTTGAGGTCATCACAGTGAAGCTCCCATGAGACCAGAAGACACACATACACACACACACACCACATACATACACACACATACACACACACCACACATATACACACCACACATACATACACACACATACACACACCACACATACATACACACACATACACACACATACACACCACACATACACACACACCACACACACACACCACACATACACACATACACACACACACACCACACACACACACACATACACACACACACCACACGCATCACTCCCTGTCTCCTTCCCTGTTATATACTGTGCCACCATGGGATTCTGCCAACCAGAGGGCCATCCCCTGATGTTTCCATGTACTTAAATAAAATCCCTTTCTTAATAACTCCCTCAAGTCTGAGCTATTGTATAATAATGAACTAATAAACTACGTGTCCAAAATTGGCTGGATTTTGTTCATATCTTTCCATAAGAATGGTTTGCCACAAAGGATTGAATGCAGGGGCTGACAAGATGGGCCAGCCATTTTTTTATTACAGCAAATATTAAACAGATTTGCAAAAATATAAAAAATGCAAACTATATTATATATGGCATACCATGAAATTATTGCTATTTCAAATGAGTTATGAAATATTTGGACATTCCAGTGTTGATTCTGTATCTATTTAGATATTCAACACAAATAAAAGATCAATGGGGTCCCTCAGTACTTTCTAGTAGGATGGAAGAGTGTGAGGGCTCTAAATATTAAGAGCTGGTTGTTTAAAAATATAGTCATTAAAAAAATTGGGCCTTCAAGCAATTGAATACCAAGGAATGGTAAGTAAAAGAGGAGGAAAAAAAAAACGAAAACAAATGAAGGACTGAAGTATGTGTTGGCTTCAAACAGAATAAATATGAACAAGAATTGTCATTGATTTGGCGTGATGTGAAAATAAGCTTGGATCAATTTTAGTTCGGATGTGGGTACTTGTTCAGCTGCTGAGTTTGAATTAATAAAATTTCAAGCACTTGAGATGCTTGATCATTTTGGGCCATGGTTTCTCTCTAAGTCTGTAATGCTTTAAGTTAGTCATTCTTGCTTGTATGTTTCTAGATTGGGACTCGTCATTGTCATTTCTCTCTGAGAGTCTTTGTGGCTTCTCACTAGGGTGACCTCGAAACATATGCCCCTAACCCATGAGTGGCAGGGATGCAGTGCGACGACAAGGGTAACACAGGCATGAATTATGAATGTCCTGGGCAAACCTACACATATGGTCACCCCAGTTCTTCCCAGGCCATCATCCTCAGGTCTACCAATACCCCTCCCTGCTCCCTGTAGCGAACACTCTAAGCTAAGCCTCCACCCCAAAGTAGCCACATTCCCCCTCAATGAAAATTTAAAGCTCACCAAATCATAAGCTTCTTCCACCTTACCTTTCTTTGTTTTGTTTAAATAAAAAAAAACATACATTCCTCCTCATCTACATTTCGGAGCACCACAGAAGCAACATCATTCTCTTCTGATCCCAGACCATCCAACAACCACACTGGGCTTGCATTCTCTCTGTCCTGTTTCATCCTTCCGCTGACCCATAGCCATTCTGGCCTTCCTTCCTAAAATATCTTGCCTCAAGCTCAAGGTAGTGCTTGCTGTCTCCCTTTACCGTCTTCGCTTTCTTCCTGATCAATTCATATTAAACCCCTATTTCTGAGAGTCTTTCTCTGGCCACCTGATTCTTCCTCTCCCAAGGAGTGTCATCCTCATAAAAGAACTTAGCACTGTTAACTGTCAAATAAGCATTTCCAGTGCTTACTTCTGTCTTCAGAGTGAGTCACCCACGCTGTCCATCTCCCTGGAAAAGGCTCCTTAAGCACCGTATTCTCCACACAGAGCCCATTCATCACCTCCCCCTTACTCCCATGCCTCCATTCTCTTGTGCTCTTTCCTCTTAATGTTTTCCTCTTGGTAAGCTCCAGCATTTCACCCGTTTTTTCCTCTGTTTCCATCTCCCCAAAGTCTATTTCCCCTAGGGGTCAAATTCATTAACCTTCATAAAACTTTATTTTCTACGTCCTCCTCATCTGCTTCCCGCAGTACCACTTTCCTCTTTAAGGGCCACGTTTTACTTCTTTTAACTTCAGAAATAGCTTTGGAACGGATCTTCTTGCTTCCTTCTTCCCTCCAACAATCATTCCTGCATACCTCTACCATGACAATGAACATGGGAAGAGCTCAGCATCATATGAGAATGTCTTAGGAGAACCAGGAGTTCACCGGCCAGATGTCCAGAGGAGCAAGTCCAAGGAAGAAAAAGATGACGACAAAGACCAAGGATTTTGAGGGTGGAGAGAAGAACACTTAACTGGGCAACCAAGGACTCTCGTTTCCTTGAGGGGGGGAAGCTTTGGTTCATCTGTGTGGGTGTAAGCCCAGCTCTCAGCTCCTTGACAGCCTACGTACGTGACCTCCTTTAGAGAAGCCCACCTAGAGGATATTCTACAGTCGACCTTCTATTGAAAACTGAACTTGGAATTCACAGCTCTTCCCTTACCACTTTCTGTTGCACTCTGCTACTCTCTGAGTGCCCCACACACCTGGCCTGTGTGTGTTTCTGAGCCACCTAGTGTCACTCTCATCCATTGACTCTAGCTGACACCTCATTTCCTGTCCTAGTGACATCCTTCCTTCTCTCACCTGCTTTTTTGATATAGTATAGTTACCCAGCCAACCCCAAGGTTGAATTAATCAGCACAGAGGGAAATGGGACTTATTGGAGGAAACTTCCGAGCCTGAACTATTTGCAACGTGTGATCTTCAGACCCTAGTAGACCCTTAGCTTTATCCAGAAATCCTGGGGGTCAGTTTTCATTTTCCTTTCATTCTTTTATGGCCAATTTAAAATACTGCTTTCATTCTCATGACCTTAGACATCTGCCTTTGTCTCAGCAGATGCCTCACCTCCTTGATAAAGTAGAAGAGGCCACTGGGTATGTATGACATTCCCTTCCTTTAATCCCAAGTAAGACTTAGCTCTCTATGGGGGTAGACACATGCATATGTACATATACGGGTATAGACAAATATGTTTACCTGTGGTAGTTAATTTTGAGTACCTTGAATTTAAGGAATACCTAGAAGCTCACTACAGCATGGTTTTGAGTGTGTCTGTGTGGTGCTTCCAGAGAAGACAGTATGTGAGTCTGAGCAGACCAAGTAGAGAAGACCTGCCAACATTATGGGAAGGCACCATGCAATCTGCAGAGGGCCCAGGAAGAGCAAACCCGGAAGGTAGAATCATCTTCTTTTTTTAAAATATTTTTTTATTATTTATTATTTTTTATGTGTATGAGTATACTGTCTGCATGTAGGTTGGTGCACCCATGTCGAGCAATGCCACGGAGGTCAGAAGAGGGCATTGGATTCCCCTGGAACTGGAGTTAAAGACGGTTCTTAGCCGCCATGTGGGTGCTGGGAATTGAACCCAGGTCCTCTGTAAGAGCAGTCGGTGCTCTTAACTGCTGAGCCATCTCTCCAGTCCCTAGAATCATCTCCTTTTGGAAGCCTGGATAGACTCTTACTACTGCTGCATTAGAACTTCAACTCTTCAACCTTTGGATGCCAGGACTTGGATCTGTAGCCCTCCTGGCTTAGACTTTCAAGAATAAGGGTTTAGCATCAGCATACTTGGTTCTGAGGCTTTTAGACTTGGATTGGGGCTCACAACTGTCACTTCAGGATCTCCTGGTCTCAGAAAGCCTGTGAGGGGTTAACATGACCACAGGATTCAATAAGTCATAACTAAATCCCTTTTGCATATCTATAAACATGCCCCCATTTGTTCTGTCTGTGGAACCCTGACTAATAACTATCCATGTTGACACCTGCCAATACAATTTCCTAAGTCCCCACCACATGCTACAGCCTATATTTCAGAGTGCATTATCCCACTTAATCTTCTTCACATGCTTCTAAGCTATCTTAGGAAAGGGTCTTTCCTTTGCACCTGCCTATCTCCCCAGAGGTCTCGTCCTCTCTTTATTGTATCCTTTCCACCTGCCCCATCCATCAGTGTGCCAACACGCTGACATCTCTGATCTAGAAATCCCTAAACTCTCTTTAAGTGCCAGTCTACTCTAGGTAACCTGTAAAATCATTTTCCCAGAATAGCCAGACTTTGCAATTATAATCTTTGATCATTATTGCCACTTTCTCCTTGAGCCACTGAAAATCAGAGTCTGTCTGAACAGTTCTTTAAAAAGTGAGAACAAGTGTCACATCTCCTGCTGGAGCTCTTTGAGTCCTATTCATGCCCATACAATTGTTCCAAACCTTTATGTACACTACATTATGTTGTACTTATCTGTATTTCCCTCCGATAGTATCTGTGCTATTAAACATTTAATACCTCTTTCCTCCAACACCAGGCTCAAAGCTAACTCAGCACAAACCATACTTACTTTGCATTTCCAGACAGAAGTACATAGTAGGACCTTGATATATTTAATTAGTGATTGAATAAAAAATCTATACCATGTCTTAAGGTAGATCTTCTCACCCTTACTTACTGAATGAGAAACAGGGTGCTCGGTATGATTATATAACTTTCTCTATGTCATGTGCCTAACACTGGGGTAAATCATCAAAGCCGGGTCTTCTCAACTCCCTATGTTCTTTTCCTTGCCACCGTTGTTACAGAAGACATACGCCTAAATGTACCTGTCCATCCCAGGGTTTCATTTTAGTGGCCTGGTACAGATGGGTAGCTTCTTTACATTTTCATGTGAAAGCTGACCCTCAACAAACCTCGTCATCTTCCCACTCAAGCTTGTTCTCTCACTCACCGTCTCACTACTTCCCCCCTTTCTTTTCCACCTCCACCAACTCCATTCTATCCACGCTCCTCAGCGTCTCTCTCCACCTCTTTGCTTTGCATCAGGGGTACTACTACACTCAGGCCTATGAAGATCTGACCTGTAGGAGTAGCACCTAGAATAATGGAGAGTAATGAGTATAAAATAGTTATTTGTTGCTGTTACTATCATGTGTACACATGTGTTGTATGAATATGCATAAGGTATGTGGGGGACACTCACTTGTGCATGCACCTTGACTTAAGGTATCCTCTATTGTTCTTCCCCTTATTTTTTGAGAGAGGGTTTCTCACTGAATCCAGAGCCTGATATTTTGGCTAGACTAGCTGACCAGTGAGCCCCAGGATTCACCTTTCTCCATCTCCCCAGAGCTGAGGCTAAGGCTAGAGACCTGCTGCTGTGAATAGCTTTTACATGGACGCCGGGGATCTGACCTTGGGTTCTCATGTTTGTATATCAAGCACTTGCCCACCGAGGCAGCTCCCTGGCCCCAATAATTTTATTTTGTTGATTGGATGAATCATAGCATTTGAAATGATCCATTGTTATACTGGAGTCACTTTCATAAAGAACATGAACAACAGCAAAATCGACCTGGCTAAGGCTGAATTGGTACATAGAGTGCAGAGGCACGGGGAGGCAGAGCCTGCTTGCTGAAGCATCTCTGAGGGAGAACATGTTGGAAATATGCATTTTTCAGCATTACGCCCATATTTTTAGAACACTTATCCTGACTTATTTCATATGTTGGCTTGGAGATGAGAAGATGCTAGGCCATGTGTGACAGTTGCCGTTTCCATGTGCTATAAAAAGAAGGGGAGCTGTCATGCTCAAAGCAGAGACACAAGTGCAGCTTGGTGGAAAAGCACCCTGCCTGCATCAAGGCTTCTGCAACTCTTACATTTGGGCATTGTGTGCAAAGGCAGACCCAGGTTGGGGCCATCCCAGGTAATCCATGCCAAAGGAGTGAGGTCTGAGCTCTGACCTTCAAAGTTTAGAAAGGAACATCCTTTTTCTTAAGCTTGTTGGTCAGGAAGTCTAGCCAAAACAACAAACCCTGGGTTCAATGAGAGACTCTGTCTCAAACACTAAGGAGAGGGATAGAGGATGATACCTGAGGTTGGCCTCTGGCCTTAACTAGAACTCACACAAGGGATGCCTTCTTACAGTTCATTAAAAGCTTCAGTTGTGGGCATCTCTTAGTTACTTCTGAGCTTTCTCTGAAAACTACTCCAAGTTATACACTCAGACAAGTCCATTCTAGGGTCACTGTTTATTAGAAGACAATGTGTCCTGGGGTATCTTCTTGTACTTACAAGCAGTCAAATATTCCCTGTATCTGCTCTATCCCCTGCCCTACCCAGCCCCTGAGCCTGCAGTCTTGCTGATGTTCCTTCTGGGGTGCCATTGACTCTCATTTTTCTACCTCTCCTAATCTATTTGCTAATCCCAGAAAGGCTGAGGACCAAGAGGTCAATGGAGCCTCAGTGTGCACTCATTGCCCTTGGGGCAACAGTGACTAAATGAATGAGCCATAGTTGAGGGTGGCTGGCTGGGGCCTGGGTCATACACTGGCCCATTCCCCCATGAAGAGGTTTTGTGAACACAGAAGAAGGTAAGATGAGACAGATGAAGACCCATTTTTCCTACTGCTGTTTTATTCAAATGTGCAGAGCATGAGTTCTAAGAAAACACACACTGATCAAGTAGTACTATGGCTTTTCCTATACAGTGCCAACCAGTCTTAAAAATAAATGGTTCAGGGGCTGGAGAGATGGCCTAGCTGTTAAGAGTGCCAACTGCTCTTGCAGAGGACCCGAGTTCGATCCCCAGCGCCGCACCCACATGGTGGCTGAAAACCGTCTTTAACTCCAGTTCCAGGGGAATCTGACACCCTCTTCTGACCTCTGTGGCATTGCATGACTGGGTGTACAAACCAGCATGCAGACAGTACATTCATACACATAAAAAATAAATAAAAAAGTTTAAAAATTAAAAAAAAAAAGATTCATTGATTTTTTCCAGGTAGGAAAATGTCTGCTGGCCGTGTGTGATGGACCAGTCACTTTCAGCCTCCTTACCAGTGAGCACTTTTTCACTTACCAGGAATTATTCAGGGGTGATGAAAGGTGGTCAATTGGACTTGGTTGTATTTCTCTCTCTCTCTCTTGAGCTCCCATGATGTCAGCTCAATGGGCTGGTGCTTTTGCAAATGGACAAGGGTTCTTCGGCTTCAGTCTGTTTGTCAGGACTTTCTTTTTCACCTTTTACTTCTTTCAATTGAGTCGTAGTTGACATTTCAGGGTAAGGCCATTCCCCTTGCTCATTTGAGATTTGGGCCTTGATTCAAGAGCCAGAGGCAAGCCAGAGCCAACACATGAACATGGCCACTGATGCTCTGGACAGGACCACCGGCACCGCAGCTGCCTCTGCTCCTACAACTGCAGCTTTGTGCTTGACATCACAGGACCTTGTGGGTCCATCCTGCTACCATCACTACTAGATCAAATCCAGGTATTAAACAGGTTTTCAAGATCTTTGAAGCCCAACTCTCCCTTCAACTATCAAGATTTCGTCTCTTACCATGTGTGAGGCAAACACTGAAGATGACCATCATCCCTTCCTCTTCACCCAACATCTTTCCTGTCCTTTCATGGGACAATATTCTATACTGAATTCAAGAAAACCCTTCTTGAATCCTGTTTCATGTAGAGTATTCTCTGTATCCTTGTTGCAAACGCTGCCTGAAAATTTGGCTACACTATACCTTTCATGTACTATAGGTGGCTTGTGTGTCTCTCTCTTGTTTGTCTCACTCAGTTACATGTTCTTAAAGGCAAGGAAAGGGTCACACCCTTCTTACCATGCCAGCGCCGGTGCTGACATACAAGAATTACTTAACAAAGACTTGTTGAGTTGAATCAAATATAGCAACTTGGATCACAAATGGTAGTCTCCACAGGGGGTCCCCTCAGGAAGACATGCACACCAACTCCTGAGTGACTTGTTTGATTTCCACGCAGACAGGGCCATACATGGAACCCTTTCTTTACCACAGTCAAGTGTACTGAGTTTTTCAAACCAATTCAAAGTAGAATATGCAACTCAACCCACGTTCTCCCCAAAAGTACCTTTTCATTGCTTGGGATCTTAATTCATATTGTCACATTCAGAGATATATAGCTTAGAAATCAATTCTTTCAAAAAATAATGATTTGTCTTTGTATGTAATTAATTTTCACCATGGCAAAATTGACTTTTCATTTTCAATGAAGAGCTTGTCTTTCCTTTTAGTACTAAAATATCTAAACAAATTGCATACATTTCTGCCTCAATACTTCCCACCACCCACTTTTCAATTAGACCTATCCTTTTAAATTCTGATTTTTATGCAAATGATTATCAGATATATGCCTTCCTACTTTATCTTTCTTCTGAGAATCAATTATACACCTACTATGAGACTATCTCCTTTTCAAGCAAAATGAAACCAAAATCCACAAAACTATCTTCCAAACTCCATTTGCATTTTCCATAGAAACTGCATTATAAATAGTAATTCAGTTTAGCTAATCCATATGTAATGGAAAGTAGGATAAAGCAAAATAGTAACAACGTAAATAATTAACAATGCAGCAAAGAGTGGACATAAAAGAAAAACTTATCTTGGTCTATAATATTTGACTTGAGGCCCTTTTGGTTCTAGAAGGACAGAGAGATAGAATGTAGCAATTTTAAAATTCTTATAGTACCTTCATCTCTTTCTAAAACCATGCAGGTCTGAGACCTAACTTCCCAACTCATTATCTCCCTCGTCTGGATTATCATAACAGTTTGCTAGACAGCTTCTCAGTGTCCAATCTCCTAAATGCCCAGTTTGCCTGAAGCCTTCAGAGTAAGGTATATCTTTCATTGTACCATCCACTCTGTTCACACCACCTGCCCCATTAAGACTGAAAAGCAGGGCTGGGAATGTTGAATTCCCTAACTTGCATGAGTTCTGGGATTTCATGGTAAGTTCTGGGATTTGATTACCGGTGATAAAAGCAAAGAATAATCAGAAAGGCGTACAAGTAGTCAAACTACTGTAGGGGTGTGCACTCTCATCTTAGAGAACAGCCTCAGTTAGACAGGCCTCCCCAGCATCAATCATGGGCACTGCTACCCATCTACAGCAGTCAATGCTCCAGAAAATGACTTTCAGAATTCTTGGCCAGAGGAGCATATAACCAATCATTCCCTTCAGAAGTCCCTGACCTGTTGGTTTGCTTGAAGCCAGAAAGCAGTGCTTCAATTTAAGTAAATAAGGTGCTATTAGAGAGAAGATATGATGCGGAGGATCTAAGCCAATGATGCTAGGACAGGAGGGGAGATGGTCATCCTGGCTTTTGTTTATCCTTCTGAGAAAAATGAAGACCCCATGCTCGTGAAAAGCTTCGCCTGAAATGAAGCAGCTTTTCTGAGACTCTGACAATTCTTCCTGCTGAACACAGGGCATAGCAATGCTGTCTTCTCAATGCCTTCATGAGGACTGAGCACATCTGGAAGTGCCCAGGCTGGTAATTCCATTCACAGAGGTGGCTGTGCCTCCATAAACTGAAGGAGATACACCAAAACTTTGGATCGGCCTCCACATCCTGACCAAACTCCAGCAAGTGTTTGCCCTGGGAAGAACGCCTGCTTCCTCAACTCCAGGTTACCATTCAAGTCAAATCTTGTTCTGTGTTCTACCCTTCATCCTGTCTTTCTAAGACGAGATATCTATGGCAAGGGGAATTACTGGTTTGCAACCAGACCCAAAAAATATTCAGGAATTAAGATAAAGAAAAATCCAAGTAAGAATCTGTTTTGGTAAATTAAAGGAAGAAACAAAAGCTCAACAAACAAACAAACAAACAAACACAAACAAATGATAACCAGACCAATGCTGGCTGTGGCAAGTGACAGGAAGAGCCGGAAGCTGAGGAACTGCCTGTTGTCATGGCAACTCCGGCATTCTAATCTAGTCCTCCAAGACAGCAGAGATTACAGTGGTTGTGGAGAGCCGCCCCTGTATCCTGAACTACCTGGAGTAGCTCCAAGGGTCCATCTGGCCCTAAGGGCCAGAACTCTAGCCACTAGCACGGGCTTCCTCTTTCAGATTCCATGAGACAGGAAAGAAGGGGTAGGGAAGATGTTTACTTGTTTTCAGCTCCCCAGGCCACTATGACACATTCTATTAGGAGAGAATGCATGCGCTTCCAAAGGATTTTCACACATGTAACATAACTTGGTATATTTCTTGCAGCTGGCACAGGCGTGGTAGGGTTATTACCATCCTGTAGAATAAGGTACCTAGACTCCATGCTGTCACAGATGGCTCATTTAAACCCTCCGAATTTTTTGGAGTGGGGGTATAATGTAGATAAGTGACTTAGTCCGACCGTATGAAACTGTCAGTGACAGAGCTTTAACTGCTGTCACAAGCTGTCAGTATGGGAGCTGCTGGCCAGCGTCATTCCTATGGGAAGGAACAGAGCTGTCGCCATGCCTGCCTTTTACAAAAGATATCACCACACTGTGCCTGAAATTTAGGTGATCCTCAGTAAAGGATGATGCATCTTCCTTATCCAGTTCTGTTCCAGATTTGCAGAAGAGCAAACCTCCCACCCCCACAAGCTTTCTAGCTCGTGGGCTTGGGCTGTTTGGAAAGTATGGGAGATAATCTGGAAACAGAGATGGTAATTGCAACATGCACTTCTAAGTCTCCCATTAGCAGAATTGTTCCACCTACTGTGCTGAGAGGTGACCTCATTAGGGAAGAAGAAGCATCAGTGGAAAGCTCAGAGCCTCTGAACCCTCTGGCAGTTGAGCCTGCGCTTGGGGAAGGCTCCAGCAGCTGCTGTTGACAATAGGCTTCTGTCCCTGACTCCATTAAAGGCCTCTGCTCCTCCCGTGAGCTCTGCTTTTGTTTTATCTTCAAGCAAGATGGCTGCTGATTGCAATGAGCTCAGAATAGCAGAAAGTAATTAAAATTTCATTTAAAAAAATCTATTGTGCAGTTTAACATCTATCTACATGAGGAAAATTGCTGGGGTAAATAAGCTGGCATTGTCGTTAGGAAGGCAAGGAAAAAGAGCTCTTTTTCATAGTCTAGGAATAGTAGATATAGCAAGGTAGGTGGCAGGCGGCCTCCATACTGAGTTTTGTAGCTCTTTGCCTGGACATGCAAGTAGGCATTGCAGAAGCCTGCATCCCTTCCCACCCCCAGAGAATCTGGTAGCAATCTAGATGGGACTCACTGATTCATTCAGTTCTTTAGGAAACTGGATCTCATACATTCAGGTCTCTTTCAGTTTCCAAACCATTCCTCTTAGTGTCCAGTGACCAGATGTGACAGTTTGACAATTTAATAAGCATTGTGTGTGTGTGTGTGTGTGTGTGTGTGTGTGTGTGTGTGTACATGTATATACAGGTACACTTTTGTGCATATGTATGTGGTGGCTGGGATACAACCCTGAGTCTTGTTGCTGATGTAGTGTATACCTTTTTTTGTGTGACTATCTCTGATTACCTTGGAACTTGACAAATAGGTTACACTGGCTGGACAGTGAACCCCAGAGATTTACCTGTCTCTGCCGCCCCAGTACTGGGATTAAAATTATATGCCATCATATTAAGCTTTTTAATTTTTTTAAATTAAAAAAAATTATTTTGTATGTGTATGAATGTACTGTCTGCATGTAGGTTTGTGCACCCGTGTCATGTCATGCAGTGCCTCAGAGGTCAGAAGAGGGTGTCGGATTCCCCTGGAACTGGAGTTAAAGATGGTTCTCAGCTGCCATGTGGGTGCTGGGGATCGAACCTGGGTCCTCTGCAAGAGCAGTCGGTGCTCTTAATCGCTAGGCCATCTCTCCAGCCCCAAATATTAAGCTTTTTAAAAACAAGGTTCCCGCCTGATCTGGAACTTATTATGTAGACTCTGTTTCACAGAGATCTGTCTGCCTCTGTCTCCAGAGTGCTGGGATTAAAGTACGTGCTGCCATGCCTGGCTGTTTGGAATTTTTTTTTTAATGGGTTCTGGGGAACAAATTCAGATCTTCATGCTTATGAGGTAGACATGTGACCAACTGAGCTATCATCCCACCCCAAGAAGCAATGTTTCTACACTGTTTATTATGTAGTAAAATCTCTTCTGGGCCAGGAGTGATGCTTCAGTTCCTAGAGTCTCAGTACTTGTGAGATTAAAGCAGAGTGATCAGGAGTTCAAGGTCATTTTTAGCTACATAATGAGTCCAAGGTCAATGTGCGCTATACGAGACCCGCATAAAAAGAACAACAGAAAACAAGGCTGGTTCTGAATTGGTTATCTAAGGTTTAAGCCAGTCTTTGAGACCCTGGGTACCCTGTCAAGGCAGTGACAAAGATCTTAGCTCTTCTCAATCCTACAAGATCTTGCTGGGCTTTCTCCTCCTCAGACCTGTCTATGTCCAGCCAATACCAGCATCAACCCACTGTGCTCCTGTACCCAGAATCCCAATACCTTTAATAACTGTAAGTAAATTCCACTGCAAAATGGACATCTATTTTCTACAAGAAAACCCACCTCAGAAATGATTTTTTGAGAAATATATTTCTTATCTATGACAAAAAAGAGGATCTGTCAAAATCATACCTCTTTAGAGAAGTTAACTCTCATTAAGTGAGCTGTATGTTCACTCATGAGCTATTCTGCAGGTCCAAACATCACTTTATATCAGTTTTGAAGGCTGCCTAGGTGGCAATAGGACTATAATGATGAATCTAATAAAACAGGTTCATTTAGCAATCAAATGATGTTATTATCATTACTACACTACCCATTTGATTCTAAAATTTATGTTCATTTTCAAAACCAACAACCCATCCTGTTCAGTGCATTTCAAAGCAGTGCACATATTTTATGTTTAAAGTAAATTGTCATATTCCAAATAGATGCCAAATCAATTTACATACTTCCTCTTCCCCTAATGCTGAGAGCAAATGTCAGGTGTTATAAAGCTCCCCAATGGTGTCAATAATTTTATTAAAAATTGAGATTTAATATCCCTTCTCATATTCTTGATAGAGGCATAGAAGTAGGCAGAGCTATAAAACTAATAACCAATTTTTTTTCATGGCAAATATTTTCATTCACCTGGGGCAGAGTAACCAAGAGCTTTATGGCACCATTAAGCCAGATTATGAGAATTTTTGATGAAAACCAACCCCAAATGGAATATCATTGGGCACTGTCTGTGTGGGCACCTGTGTCTGGATGAATCCAGAAGCTAGAGCCAGGCAAATCCACTTCTGGAGAGCCATAGGCCTCTCAGTCTGCATTCAGATGTGCTTGAATCAGCAGACTCTTACACTTCAACCTCTGTTTCTAAAAGCGGGGGAGGAAGGGTTATCAGGGGATTCTATGCTCCAAAGCACACAAGCAAAATGTCATTTGTACTAACATACACATGAAGAACACATAGAAAAGTTTCTTTACACAGACCTAGAAAATATTTAAAAAGTAAACAAACATTTTCTTTGTTGTATAGCAATGAATAAGACAATGGCCATATAGATTATTAAAAAGAGCATGAGGGGCCTGGGCAGATGCTCAGAACACATGTAAAAGAGCTACACATGGCATGGTGGTATGTGCTTGTAAGCCCAGACCTAAGGAGGTGTAGACAGGTGGGTGCCTGGAGCTTGCTGGCAACCAGCCTGATCTATTTGGGGGTTTGATGTCAGTGAAAGATTCTGACTTAAAAAAAGAGACGTGGATACTGCATGATGACCCACCCCTAGGTTGTCCTCTGGCTTCCACATACCTGTGCACACACATGCATGCACACCTGCACACATAAATACGCACAGACACATAGACACAGGCACTCACAGACACGTAGACATGCACACACAGAGAGGAGGCACTCGATGAAAGTGCAGATTTAATGCTTAAATCCTTCACATTTATCAATATTGATGTTGTCTTTATTAATGCAGTTAATTATATTTTCAAGTTTTTAAGACAAAAAATGGATTGAAGATTAGAATTTTCTTGAAACTGTTACAGAATAAATATTCGTGTTGGCTATTACAGTGTTAATCAGCCACGAGTCCTGAATTTTATTATTATTTTGCCTTTTGCAGGTTTTATATTTATGGCCATCTGATCGAATCCATCGCAGGTTCATATACAAAGTGTAGTCATGACATCTTGTAACAAAGGTCTGTTTTGTGGATTCTTTGTTCATATTGTTGTGTGTTTACATTTGCAGATAAGACAGCTGCTATTTATTCCTGGGGCTAGTAAAATGGGGAGAGCTGATGAATGGTGTCACTGTGCTAGACAGAAGAGTCCTGTGGTTTGAATTAACGTATTCATATTCTCAAAATTAAACTAAGAGGAGGTGTCTATCTTTCTTAGGTTATGAGTTAGACAGTGAATCCCTGCAAGGTCAATCCAATGTTAGGAACCAATTAAGATGACTGACATAACATAATATGTTCCTGATCATGGGATTGGTTGGAAGACCCAAGAACTCAGGGATACTGCAGTGTCTGTGATCATTAACACATGTCAGCAAATGCTGTGCATTTGGCACTTTACAGATTGGTGATTTGTTTTCACCTTTATGAAACAAAGTAGTCTGATTTTACAAGGCAGAAACACAGCTTTAAGAGTCTCATAAGTTTCTTAAGGACTACACAGGATATATTATAGTCTGCTGACCTGAACAACACAAATGCAGTGATCTTTATAATTAAAATTCAACACAACATTGCCTTTTGTAATGAGTAGGGTCAGCTCTTTATACCTTAGGTTGCTGAATTACTGTGAATTAAAGGCTTTTAAGCAGAAACTATAATATGTGAATGCTTATTCCATTTCCTAAACTATGTAAATCTTTTTCTAATTACAATAAAATTTATTTAACATGGTCATAGACTGGGCTATTTTGACTAATAAAACATTCGGTTTAATCAAATGTTAGAAGACTACCAATCTTTAAGAAGAAGAAAAAAATCATATGTTATTCCTATAAATTAAATGCATGGTAATTTTTGGTGGTCCCAGAAACATATAGGGCCCTGTTAGGGACACAGGACTGATATAGGGTCAACACACAAAGACCAGATGTAATATCACAAGGAGAAAGAACGACATAGATTCCTAGCTGATAGAATCTTACATGTGAAGAGCTGGAAGGCATTTCAGAGATTTTCTTATTAAGTCTTTTATATTTGCAGATGAGGAACTAAAGATACGCATGTCTAGAGGACTAAATGATCAGCCCAAAGACATCCAGGGCACAGTCACAGCCACATAGTGGCCCAAACATTCATGACCAGTTTTCCTATGTTAAGTTCATTTGTGAAAGTCATTTTGATCCTACTTGTCTTAATTAGAATGAAACAAAAAGAAAATATGTGTTATCTCTTGCTTTTTAAAGTTTAATTAAAAGTTTCCAAGTGACCATGGGTTTCTGCTTTTTTATTTTTTGTGACAGAGTATTCCTGAGTCTTCATTTTTTTGGACATTACTTGAACTAATACACATAATGCCTTGTTGCGAACCAGACATAGTAAGGGATTGTCCCTTTCTCTGGACAGTTTCTGAAGTGTCTTTCTTGTTTAATACAGCTCTTATTATAACTAAGATCTGTTTATGGCACTCGACTTCAGCCTTGCAATTTAACTTGCCAGCTTTAACCAGGGGATGATTAATTAATTATTTATTTAGCTGGCACCATTTTCTGTCACTTAAATCATATTTAATTTCGATCTATTATAATATATTATCGATGTCAAGCCCAAACCCTTGATGCACTATTTGCCTGTAAGAGGGTTTCACACATGCTAAGAGGGTTTCACGCATATGGCATCAGAGTTCTAAGTGTTCCATGTACATTTTCTGATGACGGATGGCCTCTGCTAAAATGTGGTTCATGGGCACACTTTAGAGATTTCTATATTTTACAACTTGAACATATCCGGCGCTATTTACTACCTAGTGAAAAACCACCGGAACAATCTAGATCAATAGTCTATTTAATCTGAAAAGCTGTCATTTATATAAAATGAACCTTAAATTAAAAAAAAATCATCCATATCTTGTATTTTTGTGTGTGGGGGTTCAAGACAGGGTCTCCCTGTAGCCCTCTCTGTCCTGGAACTTGCTATGTAAACCAGGCTGGCCTTGAACTCAGAGACCTGCCTGTTTCTGCCTCCCAAGTGCTGGGATTAAAGGTGTTCACTACCACGCCCAGCTCAGATCTTGTATTTTTTTACCTTCTTCAAAACAAAATCTCTAACCCCAAACAATGTGTGATACTTACTAGAATTCTAGTTTGGGAAAATAGATAATACATTTTGTATAGATATTTTCACTGTTATTATTATGATACTAGGGAATTATGCTAATTTTCTTATGTATGAACTTGGCACTGCAGTTATGTAAGATAACTGCAGTTAGGGGATAGTTTAGGGGATAGCATGCTTTTAATTATTATATTGTGTATGTGTGCATATGCATGATGTGCATGTGGAGGACAAAAGACAATCCTCTTTTTCCATATTTTTGTGGATTTCAGAGGATCAAACCCAGGTAATCAGGCCTGCTCAGCAAGTGCCTCTACCTGTTGAACTGGCTCACTCTGGCACATGCAGGTGTGATGCCTTACTATCTGGGAGTTAAGTATCATAATATTCCTTCAGCTCTTCAAATAGTTCAGAAGAA
Organism: Rhizomys pruinosus; assembly: GCA_009823505.1. Classification (NCBI taxonomy): domain Eukaryota; kingdom Metazoa; phylum Chordata; class Mammalia; order Rodentia; family Spalacidae; genus Rhizomys; species Rhizomys pruinosus. The sequence goes on from VZQC01000299.1 coordinate 1,858,605, forward strand.
AAACATGTAAGATGCAAATATAGCAAAATAGTAACTTGAATGTAAACAGATATCCATTGTATTATTATTTTACATTTTTAATTTGTAGGAAAATTCACAGGAAAAAGTAGAAATAACTAATTATCACTTCAGAAAAATAACACAAAATTGCATAATTCTCCACCCTCCCCTTACAAGAAACCTACTGTTTGGAACAGGTGGCGAGGCAGGGTCATACAACAAAGAAAACAGTTGTTGCCTACAGTGAGTCTACAAACAGCAATGATGAACAGTTAAAAGAGGACCGAAGTCCAAAGTGGTAAAGAAATGGTAGTAGGGCACAGAACTACTTTATACTTGTTTCTGTTTCAAGACACTATAGCTTCTACCTGCCTGGCTAAGTGAACATGAAGCTATGGATACGTGGCCTCTTTCCTGGAGGCAGTGTCACATGGAGATGGTATATGTGGAGGCTCAAATACCTCACTAATCCCATTATTTGGAAGGTAGAGGCCAGAGCTTTGTGAGCTTGAGGCCAGCTTGCGATACTTAACAAAGTAAGGTCCATATGGCGAGACCTTGGCTCAATCAACCAAGGGCTGAAGATGTAGATCACTGGTGGAGCATTCACCTAGCATATATGCAAGGCCCTGAGTTGATCCTGCCACCATAAACAAGCCAACAAGCATTTGTCTGCATGTTCTGAGACCATCTTTGTTACTCTAGGGATTTACATGGGATGTAAACCCAAACATATGCTTGTAATGACATCTGATAATACCTAAAAGTCTCCCTACTTCCTGATAGTGCTACTCCTGACTTTCCCCTTCGGTGTCTCAGTTTCCTAATTTGTAGTGTATGAATAAAAAGTCCATTTCATAGATTTCCAATAAGAACCAAATGAAATGACATTTTTAAGAAGCACAGCACAGAGTCCATCATTGATGGGGACTCAGTAAGTGGCAGTGATTATCACCACACAGGCATCCAGAATCAATGTATCCAACACGAGTTTTATAGAAAAATCAGGGGCAGACTGTCAAGACAGTTAAGCTTATTCATATCCAGTTTAACCACTCAAGAGCATTGATGGATGAATCAATATTAATCTAGAGAGTCTGCTCCAGCCTTCAAATAGTCAACATTTTTGGCTGTTTTATTATTATTATTGTCATTGCTATTATCATTTGAGACTGGTAATCACCGTGCAGCCCAGACTAGACTAGACCCAATTATCCTCTTGTCTCATTCACCCAAGTGTTGTGATTAAAAGCTTGAGTCGCCATACTGTGTTCAAGAATTAATCTTAGTCTTTCAACTATTATTTTTATACTGTACCTAAGACAAGCAACTATAGGTGTGTTACCTACACAGAGATGGGAAGAAAAAACAAGAGACAATCATTTTTTTTATGTGTATGAGGGTATTGTCTACATGTATGTAAGAGCACCAGTGTTGTGCAGTACCCACAGAGGGCATCAATCCCCTGGAACTGGAGTTCTGCATAGTTGTTAGCTGCCATGTGGGTGCTGGAATTCGAACATGGGTCTTCTGCAAGAGCAGACACTGTTCTTAACCACTGAGCCATGTCTCCAACCTGAGCCAATTCTTAACTGATCTCTAAAGAAGGGTGAATACATTTCCAAGAGAAAATGGCTTTAGAGGCTAAGAAAAGAAAGAGTTATTTCTATTTGTTTTTAAACTTCAAGAAGGAAGTGAAGGTTCCTTGATATTTTAAACTCACTGCCTATGATAGTGTTGCCTAATCTACAATGGAGATAATGACACACTGTGCAAGGCATTCAAGGGTGTCCCTGACAACTGAAGATACAAGGCTCTTTCCTCATCTGTTTATTCTCTCTCTCTCTCTCTCTCTCTCTCTTTCTCTCTCTCCATTTTACACACATACATACACACACAGAGTCATTTACTTGAGCACTTAGTTAAGTAGATTTATGGATTACATTTTGTAGCTTTAACTAAGCCAATCTTTCCAAAATGAATAGCTGGTTTAAAAAAAAAGATGTTCAGAAAGAAATAGTGGATTTAAGATGGTTGTAATAAGTAAAGCAGACCTCAGCAGCAAGATGGTGGCAGAGCAGTCACTCTTGGTACAAGTGCTGTGGTGGCTTGGGGAGCCGGAAGTAAAAAAGACGAGAAAAATTAAATCATCAGGATAATTGAGAATACGGATGTAAGTGTCATAAGTATACACTCTAACTTTTGATACAGGATAATGACACAAACACAGTATTTATGAAGTAGTAAGCACAGATCCATGTAACAAAATACTTAAAAGTGGCTTCCAAATGAAGCAATCAATCAAAACTGTTTCAAGAAAAGAATCAAGACCCACAATTCAAAATAAGCTGCAATATGTGCCAATTTTAGCCATAATGAAATATAAAGGAGATAAAAGGTCCTACAATCTGGGCAAAACAATCCAATCTTTAAGTGCAGGGAGGCTTAACTCTAAAACAGTTTGTGTGATCAAAGCCCAGGGTTTGCAGCAGACACTGGGCTTTGATCACATGAACTGTGCTCTGCATAGTCCCAAGGAGGGCTACGTTTCTTGAAAACCTGACCAGACTTCTACCTGTGGTCTAGCACAATGCAGTGAAGCCCTGTGTTTCTACAAGTGAACACCCCTGAGGGGCAGTCTGCTCTTTGCTTGGTCAGGTGTTCAAAGACAGGCTTCCCAGGGAAGGCCCCCACCCAGCAAGAGACTGGACTGGAAGAGCCCTAGAGTTTAGGGAATTCATGAAAACCTGGGCTCAGGGAGCTTGTGGATGTGAGGACAGAATTTAAACAAGTTGGTTTGTTGTCCATGCAGCACTCAGGCCTGTCTTTGTCCTAGCCAATATTGAAAGTAACACCCTGTTTCCAATCTGTGCTCTAACCATTTGAAATCCTGGTAGTGAATTGTCATCTGACAAATTCATGAAGAGGCTACAAGGTTTTGATTACCAAGTAATTTCCTAACTAAAAGATGTTTCAATTCTACGTGCGTGTGTGTGTGTGTGTGTGTGTGTGTGTGAGAGAGAGAGAGAGAGAGAGAGAGAGAGAGAGAGAGAGAGAGAATGTGCATATTACATATTATGCAGGTATGCCTGTGGAGATCAGAGGTCAACTAGGGGTAGTGCTGTCCAGGACAGCTGTCTACCTTGTCTTTTGAGATAGGCTCTTTCACTAGGATCTAGAATTCCCTGATTAGGGTTATACTGACTGGCCTGTGAGTTCCAGGGATTTGCCTGTCTCTACCTTCCCAGCACAGGGATTACAAATAGGTGCCACTGTCCTCTGGCTTTTTGTGCATGTGGAGTCAACCTTAGGTCCTCACATTTGTACAGTTACCAGCTGAGCTATCTCCCTAGCTCCTGTGTTTCAGCTTTATATCTGTAAAACAAAACAAAACAAAACAAAACAAATAGATTGTGAGCAAATATCTGAGCCTCTTTATAATAGCTGAAGCACTTCACAATTTCATTCCTCATTTCAAAAAAAATTTATTTTTTCCCAAGTAATTGAGGAGTTCCTATTCAGTCTCTCCATACTTTGTGACAACTTGTTTTTACATTGAAAATGTACAGAGAGAATTTTAAGCCTAATTTTGTCAAGAAATTGTAAATATTATTATATTTAAAAATGTGTGTGTAGGTGTCTATGTGGGCAGTATATGTTTGTTGTGTGTAGGTGTCTATGTGGGCAGTATATGTTTGTTGTGTGTAGGTGTCTCTGTGGGCAGTATATGTTCGTTTGTGTGTGTGTAGGTGTCTCTGTGGGCAGTATATGTTCGTTTGCGTGCATGTGTGTGTGTGTGTGTGTGTGTGTGTGTAGATGTCTATGTGGGCAGAATATGTTTATGCATATGTAGGTGTCTATGTGAGCAGTATATGTTTGTGTGTGTGTGTAGGTGTCTATGTGGGCAGCATATGTTTGTGTGTGTGTAGGTGTCTATGTGGGCAGCATATGTTTGTGTGTGTGTGTAGGTGTTCATGTGGGCAGTATATGTTTGTGTGTGTGTAGGTGTCTATGTGGGCAGTATATGTTTGTGTGTGTGTAGGTGTCTATGTGGGCAGTATATGTTTGTGTCTGTGTAGGTGTCTATGTGGGCAGTATATGCATGTGAGTGCAGGTGCCTGGGGAGCCCAGAAGCAGTCATCAGATCCTCTGGAACTGGAGTTAAAGACAGTTTTGAGTTGCCCAATCTAGGTGTTGGGAATGGACCTCCAGTCTTCTGCTGTAGCTGTGTGTGTGACTGCTGGGCTGTCTCTCCAGCTCCAGCTCCAGCATAATGCACTTTAAAACTTCTCTTACTTGAAGGATTACAAATATAAAAACTCAAATGTAGCATGCTAAGGTTTAAAAATGAAGAAGTCATTGAGGCTGTAAATGTATGTGTGTATGAAGCAAAGGCCTCGACACCCATCAAATTGATATCAGCAGAGGGTAAGAATTTGATGTTTTCTGGAGTCTGACAGGTCAGAAGAATAAGTCTTTAAACCATTTCAGCTTGCTATTAGAAATGAGATTATTTTTAAAAGGCCTCCAAGTGGAAATAAATGGACAAAATCACTGCCCATACAATGAATTTAAAAAAAAAAAAAAGAATGGCTAGATAGGTCACCGATCATATCATGGAGCTTGGAAGAGAATATCTTGTGCTGTGGCTAAACTTAAAACCATTTCCTCTCTCTTATAATAAATATAAAAGATCTGATTTCCTCTCTGCTGGTGATAATCAGCCAATATCTCCAGCAGAATGTTTCTAAGTGACATTGACGACTGTGATTTTTATTGAGACAATAAGATCTTCCTAAGAAAATTTCCAAGATGGCTGCTTGTATGCTCTTGATTTCAAAGGTGGTCTTGGAGATGCAGTAGCTCCCACTACTACTCAAGAAAAGCAGGCCAGGGGGTTGGAGAGATGGCTCAGTGGTGAAGAGTACTGGCTGTTCTTGAGGAAGACCTGGGTCAGTTTCCCACACTCAAAAGGGTGGCTAACAAATATCTGTAACTAGAGTTCCAGGGGCTCTAGCGTCCTCTTCTGGCTTTTGTTGGCATTGCACACATAGGTGTATTTACATAGACGCAGGCAAAACACTCCTACACATTAAAAAAAAAAAAACCTAAAAATATTTGAAAAGAAAGATGATGACGAAAGGTAACTGCCATTTGATTAGATGTTTCTGCAAGGCTCATTGGCCCATTATAGGCAGAGGCTGGGTGATTATCTATGGTGAATAGGACATTGGAAGAAAAGAGAAGATGATCTCCGAAGTTTATACCTTACACTAAGATTCTACGATGTTAAAAACTGCTGAAAGTGTGTGTTGGCTGGGTGATTAAATTCCAAAAACATTTCCAGAGCTTGTGGAAAAGACATAGCTCCTTCAAGAAATGGCAAGGGGCAGGGAAGAAGGTAATCTTTTAATCTCTGTGTCTTCTCCAAGATTAAAATTAAAAGCACATGCAGATATAAAAGTGTTATTTATACAATAAAACCAAGCAAAGGATTATTGTAAAAGAGCCCAGCTAATGCAATATTCAAACTCAAGGTGGAGCAGAAGGCATGCATGTATCTGTATAAAGAAAAGGCTCACAATGAACACAAAAAATACCCAGATCAACTCTGTCAGCCCCTGCAAATCTCGACGGGGGCTGTCATTCTTGGCGTTGAGCTGTTGGAAGACACAGGCGACACTGTGCCTCCCAGGCCTGAGATGACAGAAGCCCATGAGTCCTGCTCCGTGACAGATGCTGGACTGAGATAACCAGAAAGAATAGGAGTTGTGCGGAGGAGCAGCTGGGCTGGACAAATTCAACTTCTGCCTGCTGTTGATTTCCACATTCGGCTCTCAAACCCCATACCCCAGCCCTATAAAAATCTGCCAGCACATGGAGAAATTAACCAACATGGGGAGTGAGAGGGAACTATCCATGGTCGATTATATATTCTTTCTGTAAACACATTTGTGTAGCACAGAGGCAGCTGAGACCAACAACGGTGGCTTTCAGCTGTAATCACCCATACGCCTGGGACTCCTGAATCTCCTGCTGCTGTCTTCTTAGATGAGGGTTTGGTTTTATAATAATAATAATAATAATAATAATAATAATAATAATAATAATGATAATAAATATTTTTTCAGGGTAAAGCTGGCTTTTGAAACTAATTAGATGTGTCTGAGTTTTTGTTTGGCTTCTCCAGTAGGCCGGGGACATTTAATTTGCATTTTTATCTTGTCCCTCCCTTGTCGCTTTTGTTGCCTTTCTTTTTGTCTGTGTACAGAACCAGAAGGATTTCAGAACATGACTGGTCAAAAATGGTTCTTTCCAGGGCTTCTGGATATACGTGTATAAGATCCAAGTCCCTCCTTCACTGCGAAACAACCTTTATCCCAAAGAACATTTTGGCTTAAGGAAATGCTCTTGAAAATATCTAATTCCCTACTGTGATTTTCTTTAAGGTTCTAATTAGTTGTGCACAGTAATGAATTCTGTAAATTGCAGTGTTTCTTGGAAAGCTTTTGAAAGGTACAGAAGGCTCCAATAATGCATGCAATCACAATCAGTCTTTGAAGAAAGTCATTTTAAAAAAGCAGGCTTCATATTTTTGGAGATGTCACATATCTCAGAAACAATCACAATGTTGAGTCTCAAATTAATATTTGTTGCTTAATGCCAGCAAAATGTCAGATGAATGAGTAATTAGCGACGTTTGTACATAATGTTTATTTGCTTCTTTTTGCAAAGGCCAAAATCATAACGGAGAACTCAAATCAAGAAATGTCTTTCAACAAATGTATTTTGGGAGTATCCATTTTAAAATAACATACTACTAGGTCTATAACTGTCTTCTTTTAATGGTCAGCAAACAGCTGGGTTTGTAGATAACACAAGGAACATAAAATATTCATGTTATTTAAGCCATTTCTATATTTTACTCATATTCTTTGATTTGTTGGTCTTGAAGGGGACAGAAACCATTACCACTGCTTAATCTACGCTTGTTTTTTCAAAGGAATTCTATCCGCACCTTCGACTTCTTCCTGTTAGGCCTTTTTAGGGCCACAAAACTACCTTTCACCCTGTGCTTATTTTCAGTCTTTCCTTTTCTTCTTGGCACTGCAAGTACACCACACATCTTCCTATCCTCCCAGAGGAGCCCAAGAGAAGTTTTCCACCATGTCTGCATCAGACCTGATTGTCCCCTGGTTCTTCTCTGGGTATCTCCTCATTGAGGTCCATGTCTCCATCCGACCACATCCGCACAGGCTTCACCTGCACTCCATGCCTCCCTGTCCCTGGATCCTTCATCCCTCTTTTGTCCACGATGGCTGACTTATCCAACAAGGCCTTGGGATTTGGACTGGGAATCCATTCACCCTCTCTATGGTCAGTCTCCCACAGAGACCTGACATTCTTTTAATGCCCTTAAAACCAATTTGCAGCCCAGATCATCCTTCAATTATCCTTCTCATTAGAGTCTAGAACCTGGACCTCTGAAATAAGGAGACAAATCTTTGCAGAACTGACTTGTTGCAGATTCAGACACTGCCCACTTGAGAAGTTTCCACGCTGCTTGGACATCACCTATGGGTGTCTTGTCTTCCTGACCCAAGCTTCATAGGAGTAGTCTAGCCTGCTTCCCTAAGTCCTTGAACTCCTGACTTCTCCTTGATCATCAGCCCAGTCTTAGCAGAGCCTGCCTCCTACACATGGAGAAGGAGACCCTTCTGCTGTGGGTGGCTTGGACAGAGCCCTTTCCCAGACTGTCCCCACCTCTGTCTCTGTTCTTCACATATGAAGGAAGATCACTTCTTTCCTCCTTTCCCTAGGAGTTCTAACCCATGTTCCAGCCCATGCTTTATGTTACCTCTCCTACAGTGATGCTGTCTCTCCTCACTGAGTGGCAGCAACTCTGGCATACTGTCATCTCATAAAACAAGAACCAGCTTGGCCTGACCCTGAAGTTATGCCTCTTACTTTTCCATTTCTCACCATTTCTTTGCTGCTGAATTCCCACACTATGAGCACCATTTACAGTCTCAATGGCTCTCACTCATTCCTGTCCCCTCCTTCCTTACTCCAGAGTTCTATTCAAAAATGTGCCACAGGTTTTTCAAACACCTGTTTCTTTATGTAATCGCTAGATTTTTTTTTCTTTCCTTCTTGACCAGTAGCGCTGAACACTGCAGACATAAAAGCCATTTATGATGTCTTAAAAAGCAAAACAAAACAAAACAGAAACAGAATATGTGACTAAGCCCCACCTGCAGATGCTGGATTTTGGTGTTTTTGTGCAGCTCAGATAATCTGATGCTCATTAGGTGGCTACACTGTGCTCCAGGGCTTGTAGAGCCCTGAAGCCGACTGTTGTGTGCACCTGGAAAGGACTCTGGCCTGGGCTTGAGTGTGTGTCTCCCTCCTCTGCTGGTCCTTACCCTCCTGATGGCTCCTTTTGGTCGCCTCTTGTTTTCCTAGTTTCTTTTTGTCCTCAGTGTACTTTCTCCAGGGAATTGTCCCCCTACCTGGAAAATTCCGTGTCTTCTACAGTCTTGTGGCCCATTTATAATTCCCAGTATAAATAATGTCTTGATTGCTCTGTAGGTAAAACTTGACACTTGGTGTCCCGGCACCATGCCCAGTAGGAGTGATCTGGTTTACCATTATTAAAATCCTGCAATTTCTGAAACTAGATCCTTCCTCCTCAGTCCCATGGCTGGCACTGCAGTGTACTGCCTTTCGACTTCAATTTAAAGTGTACAGAGCTAAGTAGAAAAAAGAGAATTCTTATATGGTGATGGGAAGGTAAGTGACTACAGCTAGGAATGAAAACCATATGAAGATTCCTCAAAAAGACTAAAGATGGAAGTATCATGTGACCCAGAACTCCTAGTACTAGGTATTTACTCAAAAGATTGAAATCTATGCCAAAGAGACATCAAAATTCCTCTGGTCACTGCATTATGTACCATAAGGGCCAAGTTATGCCATTAAGCTAAGTGTCCACCAATAGAAGAATGGGTCATTAAATGTTACACACACACACACACACACACACACACACACACACACACACGATGGAATCCCAGGAAGTCTGCCATTTGCAACATGAAGAGAACTGAAGATCATGCTAAATGAAACAAACACACATGCTCGTTCATTTACATGTAAAATATAAAATAATGAAACTAATAGGATCAGAAAATAGAATGGCAGTTACCAAGGTTTCAGGGTGTAGGTGTGGGGGCAGTGGGAGGGTGATACTCAAAGGGAACAGAGCTTCAGTCAGTTGGACGGGAGGAGTACAGTTCTTTAGTGTGTTGGTGCTGGAGATAGTGGACACACTGTGTACTTCAAAATCACTAATAAAATCGAACTATTCTCACCACAAAACCCAATAAGCATCTGAGGTGAGATATACAATAATTAGCTTCACTTAATTTTCCTGGATTATATTTATAGAGTCTAACATCGCTTTGTTCTCTATAAACATATCGTTTGTTAATTTACAATTAAAAATAGAAATTAAAGAACTCATCAAAAATATAAAGTAACTAAAATAAAAATGGCAAATAAGATTCCATTGCCTGACCTCATTTAATTCCAAATTAACATAAAACCAAGTGAAGAACAAGGGGGCTTTTTGCATTCTAGCAATCATATTGTCTTTTGCACATATTCACACAAAAGCTGCACTCCCAGACCCATAGAAGATGCAAGAAAACCTGCTCTTCAGTCTTCTCATTACTGATCTTCAAGAAATATCTGGACCTAGGTTTCCAGGCATTCGATTTGACTGTTAAATCAAATTGCAAGTATTAAATCAACTTGTCTCCAGGGCACTACAGGTGGACCTGGCAAGCTGCTGTGCAGTGCAACACATCACTGATTTCCCTCACAGAGCACAGAGAAATATACACAAAAATACAGGCAGAAAAAGTCATTCCAGTGTCGTTTGTAAAGGATCAAGGTACCACCCTGCAGACACTAACCAACCTGGGTGAGGAGGCCTAAGGGCAGGCTTGACACCTTCCTATGGCATGGCACACCCTACACAGGAGCATTTGATAAAAGACTGCCAGCTTCTTCTGTCACAGGTGTTCCATGCACTTCCTGTTACCTCTCTGCAGGCCCAGGGCAGAGCCCATGTTTGTTTTCTATTTCAAGAGCCCATCTATGTCTGATACACTCTTGAAGTCACTAAGGTTGCTCTCTAAGAAGCTTTTTTTTTTTTTTCTGGTGTTGGAGATTGAATCCAGAGATACACGATTTACCAGTAAGATGTATTCCAAGCCCCAAGAAGTATATTGTCAGTGCCTTGATTCTCTCTTAGTGTGTTTTTAAAAAGGCCTAGCGGTTAAGAGCGCCGACCGCTCTTGCAGAGGACCCGGGTTCGATCCCCAGCACCCACATGGCGGCTGAGAACCGTCTGAAACTCCAACTCCAGGAGAACTCCAGCTCCAGGGGAATCCGACGCCCACTTCTGACCTCCGCGGCATTGCACGACACGGGTGCACAGACTTGCATGCAGACAATACATTCGTACACATACAGAAATAAATAAAAAAAATAAAATAAAATAAAAAGGCATAAAAATGGTATAACTGGTGAGATGGCTCAGAGATAGACACTGACCATCACCTTGACACCTGAGTTTGATCCCCGGGACACACATGGCAGAAAGAAGTTGCCCTCTCTACCTTACATGTACACCATGGTTCATACAGATGCACATGCATCTGTTCTCTCTCACACACACATCTCACCTCTGCTGTGGACACTGTTCAGGCTGGAGTTTGGCCACCTGCCTGCCACAGCCTCATCAATAAAAATCTCGCCACCCCCTCACTTCTTTAGCCCCCCGTCTGCTTCAGTTTTCTGACACACCAATAAGTACCCAAGAGAATTCTGGGAAAATGGTCCTTCTCTCTATCAAATCGTCAGGCTGATAATGGAGACAGTCTTTGCTCAGGTTGTGGTCTCCATGGGCATCACACGTATCCCATTAGGGAACTGGAAGGAAAAGGCAAAGACCATCTTCCATGGAGGAAGCACCTGGTGCTTCCCACGTCTTAGTGTGGATTACTACAATAATGCAAGCTTCTTCCAAATAGCGCAGCAGCAAGATGCAAATTGATGGCTAATCCTCAAATCACATCATTTACATGAGATGACATGTATTGCAAAAATACTTGCAACTGAATGTGACAAAGGACAGCCACCCCACTGTGAAGGTAAAGGGGGGTGAGGGTCTGCAACCACTTTCTGCCTGAAATCTGTAGGAAGAGATCTACAGGAAAGAAGAGCACTGGGCTACCTGATAGCCACTAAGCCTCGAGATCAATGCTCAGCCCTAAGGGGCCAATTAATCCACATGGTGACAATTTAGTCACACAAGAGGCACTGAAAACTCACTCTGGGAATGGATACACATGCAAGCACAGTTAATCCAGTCAAAAGATATGATGGAGACTGGAGAGGTGTCTCATAGGTTAAGAGTGCCTGCTGCTCTTGCAGAGGACCTGGGTTTGATTCCCATCATGAACATGGCGATTAACAACTCTCATTAACTACAGTTTCAGGGAATCTGCTACTTTCTTCTGATCTCCAAGGGCACTGTACAACATGGGTGTACCTACCGACATGCAGGCAATACAGTCATACACATAAAATAAAAATATTTCAATAAAATATATGATGGGATATTAACAAATCCATTTAAAATAATTTTATTACATTTATTTATATGGTACTCAAGTGTGTGGACACAAGTTCCACCAGGAGCATATTAAAGGGAGATGACAGCTGTTGGGGGTCAGTTCTCTCCTACCATGTGGGTCCTGGAAATTGAACTCAGGTCATCAGGGCTGGAGTTCGGCACCTTGACTGCTGGGCCATTCTACCAGTGCACTCACATTTACTCAAGCGTTGTACACAATAGCCAGGGGTGAAAGCAACTCCATTGACCACAGAGGAGAGATGAATAGATAAAGAAAATGTGGAATGTGCTTCCACTGGGACATGATTTAGTTTTCAGAAGGGAGGGAATCCTGTTCTAAGCCAAAACACAGAGGAATCTAGAATATTATGCTCAGAGGAGTAAGACAGTCATAAAAATACAAAGAGGACATAGTTGCATATATATGAAGCATCAGTGAAGGCAAGTTCATAGAAATAGAAAGGACAACAGTGTTTTCTAAGGAGTGATAGGGGAAAAGGCAACTGTTCATGTGTGCAGAGTGTCAGTACTGGAAGATGAAAACGTTCTGGGGAGTCTGCCACACGACAAATATATGGTGTATATACTTAACACTGCTAAGTTCTACACCCAAGATGGAGAACACAGGGTATGGGGAGGTGGCTCAGAAGGAGAAGTTCCTGCTATGCAAGCATGACCACCTGAGTTTGGAGTCTCCAGCACCCATGTAAACTCTGGGTGTGGTGGCATGTGTGTGTGTGTACCCACAGCTACTGGAGACGTGGAGACAGGGAGATCCTGGGATTTTCTGGCCGGCCAGTCAGTCCAGCCACCATGGTAGGTCTGTGCTCCAGTGAGAGACCCTGTTTCAAGATAAAAGGTGTAGACTGATGGAGGCAAACTCCTCATGTCAACTCTGGCCTCCAGCACATGCACACGCATGGGTGATCACACCTGCACACACAGGTGTGCACACACGTGCACACACGCATACCCTCACATGCACATAAATGGTTAACATAGTGTTACATGATTTTTACTATAAATAAAAAAGGTAAAATAAGAAGGAAGAGCAGCGGTGGTTGGGCATGTTTGGCAGGTACAAAAATGTACATTTTTCCCATTTGCCAGGGGATCCACATAGTCCCTCCCCTATCATGGAGCACATTTAATCAAAGGTCATATAAGACTCATTGCATGGATCACACTTTCTCCAAGGTACAAAGAGTGATATTAACACTTCTAAAACTTAACTATGAAATGTCTGTGAATTGTTTTCCATGTTGTGTCTGTTAGCAACAACAACAAAAAAAAACTTTCTAAATATAGACTGCCTTGGGCAGTGTGTGCATGTATACACATTCATACACACATACACACACACTCACACACACTCACACATACAGTCATAAAATCCTGAACCTCTTTCAACACCAGCCTTCAGGAGCTATGAAATCAGTCAAACAAATATCAATAGTAGAATAGAGATCGTCATAATTGATCACTTTTAAAGTAAAAATAAAGAAAAAAAAAATGCCAGCCATCCTGCCTGGGTATGAACATACAATTTGCAGTTCCTTACCTTTTGGTTGTGATGTGAAATAGGTGAAGGGATTTCATGGAAACAGGCCACAGCAGCACATCGTCAGGTTGGAAAATGAAGCAAAAAGAGAAAAGGACAGAAAAAGTCATTAGATGATGTCCTTAGAAGGAAGAGCAAAGTAGGCACCTCAGTAACTAGCATCTATCCTGGGAGAACACAACAATAGAGGCAGGCATCTGATACGCGGTGATACTTCAGAAGCACCACCTCTCCTTCCACTGTAATTAGAAACACGGCACTTGGCACAATGAAGGAAGTGCCCTGAGTACCTGCCCAAGGCCAACCTTCCTCAGTAGTCTTTCCTTAGCTGGTATTCTCTGGCTAGAAACCTAGAGAATACAGTTTCTTCCTCAACAGTGTGGGAGGAGGGGCCGCTTGGGCACTCATCTCTCTCTCTGAAATGCCTTCTTCTGAATGCCAGAAAGGAATCCGAATCCCTAAATCTGCATCCAATGTACAGGCACCAACATGTCTACGGTTCCACACTTATATTTTTTTAGTGTTAGGGATCAAAATCAGGGCCATGCAGATGTTGAACATGGCTAAATCATGGAGGGGTGGAGGGGTGCCCTCCGTGTATGGTCCTCAACATTCGAGAGACAGCCTGGGAGCCAGTCAGTACCACGGCTCTAGTGTAAGCAGCCCACAAGTGGGAAGGTGGTTGGGGGGTGGTCAGGAAACCTTCCATGGGGTGGCAGCTTTGCTGAGTCAAGTCCTAAGTGGGGCAAATGGACCATGGAATCCACTCTCTAAACACACATACACACACTTTTCTAAAACATGCCTGGTCCCTACCTCATCAACATACTCCTGAAAGTTGAGTGCTAAGCTCAGGAGCAGGGAGTTAGAAACACAGTGTAGAAAGCAGACGGGGGAGAAAGTGGGACCTCTTTCCCCTGGGGAACTGAGTAATGCACATTTAATCAAATGTCATATAAGACTCATTGCATGGATCACACTTTCTCCAAGGTACAGAGAGTGATATTAACAAACTGAACACATGTGATTGGGGGAAACCTTTTAAAAATATTTTTTCTTATTAAGTATTCTCACTCCTGGCTTAAAATTGAGGTCAGAGTCTCCTGGGAAAACTCCCTTTCCTCACCTATTTTATACATATTATTTCAAAGCCCGTCTGTAGCTGTCTGGGTGAGTCCTACACAGATACGCTAACAAGATGGGTGACCTTTGACCCCCTGGAGGGCCTCTCTGAATGCCAGCCCCTTATCTTAGCAAACTAAACCAGGCCTACACAGTACAGTACTCCTACACTGTAGGAGCTCAGACCTGAGGGTTAGGGAAATGTCCTTCCTTTTCATAAGAAAGGTAGGTGTGGTGGCACAGGCCTTTAATCCCAGCACCCTGGAGGCAGAGGAAGGCAGATCTCTGTAGTTCAAGCCCAGCCTGGTCTACACGGTGAGTTCCAGGACAGCTGGTTAGAGGGAGACCCTGTCTCAAAAAGACAAAAAAAAACCAAAGTCTCATGTGAAGCATAGCAGGTACTCAGCTCTGCCGGGGCTTGGGAAGTGGCTGAATCACCAGATGGACTTCAAATTCATGGCTGTGGCAGATACTGAGAACTGTTCTCCAAACCCACCTCCCTGTTCTGATAGGTAGAGTTGGACAATATGTCCCAGTCTCTGTAGGAATAAGCCATGGCTATACGGCTGGGAACTAGTCATTGGATCACAGGAGGAAGCGGCATAAACCACCTGCACGATGGCTCATCAGACTGTCAATTCTGTCTTCAACTCTCCAGTTCCTTGTTGGTTAACAGGCTGGTGACATCCAGGGAAGAGTTACGTCATCCTGGGTCCCTGCATGACTGAGTCTATAACTGTGTGAGAAATAATAGTGCTAAGCCCCGAGGTCTGGGGCTCACCTGTCACAGGGGCCCACGTTAATCTGACCTACACACCATTCATGGGACTCACTTCTAGCTCTTAACTTACAAGATGCTTCTGGGCTCCATTAAAAAGCTGGTCTCCATGAAGGCCCTCTGAACAGCCTATCTCAAAAAGATAACTAGATTTTTAGAAGAAACAGAGAAAAGTATTTTCTGGTAGCACCTGGAATATCTAAATCAGATCACACAGTCTGAAGATTTCCACAGATACAGGAATAGAGACAACTGTTGCTGCTTGGTTAAGGAGGGTTGCTGATGAGCTCTCTTCTGATAGTTATACCAAAAAAGCAAACATAAAATAGAAAAATAGAAATAGGGAAACTGCCAAGTAGCTTTCCTCATCATTTACTTTCTATGACAAAGAAGATATCTCTGAGACATTGTTAATTATCCAGTAAAGGAGCTCTGCAGCTACACATTCAACCTTAGAGAAAATATTCACTCACACAGCCCTCCCTAAGTGCTGGAAAGAAGGGCAGAAAACAGCTATGGCCAAGGTCACACTTGGAGATGCACAAATTCCTATAGTATCCAGGTAGGAGTATCAGCCTTGTGTACCAACTGCAGTTGGTGCTACAGGGGAGCACCAGTCTTTGATTTCCAGTTCCTGTCTTCATAGTGCTTACAAAGTAATAGAAACAGGTCATGGAATGAAAGGTTAAATACGATGACAAGACAGTGGTACAAATGATGTCATAAAGATACCCACAACCTAATTATCAGCCAGAGCCAGGCAATTATTCTTCATGTCGCATTTCAAACCCATCTAATTTTCCAACATCACTTTTCCCTGGCAGTTCTAATCCCAGTTACCCGCTTTGACTTACTATCCCACTAATGTATACCACTTTGTACCATACGATTCAACAGACTCATTCAGTGTATTGACTAAAGTTCATGAATGCAGAGATCTTCTGTTTTAGTCACTCCTGCAGCCTAGTGACCAGATGAGTGCACAAGGAGATGCACAATAAATACTGACAGGTCTAGAGAGATGGGTTAAGATGACTGGCTGCTCTTGCAAAGGACCTCAATTCAATTCCCAACACTCACATGGCAGCTAACAACCGTCCATAACTCCAGTTCCAAGGGATCAGATGCCCTCTTCTGCCCTCTACAGGTATTGCATGTAATGTGTGCACCTACCTACCTGCAAGCTATACAATTACACACACAAAATAAAAATAATAAAATAAATGGCCATCACTTCAAGTCTCTCAATAAAAGAATTAGTAACAGCCAACAAGCTCTTAAAAATAGCCTTCATCCCCTGCTGTTGAAGACCTGGTGTAAGCATGGGAAAGATGTATTGAGACCACACTTGCAAGTGTACAGTTGGTCTGGAATGCCAGAGAGTGTTACCAAAGGCCTCTAAACCAATAAAGCAAATATTGGTCTTGAGTCAAGCAAGACACCTCTGTCAGCATCAGCTACACCTCACCTGCCTGGAAATACTGTGCAGCAGTGGCAGCCATATGTCTGTGTATCCCAAATCTAATTGGCTAAAAGCTCTCTCCTTGGAGGAATAATTCACGGCTGATGCCACAAGCTTATGTCCTCTAGTGGTTAGGAGATGTTATAAGCCACAGTAAGACCTTGTCATCTTTTACAGAAAAAATATAATTCATAGATTAGCATACTATCCAAACATCTGTGTCTATACCAAAAGTAACCTACCATAATAAATAGTACTGTTTAAATACCTATATATCTAATTGCTTGTGCTTCATTAGTAGGATTGAAAGGTTATTCCTGGACAAACTGTCAACCCGTGAAAGGAATCAGCCAGAACTGATCAGAGTCCAAAACGACTATTTTGCTTCTCGTCCACCTGTGCCCCTTTTCTAAGCCTAGGGAACAATCTCCGGAAGAGGGGGCATGGTAGAATGTAAGGGCTGCGATTGGGGTGAATGGTGAAACCACAGCAATATAGACTGGACGCTTATTTGATCAACATGATTGTATATACAAGCCCCTCCAGCTGGATGGGGGACCCTTGGGCTGTGTGGGTTTGGGCACACCTGCTTGCAAATTGGTTTTACATGAAGGATGCTTGTACGCATAACTTATTACTTATTGTTAAAAATGAAATAAAAAAGTAAAAAATAATATCCTTCATCCCCTCAAGAGGCATCCCAGTTTCCTCAAATACTCTGGAAATAGTCATAGTCCTTTAACCTTGTCACCAAGATGAATGGAGAGAAAGGTTTAAAATGATAAGGATCTTAAGTGTCCCATCTTAAGATCTTGATAACTGGAAGCTGTCTTTTTTTTTTTTTTTTTTATTTCTGTATGTGTACGAATGTACTGTCTGCATGTAGGTCTGTGCACCCGTGTCGTGCAATGCCGCGGAGTTCAGAAGAGGGTCTCGGAT
Organism: Rhizomys pruinosus; assembly: GCA_009823505.1. Classification (NCBI taxonomy): domain Eukaryota; kingdom Metazoa; phylum Chordata; class Mammalia; order Rodentia; family Spalacidae; genus Rhizomys; species Rhizomys pruinosus. The sequence goes on from VZQC01000299.1 coordinate 1,876,174, forward strand.
TCCCCTGGAACTGGAGTTCTCCTGGAATTGGAGTTACAGACGGTTCTCAGCCGCCATGTGGGTGCTGGGGATCGAACCCGGGTCCTCTGCAAGAGCGGTCGGCGCTCTTAACCGCTAGGCCATCCCTCCAGCCCCGGAAGCTGTCTTGAACTTAGATTGTGTTCCACACAGCTATCTCATTATTTAAATGAACAACTGTGTAACTAAAAAAGTGACCTTTAGACACCCTTGTGGCCAGAGGGTATCAGAACTCTTTTTTTTTTTTTTTTTTTTAAATTTTGGCAATTACAGCTGTAAGTACTGGGGAAATGGCCCTGTGAATAAAGTTCTCACCTTGTGCGCATGAAGACCTGAGCTTGACCCTCCAGACCCATGTAAAATAGCTGGATCCCTGGCACATGCTTGTAATCTCAGCACTGGGGAGGCAGAAAGGGCAGATTCTTGGACCTCAGTGGCCACTGAGAACCCTTGGCTCAAAAGTAAGGTGTCTGGCATTCCTGAGGAATGATGCCTCAGGTTGTCCTCTGGGCTCCACACCCAGCTGCACGTACATGCACCTGCATCTGCACACACCTTCCCACACACATACACACAACTCCTCCACATGGCAGTAGCATAAAAAGGCAAGAATGTAGAACCTGCATAAAACATATGCATGAATATACTACAACTTGAAGCTATAAGAGAATCTGCGAGATCACTAGCTATTTATTGAACTAGCAAGGCTATGTGAACAACTCCCATGGCAGAGTGAACCGAGGACGCCTACCTTTGTCACTTGTCACCCCCACATGCATCGTGTTTTATTTAGAGTACAGTCTTATAATGAATCTTGAAACCCAATTTCCTGCTTCTCTCCTTAGTAATCTTGGCACCAGGTATTTGCTTTGCATTTTGTGTTCCTAGGGCATGCATGGCTTCTAAAGAGGTTCTCAAGATAACATTGTCTTTAACCACTGGGTGAAATGAACAGGACTTGGCCTTGGTGGCTGTCATCTCACAGCTGTGACTGAGCAAGTGGTTCAGAGAGCAGATGACGGATGCTTCTATGCCCTGGTCAATTTCACTATCATAAAAAATACAAATCTTTGTCTACAGAGCTCCTAGGAAACATTATAGTTAAGATGAAGCCAACAGATATGTACAGAGCCAGCTCTACATGCACAAGGACTGTGCAGAAACCAGTCTGCCAGGACAACAGTTTAATTTTCAAAAGCAAAATTGGCCCTCAGATACTGAGCCAGTAATAGATTTTTATTGAAAGTCTCATTTTTTTCAGACAAAAGGGTTCTCTTTGGGAAATGAGAGGTTCCACATCCAGCGGAATTGACTGGCCATTCTAGGGTGGGTTGTCCCATAGTGCCTGAGATTTTGTCTAATAAAAACAGCAGGAACCATCAAAGCTGCAAGGCTCCCAGACAGCTTGGTACAATGTTTCTGCATGTTTTTTCACATACATAATATGTCCTTGAAGTAAACTTTATCCCAGAGTGCCTAAAACTTTGTGGTCTTTTTATTAATTCAGAGGCGCATGCCATAACCTAACATGTGCCAGGTTTAATTTTACTTTTCTTTTTCTTTTTCTGTGGTAGCACATGTTTGTGCAAGTGTGTGTGTAGAAGTAATTGGTGTGTGTGTGTGTGTGTGTGTGTGTGTGTGTGTGTGTGTCTATGCTTTGGAGACCAGAAGTTGGGTGTCATCCAGTGTCCTCTTCTACCACTGTGCACCATATTTGTAAACAGGATCTCTCACTGAACCTAGAAATCACTGATTGGCTGGGCTGGCTGGCCAATCAGCTCCAGGGACCCACCTGCCTCCATATGTTATAGGTTCAAAATATCAGCACACAACTGAATTGCCAAAATGTAATCCATCTTTAAACCTTTAACATGACTACTTGTATCTTACTCTGATAAAGTGATGTTGTTTGTAGCTGTTTGATTTTTGTTATGAGCACTAACCACTTACCTTTTCATTGTTACGATTCATTTTTCTTTGGGTGGAAATTGAATTACAAAGTTTTAATGCCTTGCAACTCTTAATATTGATATGTTTAAAATGTCTACCTCTCATCCCCAATTAACTTACATCACCAACTTTGCTAAAAGCAACAGAGGTTTTAAAACACTATCCCTAAAAGACAGTTATTATCTAAAAAGATGTTGCATTGGTGATGCTTCCATTATAATTTTCAGTCACTTCTTTTTATAGGAGCAATTAGAGTAGTACTGCTACGATGCAAACTTCATTTTAAATGGCTCCTGGAGGAAGAAGGATGGAGGAAGAAGGATGAGAAGCACATGAGAGACTGGAGCTCAGTATGGCAGATATAGTGGACACATCATTTTTCAACAACCCTGATAAGCCCTGCAATTTGTTTATAACAAATTTCATTATTTATTGAGAGGCAGTGTCTGTCTAATAGAATTATCTTAAGAGCTTTTGTGAACTTGATTCCTAAACCCAACCTCTGGAGATTCTGGAGTAGAGTCCTGGGATATGTATCTAACAGGCACAAATGCATGAGCTACAGAATCAGGTTTGGGAATCACGTTCAAACATACAAGAGGTCATAGAATAAAGGCAATGCATAGTGCTGACGGCCAGAAAGCCTGCCCCTTTCAGTTCAAGGCTGAAATATATGTAGTAAACACATTAGATATCATCGCTAGTGGGCAAGAGGCAGACAAAGAAATTAGGCTGGAACAAGGATTTCCTCTAGACCTTAAACCTGGCCACATCTCATGACCAAGATCTGTCTGGATGGTCTGAAGAGAACTGCACGCTGTTAGTGGTATCCATTAAACAGGCCAGGCACTTTTAGGGCAAACACCTATACTAACGATGACAAAGTTACCTTTCCTTTAAAAGACTATAATGTTTCTTCAAAGTTGTTTTCCTTTCTTTTCTCTTTTTCTTGCATTTTCCTCTCTCTCTGTCTTTGACACAGAGACTCATAGTCCACACTCTCAAACTCATTCTGTGGCCAAGGATGATCTTTATGGGCATTCCGCACCATTCCTGGTTTATGCAGTACTAAAGATGGTACCTTAGCACATACTAAGCAAGCACTCTACCAGCCTATTTACATTTCCAGTCCTTCTTTGTATTTTTTGTTTCTGTTAAGAGTTTTTGGAGAAACAAGGAGCCAGCCAAGGTCATCAATTTAAAATTGCCCATTCTTTTAGGTTACCTACGGTAAACTTTCTTTATTACAATCAACCCAATACCTCTGCCTTGAGGTGTTGGTGTCTGCTCTCTGCCTTTCTGAACATATGATTTAGTACCTTCAACTGAGCATGTTCATAAACATGCACTTTTGACTAAGCATGCTCAGGAGTGTGCCTGCCCTTATGTGTGCTTTCCTACCTGAATGTGCTTGGGTTCTCCAGTGACATCTCACTTTCTTCATTTGAGGAGAGCACTGTTTGGTAAACAACTGCACTGCTCTTCTTGCTTACTGTCTATGTACCTCAGCACACAGATCTTCCAGTTAATCAACTATCATTGTATTCACCTAGAGAAGAAGCCACTGCTTTCAGTCAAACTAGGGTTAGCAGTGGGTTCTTATGTGAATGAAAAGTTCCCAGAAAAGTCCTTCATCTAGGACTGAACTTTTCGTGCTAGGCTGACCAACTAATTAGCACTTCAAAGACTATGAAGAGTTTGGAATGTTGTGGATGCAGAATCAATTTACAACTTATCTTGGGCCATGTTTAGCCCTTAAATAGACACTTCTTGACCACCTCTGTTTCTGACCTAACATCTTATGACAAACAGAATATACTAACTTAACAAAGAAACGCTTCCACCAACCCAAAGGCTGAGTGTTATGAGAGAGCATCTGAGGCCTATAGGTGAGATTTCTCTTTTGCTATATTTGCCAAAATATTTGAAAAGTATTTGAAAAGTGTCTTGATGACCTTTCTTTGGTCTGTTACTATAGAAACTTCATGAAACTGCTTCCATGATGGAACATGGAATTTGGGGGTAACTTGAAACTGTGTTCCTAAGTCATGATCACTCATATTTGGATCCAGTATAAACTATCTCTCACCCCCTTTGAGGGAAGAGTTATGCCTTTGTATTGACACCTGGGATAAATGTCAACCATGACAGCCCTGACCTGTAAGGTCCTTGAGATTTTCTACTACCAATTTGCTCATCTCTGTTGTGGGTGAATTCTTCTTCTGTTTCAATGGAGGCTGAGGGAGTTGGGCAGATTCTTTGATGATACTGCTTTTTATGAGAGAAATTTTAATCTAGAGCACATTTCAAAGCTACATAAGAATGTCGGGGAGACAGAGGAAGCTCAATAATTTGTCATTTGCAGCCACTGAGAATATAATTATGAAAAAAAGAGCTGTAATGATATAATAGATATTTTTGTGTTACTTAAAGACTAAGCAATAAAAGAGCAGGGTAATAAACATAAGAAATATGGCTGTAAACAGATCTGAATCATTTTGTGAGCTTGTGAAGTGATACTCTATCCTTAGCTCCACACAGGGATGGGGCAGCACAACCATCTCTGGATCTTGGGTTCAAATCCTGCCTTCTGATGGGCTATCTGATATTGAGGGAGTCCTCTAAGCTTCCCAGGACCTAACTCTGAAGACTACTATAGCTATTAAAACCCAGCACAACAGGCATGAGATGCCTAGTAGCAAGCTACTGTTTTATTATTGTTATTTATTGTGGCTGTGGTCAACAATACTAGTTTAGTGATTCAGAAAAACTTGAGATTAAACTCTTCAATGTAAGGACAAAATCATCTTCTTAGGTTTGACAGGTGTACTGCCAGGGTCTACTTTAAGTCTCAGGAGGAACAGGACAATTTGAAGTTCCCTACCTACTGTCATCCTGCTTTGCACTCTGTCCAGAATGCTCTGAGCAGACTATCTCCTCTGCCTGACTCCAAAAACTCTCCACAATGAAGTGTTGTGTCACCATCAGTGAGGTATGTATTCTTTCTGCTCAAACCTACAGTGTATGAAAGACCACTTACTCCCCAACCGAGTTAATAAAATCATGAAGAAAATAAAATGAAGTTCAATAAAATATTTTCCATTAATAATGGTCACTGAGGTGTCTCTTGGTCTGTTTATAATGATAGTCCCAATTTTTCAAAAGCAGAATGTATTATCATTTTCTTTTCAGGAAAGTGTGTCAGAGATTAGGATTTGTAGAATATTCATCATTCTAGTTTCCTTTCTGTTACTGTGATAAACAAAAGCACTTGGGGGAGAAAAGAATTTATTTGGTTTATGCCTCCAGATCATGGTCTATCATGGAAGGAAGGTGGGGCAGGAACATGAAGCAGAAACCATGAAGGAACACTGCTTGCTTGAAGGCTTATGTTTTAGCTAAAGTAGCTTGCTTATACAGCCTTGGAAAGTCGACCTGTCCAGGGTCACAGTGGGCTGACCCTGGTACATCAATTATCAATCAAGACAATTCTGTAGTCATGCCCATAGGCCAATCATAGCTGGGCAATCCCTCCATGGAGACTCCCTCCTCGGATGACTCTAGTCTATGTCAAGTTGATAGTTAAATCCAACTAGGACATCCCTACATTCGTGAGGTAAGGAATGTAGCTCATTGCTTAATAAGTATAATCGTGAAAAAAAAAACAGTCTTGCTTGGAATCTTTAAAGGGAAGACAAAATAAACTATCAGATTCCATAGTCAAAGGCCAAATTATCTACTCCCCAAAGCCATTCATTCTGTAAAACATTCCGGGAAAGTTTACTCCTACTTCTATATTGCTATATTACTTAAGCTTTTCAAGTTGTCTGATTAGAAGGCAGATTTAATTAGAGCACTAATAGACATGAGAAACATTACACATGTTCTCATATTGCCAAAACCTTTTTCAATTATATCTGAGTTGCCACAAGTGTGATGGCTAATGCCAAGCATTTGGGTCTTTAATGACAGAAGGCCCTAGCAATCCGCACTCACTTTTATGACTCCTATTAAATATACATTCAAAGCACTGCTGAGAAATTCATCAGAAGTTTTGATTTCTGCTCTTCTGCAAGACCTGGAAGAATCCAGCTGTCACTATATCCTACACTGACTTTAATGCCATAGTGAAATCCAGATGAACATGCAGAAATAATAGGGATTTCCTTTCTTTCTTTGCTTTCAAATTTAAAAATATTATACCTCATCACTCTGGTGTCCTTAGGTAAGTTACTATCCAAGGCAAGCTCTTCAAAAATAAATTGTTATAGTCAGGAGCTTTGCCAAAAGAATGAAATTGAAAAATGAAGTAAACCGCAGTAACTCATATGTAATAAGCTTTACTAGTGCAGGGAGATTAAAGGCAAATAATGGTTTCTGACATATCTTGTGTCTCTCCAATTTACAATCTAAAGAGCAGGTGCCTTAACATACAGACAAGGAATCATCAACAGTGTTGCCAGTTCCTTCTTAGCTAGAATTAGAGGTGCCACACCCAGAGATGGAGACTTGTTCTGTGCAGAATTCTGAGATGCTGTACCATACCGGCAACCAAGGGACAAATGTTGGGGGTCAATGCTTGGCACCTCCGAGGCAGCCACAGGGAAGAAGCAGAAAGGCCCTGCTGTACCTTACTTCCCACGCATTCCCTTCTTTCTCCTCCTCACCATAGAGACAGAGGAAGAGTAAGCAGATGGAGTCTTCGTCCTTCTGTGATTGTCACCAAGGATTTTCTTCTCCTTCTCCCTGGAATCATCTGCCTCATCATGGAAAGGTGATTATTCAAAAGAGCAATTTTGGAAGAGCTGCTCGAAATGGAATCTGGTGTCCTGCCTCTTACGTGGATGGCAGCCAGGTGAGCAGACTTTCGACTTGGCCTTGAGCTTACTTGAGCCAGAGAAAAAAGGCAGGGAAAAGAGGTAGCAAGCAATTAGGGCCTATATCTCCTTGTTGGAACTGTGTCTCATAGGGAAGCTTGCAGCAAAACGGGCCCAGGAAGAGGCCCCCTAGAGGTACAGCTGAAGGGTGGTTGGGCAGAGGAAAGGTGGCCCTTGACCTCCAACATCCAGGAACTATGGGGCAGAGGCTCCTGAGATACTACTGAGAGGTGCTGAAGAACCATTTCTTGGGGCTCACAGGAAAGCCAACGTTTGTGTGTGTCCCAGATAGCAAGTATCTATCATGAGTCAGGTGGTACCAGGAAAGCGGCCATGCCTACATAGAGGTTTTGCCGGAAAGTAGAGCTAGTCATGGGAGTGAAACCTTTGTGTTCCCTCCAACCCTAAAATATAGGAAACAGTGGTGAATGGGGCACAGGAAAATTCTCAGAGCTACAACGTATGCATTTCTCTACCTTCCACAAAGGTGCAGAGTGAAGAAGATAGAAAGGGCAGTCCCTGCCTCTCCCACTCAACTCTCTCCCAACCTGGAGTGGCCAGATGTTGGAGAGACATAAAACAGATAAGATTTGCAAAGGACATAGGACTGGTGTTTTCAACCAAGTGAACTTGTGTTTATTTTTCATTAGTGAAAAATCCATCAAAGAGGTTCTACTTAACAAGTCTTTTCTGAGGGTCTCTTCTAGTCCAGGCACTAATGTAAGTGTTTGTGATGCCAAGAATAAAACAGATAAAGGTCCCAGCCTGCCTGCTACAAGGGACATTTAACATAGCACAGTATATGTACAGCAAATAGAGAAATGTAATACCACTGAACCTACACCAGGTTCAGGCTGGTGAACAGCCAGTTTCATTACCTTTCAAAGATTAAGTGATTTTTTTCTAACACTTTGCTCTTTCTCAAAAGTGCCTTCTGCATAAAGGACCAAGATACCAGAAGAAAGGAGATGAGAAAGCCAGTAGGTGGTACCAGGAAATGAAGGCTTCCAGAGATACTAAGGTCAGGGAACAACTGTGTTTTCTAAACAGGTCTTCTTACTAGGTCTCTATTGATAGATAACTTTGAAATCTTGGACAAGCCATTTTCTCTTGCCTTCCTTGCTTTTGTCTCTCTTCTTAGTTTCTTTTCAACTTCCTTCCCAGATGAAGATTTGTCTATCTCAGAGATGACTAGGGTTGGGGAATCATAAAACTCTGGAAATCCCACCAGCACAGCGAGGAAGCTCTGGGGTGGGTGTGGGTGACAACTTGAATTCCACAGTGGAATTCTGATCAGGCCCTTGCCACCCCTCTGCAGAGCTATTCTCTGGAGTGGAGTTTCTGACTCATCTGTACAACTGGAGTTTGCTTCTTTCATGAGTTCAGTCCAAGGCGCATCCAGCAGGTCTGGACTCAGCTTTTCCTCTTGAGGATGCTAACATCAGCCTTAGAGAATCAGAGCTAAGTGCAAAACGCAGGGTGCTGAGGTGCCCTGTGCAGATCCTAAGGAAGCCAGGATATGGTTTTGTTATTTAATGGCAGGTATGAAATCTGAATATGGTCTTCCATTAAGACTTCAGAAGGTTCTGGACTATCCCCAGGACAGATTGGTTTAGATGATGGTATCTCATTTTAAATGGCTGAGTACAAAAGAGATAAGGCCACATCTATCCTGAAACCTTCCAATGTTCCCAACTGAGTTCACTCTCCAGAAGGCCTGTGGGTACTGCCAGCCCACAGGGTGCTAATGGCCCAGCTGAATTGCTTAGAATGAGCAGAATTAATACCACTCATTCTTTATGGTGGAAACGAAGGGCCCACCCAGCTCAAAATCCTTTTGTGTGGCCTCTGTAACAAGTGTGTGCGGTTTTTTGTTTTGTTTTGTTTTTTATAAGCACTCTACAACCTGGCACAGTCAAGGCTGGTGAATTCTTTTTAGACAGCTGGGAGAATATTCAATGTTCAATCGTTTCAGGAAACCGTGGAGTCCAATTAAGCTCTATAGCCAGAGTACTAAGTGTTTATATTTTGTGTATGTCATGTGTCCTTATCTGTGCACCTGTGTGTGAGCGCCTGTGCACATGTGTACATGTCCTGATCAGAAGTTGACAGCAGATGTCCTCTCAATTGCTAGCTACTAAGTTTTGCAGACAGGGTCATGGATTCGGATTACACTGGTTAGTCAGGAAACCCCAACCTTATCAGTGTTGGGATTATAGGCATGCACCACCACGTGGGTTTTTTTCTATGGGTATTGGGGATCAGCACTCAGGTCTTTGTGTTTACATAACAAGCATCTTAGCAACTAAACTACTTCCCAGCCTCCCAAGTGCCTATCTTTACCCTGGAGTAAAAGTGTCTGAGTAGATAAGCCGTTTTCATTTTTCTGTCTTCCAACTAACTATTTTGTCATCATGAATTGAGAAGAAGAAAAATAAACCCACCCTGACAAATGTAACCCCAGACAGGGTCATGGGCTATGTGTAGATTTCTGGGACTGACATTAATAAAAATCTGTTTATTACAATATATTAAAATAGTGTTTTATGGAAAAATTTCAATGAGTGGTACAGAGAGGAGACATATTGAACCCATTGACATTTAGCTAACAGAATTTTTAATAGAATCGTGCTGGCCCACGAAGGAAGAAAAGTAGGAAAGAAATGCCAACCAGATTATTCCCTGGAGAATAATTCATTTTAGTCTTACATGATGTTAAATATCACTTCCTCCACTGCATGAGTCTCAACAAAGTAAATTTTGCTCATAGAAAAACACCTCCAGTATGGCTGCTAGGTCAGTCTCAGCCTCTAGGGCAACGCTATCAGCCACTGTGGCAAAATAAAGACAATTCTCTACCGACAACACCATTTCCCATTTGCCTGTGCAGATGACAGGAAGCTTCCAGACACAAAGACCTGTGGCTGATGAAACAGTATTGGGAGCCTCAGGCCTCTGGGCTGAGTCTGACTTCTGGCAGCATTTCACCTAATCCATGTCCATCAACCACTATTTCTGTACAGAGAAGCTCTGAGTGCTGAAAGTAGTCCCCAGTCCCATAGGGCAGGCTGACAGCCATGGATGGACAAGGGCTACTCCACCTATCTGTACTCCGCAGGTCAGGAGATTCTCCAGCCCTATAGTGACCTAACATTATTCTCTGAATTTTATGGTGAATTAATCATTTGACATTTCTTTCTAAAACATAACTTCTATTTAATGTAGTTGGTAAGATGCTTGAGAAGCAAGCAAGCAAGAGGACCTGGGCTCTGATCCTCAGCATTCATACGAAAGCCCAGCATGGTGGCATGTGACTGTGCCCAAATGCTGGGGAGGCAGAGAGAAGAAATTACAGTGATGTACTTGCCTCTGCCCTGCAATCACTGGATGCTGGTGTTTTAAACACTTGTTCTCCTCGTCTTGCTTTAAATAGAAAGTTTCTTCTTCTTTCTCTCCCTCCCTTTTTCTGTCTTTTAAAAACATTAATAAATATTTATTATTGGGAGAGAAGTGCATGCCATAGCATGTGTGTGGAAGTCAGAGGACAGATTTGTGGAGTTGGTTCTCTTCCACCATACGTTCCGGGGATCAAATCCAGGTTGCCAGACTTGCACATCAAGCCCTTGGGCCTACTGAGCCATCTTGCCTGCCCCCTTTCTCTGCCTTTTAGTAACTTATTTTCTTTTTAAAAGATATTTTATTTGTTATTTTTTATTCTATGTGCATGAGTGTGTTTCCTGCACATGTATAAGTACATCTATGTTGTGGAGACCTGAAGAGAGTAGATTCTCCCAGAACTGGAGTTATGGATGGTTGTTAGCTGCCATGTGGGGGCTGGGAATAAAAATCTGCATCCTCTGCAAGGGCATCCAGTGCTCTTAACCACTGAGCCATCTCTCAGCCTCCTAATAGCTAACTGGGACTCCCTAATGCCTCAGATGAACACTAGACCTCAGTAGTCAAGCATCTAGCTTGATGGGCATATTCCTTTTCTCTTTATAGAGCCACAAGTTTCCTCCTTTGGTTCTGAACCCATTCTTGAATTCAATTCCCCCAAATGTTTTATTTTAATTTCTTTTTTGGTCTTTTTGAGACAGGGTCTCCCCATAGCTCTGGCTGTCCTGGAACTTACTATGTAGACCAGGCTGGCCTTGAACTCACAAAGATCTGCGTGCCTCTGCTTCCCAAGTGTTAGGATTAGGCGTGCGCCACTATGCCCAGCTATTTTAATTTTTAAAATATATTTTAATTGAATTTTGTGGATTATACACAATACATCTTAATCATATGTAGAGCCTCCTTCCTTATCTGTACTCACAGATAGGCTCATCCATAAGACTTCATGCATTTTGTCATATATGTTAAGGCCTATCAAGTGAAGTTTGTGCACCCAGATGTCCTTCAGTGTGAGTGCATCCACTGGAGCCTGCTCAGCCTGTCTAGCATCACTCCCTACCATCACCCAGCAGTGATCAGCTGCCAATAGTTCCTTGAGCAAGGGTGGAGCCTGCTGCCCATTTCCCCAGTTCTGTGTTGGTTTTTGTCTGATTGAGTTTGCATGGCTCTTGTGTATGCTGTTACTATTGCTGTAAGTTCTTATGAGCAAGGTCCCAGGGCCATGGAAGACTGTTTCCTTGTGATCTCAAAGGTGCCAGGAATCCAGCCAGACACTGTAGATTCATTGTTTAATGAGATACTCATTTTAGAAGAGGAGACACAATGAATAGGTAAACAATAGACATAAAACAATCTGAGATGATGTGTTAAAGAGAAAATGACCAGCACATTATGAGACAACGTGTTGGAGGCCTGTCTAATGGGAGCCAGAGGACCCCTCTTCAAGATGTGCATTTTAGTCCAAGGGAGACCTCCAGCCACATCAGAAAAGGACCAGCAAGCACAGACACCCAAAGAAAGGAAGGAACCAGGAACGTCTAGGAACTTAGGAAGAATGTGCTTGTTACTGGCAACTAACAAAAAGGGAGAAGCTAAAACAGGAAGAGATTGCAGAGAAAAAGGACCAGAGCTTACAAGATTCTTCTGAAGAACTTGGATTTTGTTTTTAAGGCACCAGGAAATCCATATGGGTGTCGAACAGGAATGGTATGATTGTTGTTCTGGAAAGAATGCAAACTGGAGGCTTCTGATTCTCAAGTCCAGAGTACTTTGGGGGTGGGGGTTCCAGCAGGATTCCAAAATCACGTGACAAATGACTTTTTCAACACATCTCAAAATGATCAGCACTTAAAAAACCACACACACACACACACACACACACACGCACACACGCACAAGAACAAAAGCAAAAGAAAAGAGGACGGAACAAAACTTTGGGACAGCATGTGCCTTTATTAACTTGAAGAGCTTTGAAGTTGTATAATCAACCAGTCTTATTGTGACAGTTAATCCTGGGTGTCAACTTGACTGGACTAAGGAACAAATAAGAGAAAAAGGATCTTCGGATTGGACCACCTCAACCCAGACAGCCCACCCCAAATGAGGGCGTTACCTTCTGCCGGCAGGCAGTATGAAAGGCCATGGCAGAGGGAGCTGGTCCCTTTTTTCCTGTGGCTTGCCTCTCTCTCACTGGTGAGTTTGTCTTGCTGCTGTGATAAACCCTACGGATCCCAGCAGGTACTGAGACCTGTAGATCTCCTGGAATCCATTGGGCCTTCAGCACCAGATTGGGACTACTGAGACATCCAGCCTTGCGGGCTGAGCAGTTCCCTGGATTCTCAGCCTCTCCAGTGCGGGGCGGCTACTGTTGGACTCCTTGAACTCTGTCACGTGAGCAAATCAATAAATTGTATATAGCTATACATTCATCCTGTTGCTTCTGTTTCTTTAGAGAATCCTGACTAATACAGATTTTGGTACCAGGAGTGGTTGTAGAGAAACAATTGAAAGGATGAATTTCTTTAGTGGGTTTGGTAGTTTCTTGAGCCAGCTCTCCAACCCAATGAAGCCTAGAGTCACTGAAGGCTCTCCTGGTGGCATGAAGAGGAATGATAATCCTTGGTACAGACTATTTGATGTAATTATGAAGATAGATCCATTTGACTCACCTAATTAGCCTCTTGTGAGAAGCAAGGAATTTAATGACTCTATATATAAAACATTTGAGAAATTGAGGAAAAATAAGGAAAATAATGATGTTGCCTGGTTGCTCTTAGCATCTCTGGATAAAGTGATAGAGGAAAATAAGGAGCTCAGTGATAAAATTAACCAGCTCCAGATTCGAAACAACGGTTTAAAAGTTTCCAAGTGTGCTCTGGAAGAGCATCTTCTCTCCAGCAGCCAAAGAGCTAAAGCAGCAGAAAATCAAGCTGGAGCCCTTATTATACGTTTGGCTGATTTACAACGCAAATTTAATTCACAGCCACAAAGAGTGTCAGCAGTCAAAGTGAGAGCACTGGTGGGGAAAGTGTGGAACCCTGAAACTTGGGATGGAGATGTGTAGGAGAACCACGATGATGAGGATTTTGAACCCTCGGGTTCTGAGGGATTTCTTTAGCTGAGGAATTAAATCTCCCACACCCTCAGTCAAGAGACGTCCACACCCTGCAAGATCCCTCCTCCCCACCCCTTGCCGAGGAAACTAATCTCCCACTCCCAGTGGGAGCTAAGTCCCTCAGGACCAACAATTGTTGGCCTCTAACCTATAAGCCACCGGTGAGCTAAGCAAGAGCCCCTCAGATGGATACAAAGTGTGGTCCATGAGAGGTGTCACTGAGCACCTACTGCGAGAAATTAAATGAGGTTGGCTGTTCATTCCACAGAAGACCTAAGGTAATATGTGTGGGATGGGATTTGGAAAGAGTGTGAATAGAGGTGGGCAGAGAATATAAACGTTGGATGCATACTGAGTTATCAATATGAGCTCACTGAGGTCAGATGTTCATAGATTTAAACATGGAAGCTCTAGCTTTATTAAAAAGGTGTTAAAAAAAAAAGTTATTTGAATGGTTGGCTGAATGTATTTACTCAAAACCGCTAGGCTCAACAGCGAGTTTGAGAGCCTGATTCCTTGTGCTTAGTATTGATGACGAGGATTGGGTGAGGGGCAGGAAGATGGGCATGCTTGAGTGGGTTCGAAGTGTAAAAACCACATGTCGCCACAATATGAGGACCCAAGACATGCCTTCACTGAGATTTAAGATGATAAGTACTGAGAGATCACCAGAACATTTGAAGACTTGTTGTTTTTGCTATTCTGTATGCCAGATCTTAGAGTTAGAGAAGTTGTTGCTCCCTACTTGTGTAAATGAAGTTGTACACGTAATAGGTTTAAGACAGCGACAGTCAGGTAGTGGCAGGTGGCAGCACTGAATCGCACAAAGGCCAGATGAGCATAGTACCGTAGATTATCATAATGGGATGGCAAAGGCAAAACAATCTATAATGCATGACCCGAAATACTTTGGACATGGCTAATTATCATGGTGTTCCCAGGAACCAATAAATACGAAGCCTACTAAGTTTTTATTTGATCTGTATAATACAGAAAAGCCTCTGAACAAATTAAGGAAGTCAACATGTGGATTTCAACGTAGCGAATCCCATCCAGTTAACCAATTTCCAGACTTGGAGGATAAGTATCACAGAACCCAGAACCTCCTAATGAAGGTGGGGCCCAGGTTCCAAATGAGGAAAGACCTGTCACAATACAAAGAGTTATGCGGTTTGGCCTTCCTCCTGTCGCTTCCACGAGAGGAACCTGAGGCGCTGTTACGTACTAGGGTAATGGTACACTGGGGAAAAGGAATTATCAGATCTTTTTGAGGCTTGGATACTGTTTTGAGTTGACACTGATCCCAAGAGACCCTAAAAAGCATTGTGGCCATTTCCAGTTAAAGTAGGGGCCCATGGAGTTGATATGAGTTTTCAGGTGATAAATGGGTTTTTGGCTGAAGTCCGACTCACGTGTGCCCAGTGGGTCCCATAAACGTCTTGTGTTTATTTCCGCCAGTTCCCAGAATGTATAATTGGGATAGATATAATAGAAATTGGCAGAATCCCTACATTGTGTTCCCTGACCTGTGGAGTGAGGGCTATTATGGTTGGAAAGGCCACATGGAAACCATTGGTGTTGCTTCTACCAAGGGAAAATAGGTGACCAAAAACAGTATCCGTTATCCCTGGAGGATTGCCAGAAATTAGTGTCCACCATCAAGGATTTGAAAGATGCAGGGTGGTGATTCCTACCACATCTCCATTTACTAAACGTCTCCATTTGGCCTGTGCAAAAGACAGATGGTCAGTGAAATGACAGTTGACTATACAAAAACTCAACACAAGTAGTGACACAATTGCAGCTGCTGTATCCGATTTGGTTGTCCTTACTTGAGCAAATTAATGATGTCTCCTGGTACCCTGGTATGTAGCTGTTGATCTGGCCAATGCTTTCTTCTCATCATACGGTTCATAAAGGAACGCACCGAAGCAATTTGCTTTCAGCTGAGAAGGCCAACAGTATACCTTTAACATACCTCAAGGATATGTTAACTCTCCAAGCCTTGTTGTGCAACTTACTAACTTAGTTAAGATCATTGATCCGCCGGACGCATTTCACAAAATATCACAACGTGGTCCACTATATTGGAGGAATGTATCTGTTGGACCCAGTAACAGCGAAGGTCAGCGTCTAGGGCCATCCTTGTTGGTCCGCATCTGCACACTGGAGGTGGAAACTACTCCACACCCTTAGGTCACATACTCCAGCCGGACTTATCTACGCAACTCGGTGGAGTGTTTGGCCAGTTCGCGTGTGTGGGCACGCAGGACCCATATTCCCTCTAGCAGCTAACAGATAGTTGTTGCACCCTAGGCCTCCCTCCACCAAGCCCAGGCACCCCGTTTCGTGGCATTTTTGGATTCTGGATCGCAGCCACTTCTCCCTGCTGTCTGTATTCCTACTGAGACCCATATATCCAGTTGACTCGCGAGGTCGAAACTTTGAGTGGGGCTTGTCACGGAAAAGGCTCTTCACATGCGGTCCACGGCTAGCAGTTGCAGGTGACTGTCTTCCCCTACTTGGCCCGATGATGATCCAGACCCCATGGTGCTTGATGGTAATCAGTGGTACAAATAGAGATGTGTCTGGAGTACTTGTTGCAGGCTCCCATAGGGGATCACAGCGGAGGCCCTTGGAATTTTGAGTAAGGCTCTACTTCATCTCAAACAACTATTCTCCTTTTGAAAAACAGCTCTTAGCCTGCGATTGGGGCCTTGTCTACTTGAAACTCGACATTTTGACAATGGACCGACCAAGTCAGCCATTGACGACTTGAGGCTGCCCATCATGAGCTAGGTTTATCTAGACCCACCAGACTATAAAGTAGGACATGGCACAGACAAAAGTCCATTGTCAAATTGAATGGTACATACATGACAGGGGCCGCGGGAGCGATAGCGGCCTGAGGCACAAAGCAAAGCTTCAGAAGAAGTCATGCCAAATTCTATGTTTCCCACTCCTGTTACAATGCCTCCTATGCTTAAGCATGCACCTAGGGCTTCATGGGGTTTGCCCTAGGATCAGTTGACTGAGGAAAGAGAAGACTAGGGCCTGGTGTACTCATGGTTCTGCAGGCTATGCAGGCACCACCCAGAAGTGGAGAGCTGCAGCATTTAAAGCCTATTATTGAAACAACTACAACCCTAAGGACACTGGTGAAGGAAAAACTTCACAGTGGGCAGAACTTAGGGCAGTCCACATGGTTGTGCATTTGGCCTGAAGGAGAATGGCAGAGGGTTCAAGTTATATACCGAATTCATGGGCTTAGCCAATGGTTTGGCTGGATGGTCAGAGACAAGAGGACGTGGGAGGAGGAGCATGACCATATAAAATTGGTGAGAATACAAGTTATTTGGGGAAGAAGTATGTGATAGAGCTCTCTGAATGGTCAAAGAATGTAAAGATACTTGTTGTCATCATGTTAAATATTTCATCAAAAATGTGATCTCGGCAAATAGAAGATTTGTTTAATAATCAAGTAGATTTGATGACTCGTTCTGTGGATAAGTCAGCCTCTGTCTCCAGCTATCCCTGTTGTTGGTCAATGGGCTCATGAACAAAGTGGTCATGGTGGCAGAGATGGAGGTTTATGCATGGGCTCGACAGCAATGACTTCCACTCACCAAGGCTAATCTGGCTACAGCTGCTGCCTACTGCCAGATTGCCAACAGCAGAGACCAACATTGAGCCCCCGATTTGGTGCTATTCCCTTGGTTTTACCAGCCAGCAACCTTGTGGCAGGTTGACTACATTGGACCACTTCCATCATTGAGGGAACAGCGTTTTGTCCTTACAGGCATAGATACTTATTCTGGTTAGGGATTTGCCGTTCCTGCACATAATGCTTCTAACAAAACTACCATCCAGGGACATACAGAATGCCTTAGGTATCCACCTCATGGTAGTCCTCATAAGCATCGCTTGTTCTGACCAAGGGACTCAATTCCACCATCACGCCGCAAAGAATTGCGAAGGTGGACCATGGTTCATGGTATCCACTGGTCTACCATGTTCCCCACCACCAAGAAGCAGCTGGCTTGAATAGAACGATGGATTGGCCTCTTGAAGACACAGTTTACAGTGCCAATGAGGTAGCAATACCCTGGAGTATTGCTGGGGCAAGGTTCTCCAGAAGGCAGCATATGCTTTGAATCAGCATCCACTGTATGGTACTGTCTCTCCTATAGCCAGAATTCAGGGTCCAGTAACCAAGGGGTGGAAGTGGGAGGGATTCCACTCACTATCACCCCTAGTGACCCAGTAGGAAATTTTTGCTTCCTGTACCACGACCTTTGCTTCTGCTGGTCTAGAGGTTTTGGCTCCAATAGGGGGGAGTGCTTTTGCCAGGAGATACAGCAAACTTTCCGTTGAACTGGAAGCTAAGGCTTCCCCTGGATACATTGGGCTTCTACTGCCCTTAAGACAACAGGCTAAGGAAGGAATAACTGTAGGATGAAATGTGATTGATTCAGACTACCAGGGGAAATTGGACTTTTTCTCCACAATGGGGGCATGGAGATGTCTGGAAAGCAGGACAAAAAAACAAGATGCTGTAGCGCGCCTTCTGGTGCTACCATGTCCTATAATTAAGGTCAATGGGAAACTCCCACAACCCAAACCAGACGGAACAATAAATGGCCCAGACCCGTCAGGGATGAGGTATGGGTCACTCCTCCAGGGAAAGAGCTAAGACCTGCAGAGGTTCTTGCCGATGGTGGAGGAAATACAGAAGGGGTAGTAGAAGAAGGTAGTAATAAATATCATCTGAGGCCATGTGACCAGTTGCAGAAATGTGAATTATAATAGATATTAACTTCTGTACTATTTGGTTAAGAATGTGTTCATATATACATAAATTAAGCAGATACTTATGTTGTTTTCCTTTCGAAGTGTGGCAACTGGGATAAGTGTTAGCGTTGTCAACATTTAAGTTTATTAGATTACTAATGAAGGACTAAGTGTCCTCAAGGACATTACCACCCTAGCAAGATATATTGCTTTGCTATTGCACATGAGACACTTATAACATTTTAGGTGGAATTATGACCTTGTCATTGTTCACAATTGACATTTAATCATAACATAAGGAGAAGGCTATTTATTGGGTGTCAAATTGACAAGGGGTGGACTTTTGATGGTTAAGCCTGGGTTTCAACTTGACTGTACTAGGAACAATAAGAGAAAAAAGGGATTGGATTGGACCACCTCAACGGTGGCCCACCCCAAATGGGGCAGTTACCTCTGCTAGCAGGCAGTATGAAAGGCCAGGCAGAGGGGATACTGGTCCCTTTTTCCTGTGGCTGGCCTCTCCCTCACTGGTGAGGTTTGTCTTGCTGGCTGTGATCAGAACCCTTAACGTATGCAGCCAGGTACTGAGAACCTGCGGATCTCTGGAAATCCAAGGTGGCCTCAGCACCCATAGTTTGGGGACTGACTGAGACATCCAGATCCACTTGGGTGCTGAGCAGTTTCCTGGATTGCTTCAGCTCTCTCCATGCGCGGGCGGCTATTGTTGGACTCCTTGAACTCTGTCACGTGAGCAAATCAATAAATTGTATATAGCTATATATTCGTCCTGTTGCTTCTGTTTCTTTAGAGAACCCTGACTAATACACTTATCCATCTTTCAATCTGATCTGAATTGCAGAACTACTTGGCTTCTAAAACTTTTATAACACTTTCCTATCTACATACATTTATTTGCTTTTCTCCCTCTACATGGTCTCTTTGGAAATAATTAATAAAAACTTATGATAATGAACTGTTTACACAAGTGTCCTGAGATATTACTCTGAAATAATAAAGCATTCACTTTTTAAGACAATCGAGAAACACCTAAGAAGAAGGAGAAGTATGCAAACGTAATTAGTAACCCATGGCATGCATCTGCCACCAGCGTATATATCTACTGAACTGTAGGATGAGTAGGGGATAAATTATCTGTTTGGAAAACCACCAGTAAGGTATTTCATCCCCCTTTCTGCTGTGTGCACTTGTGTGTGTGTGTGTGTGTGTGTGTGTGTGTGTGTGTGTGTGACAGGACTCTCTCTCCAAGACTCCTTCCTACCCTTTTATCTTTTATCTTAGGCAATCAGTTACAATATGTGCAGTATTTACTGCTGATGTATCATATCCTTCACCTCACCTGCCCATGTGCCTAAAAGTTCCTTTCTTGGCCACACTGTTTATTTTTGGTTGTAGTGCTGGAGGTCAAATCCAGGGCCACACAAGGTAGACAAGCATTCTACCCCTGAGCTGCACCCCAGCCCTTTTGCCTTTCTTTGATACACAGTGTCCCTGCCTGTGCCTGCCTGTCCTTTTCCTCTCCAAGGCCTTCCCTAACCACAGGCTGGCCACAGAGCCTAGTTTCCCTAAGAAAGGCCCTCCATTGGCCCGAGTCCAGCTCCTTACTCTTCAAAACACCACAAGATATACATGAGACTCTTCAGGCCACAGATCATAGAACTGGGCCAGCCAAAATTGTCCTCTAAGTCCGCAACAATCTTTCCTCATCCAGGGCTCCTTAATAGGTGTAATTTGTAATTGCATGAAACTCGTGTGGACTTAGGTGTTTCATGCACCCGTTCTTACTAAAATGATAACCAAATGAAAGCAAAACTCTCCAACACAACCCAGATACTGCTGGGGAACCAATGCTGAAGAAACAAGATTAATGCCCTCTACATGTTCAGTGTAAAATGGTTTAATATATTTTTGGAGTCTGTGTACCTAGATAGCATGATACAAAGAAAGCCCACAGAACACAAGATTTGGGTGGAAAAATGACACAGTTTTATCTACAGAGGGCTCATTTAAGGAGCAAAATGTAATATCAGTATACCAAACTGAAAAGAACAGATGATAATGTACTAAGATGAAACCACACACACCTTCTTGGAACCATTGCTTTTAAACACTCTGTTGGTGTGAATAAGTAACCCAGGCTGATCTTACAAATGACTACCCGGGCTATCTAAATTGCTGTGGATTTGAATCTCTGCCTCCTTCTTCCCCAAATTTAGACAACGTCAAGTACTTTGACTCATTACTTGGCTTTCACAGGTCAGGGTCTTCAGCTTCTGCCCCAGCTCTCCAGGAAAAGCTAAGAAGTCTCACGGGTTCATGACTGGTTTCAGTTCATCAGGGCTTGAGTTGTTCTGCCAGTCTATATTTTTATACTATACTGGATTGGATTGTCCTTCAATAGAGCTGGAAGAAGATTTGGAGTAAATTAATATTTTTTATTATCCTCAAAGTCTAAAATCCACACATAGGAAGTTCTGGAGGGTCATGAACATTTTTGCAGCCATTTTGATATGGCTCAAATCAGAGATGACAGCAAAGTCTTTTACATGGTCAGGAGATGGCTGGGTGTTGAGGATTGCTGGGATAGAGCAAGTAAGAGGTTGGAAGTACAAAATAAATGCTGGTGCTAAGGAGGACTGGCAGGAATAATGGTATAATTTACTCAAAGCCAGGACATAACATTTGTAAGATGTTCTATCTGCTCCAGGACAAAATAAATGATGAAAGAAACTTAAGAAGAAGGGTTTTATTTGGCTTACAGTTCAAGAGGTATGGTGGTTTGAATGAGAATGTCTCCCATAGGCTCCAAGTATTTGTCCCCAGTTGGTAGTTTGGGAAGCTGTAGGGAGTTTGGCTGTGCTGGAGGAAGCACATGGTGGGGTTGGGGTGTGGGGGGTGTGGGGAATTGGGAGAGTGGGGGTGTTGGGGGTTGGGGGGTGGGGGTAGCTTTTGAGAGGTCTTAAGCCTTGCTTGATTTCCAGTTGTTCTCTGCTTCCTTTGTTTACTTCAAGATATGAGAACTCCACTGTCTGCTATGTCCTCTATGGCTCCCATCATGATGGCGTCTATGGCTCCTGCCATGATGGACTCTACGGCTCCCGCCATGATGGACTCCTTCCCCTTTGAAACCATAAGCTAAATAAACTCTTCCTTTTATAAGTTCCCGTGGTCTTGATGTTTTATCACAGCAACAGTAAAGTAACTCATACAAGAGGAAACAGCTCATCATGGCAAGGAAGGCAAGGAGGCAGATGGGTCACAGTCCATGTGAATTCAGGAAACGAATTTTTCAGAGAGAACGAATGCTGGGGCTCAGCTTGAGTCCTTTCTGTTCTCCAGGACTCCAGCCCATGGAATGGGGCCACCTACATTTAGGGTGGGTCTTCCCACATCAGTTAACCTTGGCTAGAATCTCCCTCACAGATACGTGCAGAGGTTGGTCTCCTTCATGCTTCTAGAAAATTGACACTATTAACCATCACACTCATGTCCCAGAGTCTTGTCTGAACATCTTTTCATAGGAGAGAGTGGACTAAATTGTGAATCATTTACCCATGAGCACTAAATACAACCTGGGTCTTCCTCCCGTATACCAGTTTTCTACAATATACAAACGAATAAAAAAAAATTTAACTGTATTCAGGTACCATTAGGGGAAAGCTATTAATGCTGCCCCAATTTTGTAGCCTATTCTTGGCACTTGAACTACTGAGGACCATTTACAAAGAGCAACATGTAATGTGTGTGTAATCTACTCATACTTGAAAGGAAATGAGGTAGAAGTGACAGAATTTATTTCACAGACTATATTCTTTTGAACTAAGCAAAATCAGGGAATTTAATCTTTGATATTTCTAAAAAGGCATGGATATTTTTATATGAGATCATGTACTGGTAAAAAGAATCCATTCATGATGCAAGATTTTAATCTTCTTTTTGGCCTCTCTCCCAAACGCAGTGGTACCTTTACAAATTGGCCAGAAAATGTGTGGAACTAGCAGCAGAGTCATGAGAGGAACCAGGGTCCTTGCCCACTCTCTGTAGCCTTGTCTGGGGTCAGCTTCTCCAATGCCTTTCTGAATACTACCTTTATTGATTGGTCCCGCTCTTTGAAATGAGGAGACTGATGCTGGAAGGCTGAAGTCCACAGGGAAAAGATGCTGTTTTCTCCCTCAGTCGAAAATCTTAAATAACCCCAAGCCCAACATGGCTGCCATTGTCTAATGCAGATGTAAGCTTTGTCTTGAAGTCATTTGAAAACAGGTGCTACTGGGCCTGGCCCACTCTGAAGTGAAGGCCACCTTATCAGCTCAGCTGTCTTTTCTGCTAGTGGCTAGTAGCTTTGCAGGGCTGGAAAAGTCCCTTTGAAAATAAGTTGCAGCCTCCAAGGTCTAGTACAAAATATTATGTACCAAAACATGTAAGAACCAAGCTCCTAAGAGTGCTGCAAGGGACCCAAGTGAGTTTGAGACAGCGTGTGTTGTCAAAACCCTCAGCACCTAGAGAGTCAAAGGGCACAGCTATAGGGAAACACACTTATTAATTCCATAAATTTCTGTATAATATAGTTCTATTTTGCTAGGTGAAGCCTAGTGCCTCTCTCTCTCTCTCTCTCTCTCTCTCTCTCTCTTGCTCTCGCTCTCTCTCTTGCTCTCTCTCTCCTCTCTCTCTCTCTCTTGCTGCAGACCCCTGTCTACCTGAAATAAGAAAACTAAGTTTAAACTTATGAGGCAAAGATGAGATCTTTTACTTTCTTAGCAGTATTATTTAAATGAGGTTCATATACAAACTCCATGCTTAAAAATGGCTTGAGTGTAAATTTTATGTTATGTGGCTTTTACCAAGATTAAAAGGAGGAGGGGGACAGGAAGGGAACAAGGGCAGGGCCGGAGGGAGAAAAGAAGAGAGAAAAAGAGAGAGATTCTATCATTTGACTCAGCAGAATCTCTGACTCAAAGGTTGGCCAGGTTTTTGCTATTGTTATTTGTTTTAAACAAAACTATTTCTCAACTATTCCATGCAAATAAAGTCTTGTTCAGAGCATACTCCAAATGGAGGAGGATGGAAGAATACATGCCTACAGGAACTGCATTGTCGCAGTTCCTCTGTTCCACTCTTTTTCTAGAACAGTTTGGGAATTCATTGTGTTAGTAGCTCGTGGTATGATTCCTTAACCCTGGCCTCCTGATCGCTGTGTCCCTTACAGAATCTGACACCGCTGGTGACCTTCACAGGTGGGATTATGGGGAGTATTGTCCTTTTTTATATTAATTAGCCCTTTCTCAGGAACTCTCAACTGGGACCTAGACAGCTCCCCCGTTTGTGGTTCTGCTTGCATATTTTGAACCTCTGCCAAGAAGACAAAAGTAAAATATTACAGTAAAGCTTTACTTACACAGTCTTCCCAAGCAGCTTTGAACACTATGATGGACATCCAGATTGAAGTAACTTTATATTTGTACTCTCTTTATACTTATTTGAGTGGAAAAGTCAATGAGTAAAATGCTGAGATAATAGCAACTGAAAAACCCCGAAGGCCTCTACAGTTCCTTGCCACCTACTTCCATTCCAGGGTCATGCTGGGTCTACAAAGGGGTTGTCTCTCAAGGTATAGGTTATGTTTTACACATATAACTTGTGGGGCTGGAAAGATGGCTCAGTTTTTTTTTTTTTTTTTTTTTTGGTCTTCCGAGACAGGGTCTCCCTGTAGTCCCAGCTGTCCTGGAACTCACTCTGTAGACCAGGCTGGCCTTGAACTCACAAAGATCCGCCTGCCTCTGCCTCCCAAGTGCTAGGATTAAAGGCATGTGCCACCACACCCAGCAAGATGGTTCAGCTTTTAAGGGCATTGGCTTCTCTTCCAGAGGACCTGGGTTTGGGTCCTAGTACCCACATGGTGCATAGTGGCTAACTACTGCCTGTAACTCTAGTTCCTGGAAGTCCAGTGCCTTCTTATGTCCTCTGCTGGCATTTCATACATGTGATACAGTTACATAAATGTAAGGAAAACACTCATATACATAGAGTAATATACATCTGATATAAAATATGATGCATGTAATACATAATACATTATTAAAATATTTTATTATTATTTCTATGTGTATGAGTGTATTGCCTGAATGTATGTAAGTGCACCTGTGTCATGAAATGCCTACAGAGGTCAGAGGAGGTCATCAGATCCCCTGGAACTGGATTTAGGGCAGTTGTTAGCTGCCATGTGGGTGCTGGGAATCAAACCCAGCTATCTGCAAGAACACTCGATGCTCTTAACCACTGAGCTATCTCTCTAGCCCCATAAATATATTATTAATAAAAATTGTACAGGCTTGTAAGAGTGACTTGGCCATTTAAAGTGCTTGCTTTCTTGCTTGATCACTAGAATGTGATCCTAGGACTCACATGGTGAAAGGAGAATAGGACTCCCATGGGCTGTCCTCTATACGGACTATGGCATGTGCACATCTGCCCAACCGCACAATAAATAAACATTATTTTAAAAAATTAAAAATATGCATTTTCTCTACAGATACAGTTTAATATAACCCTAAAACACAAGATCCAGAGGTAAGAACTCCACATTCCACCTTGTTCCCTGTGGATTCCTTGAACAATCAAGAAACCCCTGCTGTTGGCTAACTCACTCACTGAGTGAATGAATGAACGAATGGTGACTTCCAACTGGAAAGCTGAGACCCCTGCCTTCACCTCACAGGCTTCCCAGCAATGCTGGCGAATGGAACTCTTTGAACCTTGTGGTCCAGGTCTTCCACCAGGGGGAGCAGGGATGCCACCCCAGTGCATAGAGGACAAATGCAAAGCCATGGGAGATGCCAGAAGAGGAAGAGAAAGCCCCTAAGCACAGAAGACAGGAAGTAAAATCAAAACCCACGTGAAGAAGAGGCAGGAGGTGTGTGGTCCTTATAATCAGTAAGATAGGTAAATCCAAATAAGGCCGTGCTTTTTCTGCTGCTTGCTCTCTAGGGCTTGTGTGGCAGAGGAGTCTCAAGGCCTTGGGAGCCTTGTCTTCCATGCAGCCTGTCTCCTGGTTACTGATGCGAGTTGGCTCTGGCATAACAGTTCATCTCAAATGGAGAAAGCAGAGTGACCACAGCCAAACTTTCTCAAATTCCTGGCTGCTGCGCTCAGAACCCATCCTATGTGTGTCTTGGACTCCAGGGAAAAGATCCGTTAGTTATAGAGGTTGTTTTGGACCTGGCAAGGGTGGTTATGATGACTTCATTACAAGCTTTGGGCTATGATTCTACCAAAGAACAAATAATTCACAGAACCACCATTCTCTCACATTATGCAGAAGACTTTTAACAGTCAAGGTATCCACTCTCTTGTCCAGGAAAACTTTAAACCAAAAAAGGGACAGGGTTCTAAGCTCTGGGCAACAAAATGCATGGCTGATTTAAAAGTAGCTGGAGTCTTGTCTAAGCCTCTCAGCATGTCAGTGGAGCCTCTGCAGTTGCAGTAGCTGTAGGGCAATTCAAAAGGACAGGCAGACATGGATGACTTGGTTACCTCTAGGATCAACAGCTAGGTCATGGCTACATCCTCTCAAAGGAAAGATAATCCAAGAGAATTCACACGCACGGTGATTTAAGAAAACAGACCCGTCTCACACTAAAGAAGCGGGACTTAAGTTTCATTCAGCTAATGAAGCTTTGAAGAATAAATTATCCCTCCAAGGCTGCTGACTCGGGCAATGGCAAAATAGACAGTTTGCATTTTAGCAGGGCTTCCACCCTACCAGGTGCCAGATGTAGTGGGACAAGCCAGGAGACCCAACTTAGGACATTCCTGGGAGCCCACTCATAGACATAACTGCCAAGTGGGCATGAACCAGAACATTCCAAGGGCGTATGATGATCTTTCAGGTCTATTTTAAGATAATGATTGGAGCCAACTGAAAGTTATATATAATTCCAGAGAGAAACAAAGTCAAACGATTCAAATGAGCAAAGATAACTCTCTACAGGACATGGAAACTGCTGTTTTGCTCACACTGCTCTGTGGCATCTTGCCAAGTCTATAGCACATAGCCAGCCAGATGAGCTTACTGATTATATAACTACACACACACACACACACACACAATCACTATGGACTTATCTGCAAAACTGAACCCATTTAGACTCCAAAAGGTGGTCTAACACTTGGGGTATCCTGCATGCAAAGATGAAGACAGCCCATTCCAATTCTACTCCTTCAGGTAACCTACCATAATAATTAGTACTGTTTAAATACCTATATATCTAATTGCTTGTGCTTCATTAGTAGAATTGAAAGGTTATTCCTGAACAAACTGTCAGCCCATGAAAGGAAACAGCCAGAACTAATCAGAATCCAAAACGACATCTCCAGAGAAAGTAGACTATTTTGCTTCTCGTCCACCTGTGCCCCCTTTCTAAGCCTAGGGAACAATCTGCAGAAGAGGGGGCATGGTAGAATGTAAGGGCTGCAATTGGGGTGAATGGTGAAACTACAGCAATATAGACTGGACACTTATTTGATCAACTTGATTGTACATACAAGCCCCTCCAGCTGGATGGTGGGAGCCTTGGGCTGTGTGGGTTTGGGCACAACTGCTTGCAAATTGGTTTTACATGAAGGATGTTAGTACTCACAACTTATTGCTTATTGTTAAGAAATGAAATAAAAGAAAGTATAAAAAAAGAATTTAAAAGGTTAAAAAATGCTTTCATGCAATCAACAAGTACTTAAAAATAATAAAACCCCCCAGAGAAGATGAAGAGGCAAAGAAAGTGTTGACTTTGGACAGTCTACAGAGGTAGGGCACACTATGGTAGATCCAGGAAGAAGTGCTTGCAACGCCTATGGAGAAATCTTTTGCTATACCAAGGTAGATAATGAGCCTTGTCAAATTTTTCTTATTTTTCATTATAGGAAATGTTAAGTGTTACAATCCTTCAGGCGTGCAGTGTAGATGGACAAGATGGCGCAGAGTCTTCATGACAATGGTAAATCAAGTGCCTGGGAGGAAAAATGCCATTAGCCTGAGAAGAGATCTGGGCTGATGTCATTTTTGAAAAAGAGGTAATATGTCTATTTAAATTTATGAGGAAAAACAATTGATTTTATTTTCTGCCATCTACTTTGTGAGGTCAAAAGGAAAATATTTATTGCACCCTTTAAAAAATGGCATTCATTACATTCTCAAAAAATAAGTTTCAGGCTATCAAGATGGCTCAGAAGTTAAGAGCACTGACTGCTCTTGCAGAGGACAAAGGTTCAAATTCCCAGCAACCACATGGCAGCTAACAACTGCTTGTAACTCCAGTTCCAGGGGAATAGGTCACCGTCTCTGACCTCTGTGGACATTGCATGATATGAGTGCACTTAGATAAATGCAGGCAATACACTCATATGCCTAAAATAAAAAATAATAAAGAAAATATTAAAAAAATAAATTTCAAGTAGAGTTCCCCTGGAAATATATGAAAAAAGAGGGTTTTTTTTTTTGTTTTTGTTTTTTTATTTTTTATTTTTTTTTATCTTTTTGAGACATGGTCTCTCCTTAGTCCCAGCTGGCCTGGAACTCACTATTTAGACCAGGCTAGCCTTGAATTCACAGAGATATGCCTGCCTCTGCTGGGATTAAAGGTGTGCACCACCACGCCCTGCAAGAGTTTGTTTTTAAATGAAAGACTAATATCAGCCCAATGGATTATTAGGTAGAACACTTCGGTTCACTCCCAAGACTGGGTCCTGCCCTGGCTGTTTGCCATTAAAGGTCAAGAAAATGTACTGGAAAGTCTTCAGCTACCTAATAGCCAGTGGTCTAACAACAGAATATCCCCAAAGAGTTATCTAGGCAATTTACCAGTTTCGCTGCTCTTTAATAAAAGCCACTGAATTCTGGGAGAGAAGGTTTCTTTTTCTCTCAATAAATATGCATTAGAGAAGTACAAAAATAGATTTTTTACAAAAACATTATAAGAAAAATTGAGCGGAAGCTCATTTAAGTAATTTTTAAGTTTGTTTAAGTAACTATGTTCATTTTTAATGGTAGTGATAAATGGTTACTAACTACAAAGGATGCTTTAGATATAGTTTGAATGAAACATTAGGTTACAAGAAAAATGGAGCATAATCTATTGTTTTAAAGTATATATTTATAGTGGATGCACAAGAACATGACAGAAGATATAACAGAGGGTTAATAATGACTAACTTTACAATCACATTTACTGAGGAATAATTCACAGTTATTTTTGTGTAGTATGTGTGTGTTTATATGTATACAGAAGCACCTGTATGGGGGAGGGCATGTGTTGTATGCCTGCCTGTGGAGGCCAGAGGACAAGCTTTCTCAGATGCTGTCAACCTTCTTTTTTATGAGATAAGGTCTTTTATTGGCCTGGTACTTGACAAGTAGGCTTCGCTGGGCCCCAAAGAGTTAACTTTGAGAGATGACAGAAGTGGCAAAATCTAGAGGAAATCACTAGCCTTGACATGTTTGACATCTGGGAGGCTATTTATGATCTTGTACTTGGCAGTGTGCTTTTAAAGTATGGATTCAAATAGTGCTCATCTTATAGAATTGTTGTAAAGTTTAGATGCGATTGTGTGAGTGGTGTGTCACTATCATTTAGCAAAATCCAGCACTGATTTTATCCTTATGATTTACATGGATACTGCCATTGCTATTCCTAGTGCCATTCCTGAAGCCTTGGGGAGCATCCCCAGACCAAAGAACATTCTAGACCTACCTACATGCTATACAGAGAAGGGTCACAGACAATGGAAAGGGACACAGTCAGCAGGAAATGGTGTCAATGAAATGCCCTAGTGCCCCAGGCTCATATTCTAAACCTCAAAATAATCCAAACATTATTCACTTTAGAAAATTTAAGTGTTTGATTCTTCAAAACAAAGTTCTAATGATTTTGTTATGATTTGAAATGAAATCAAACTCCTGAAGACTTTATTCTTAGAGTTTTAAAAGGAATGGCTTACTATTTGAAGGGCTTTGAAAAGTGTAACAGTAAAGACCAGATGCCCTTACAATCTTTTTGTATTTCTATGCATTTTAATTTTATATCAACTTTTATATTAATTGAATTTGTGCTTTGACAGTTTCCTACATGTATATGATTCATTCTGGTTTCTCTCAGCCCCCTCCCCTTTCTTATCTCCCACCTACCCCTGCCAACCCTCCTCCTTTCTACAAATTCCCTGTACCTTTACCATTTTGATCTGTCTGTTTTCTCACTGTTTTCACTAAAACATCTATGTTTTCACTAAGACATAGATGTTTTAGTGAAAACACATATTTCTGTTTCTTGAACTCTCCCCCTCCAATCCTACTGAGTGGCCCAAACCCTTTACCTTTTCCTTGCCCTAGTCTAAGGCCTGGATTTAGAGGGTGAGTCACTTATGAAGCCAAGAATCTAGGTAAGAACATAACATGTAATCTGAATGAACAAAGAGACTAAGTAACTTAAATGATCATGTGTGCCTGGGTTCATTGTTAGAGACCCTGCCATGGGGATGATTGATTAAAAACTAATAGAAATCCACCCAGTCTGTTGTGTATGCCAGGAAGTGGGTAAATCTGTCTTTGTTGGGACGATCCCAAATGTTTTGATTGAAATTGAGTATCTCATTTAATATTCATCCTCAGGATGAATCCATGATTCATCGAATTGATCCAAGGTTTTGAAAAATATATTAAATGGCAATTGAATTAAAAACATATCTGTTGTCTTTGGCCAATTACTTGCATATATTCCAACCAGAAATATTTGCTTCATTCACTTGGGCCAAAAAATAATTATAACCATACTAGCAAAAGTCAGGCACGTACATTCATATGTGTCTCTACGTGTGCTTAAATATGTATATGATGTGTGTATATAATATCTATATGTGTATTCATGTAAAAGGGTTATGGATTATTGATTACTGAGAAATCTCAGGGTCTAAGTAATGGTCTCTGAAATCTCAGGTCTACTCTATCATATAATAACATGAGATAGTGCCTTGACTGGAAAATATAATCTCTACCTCCAACTCCTCATTCAAGATGAAGCTCAGTATCCACTTCTGCATCACGCCCTTCCAATTTCCCTACACCAAACACAGTAACAGTTCTCTTTTCTTCCACACGTTCATCACTGATGTCCATGTCTTTTCCCCACGGTAAGGTGAAAGGCTCCTGAGTGCAGAGCGATGGGAAATCCTCGTTTGTACTCCTCTGACTCTGGTGCCAAACACACCACTTTGCACAAAACTGGGGGTCAATATAAATTTTCAGAATAAAATGAAGATTTTACTCCATGTTAATGCCATTATCAATTTTTGTTCTCCTACTATAGCAATAGCTGCAGGGGCCAAAAAATATGACTCCAGAATATGGTTCTAGCAACATTCATTCTAATTTCAAAATCCTGGCAATCCCTGACTCCTCTCAAGATCTGGTTAAAACAGTTCAATGGTTACATAAGATCCATTGGTTCTGTGGCCCAACTCCAGCAAAATAAAAAGAGACTGGGTGTTAAGCATTTAAGAGAAACTTGTTTTTTGATAGTAGAAGGTGCTTATGCTGGGATTTATGAGCTCAGGGAGAAACACTTCATCTTCCACAGGTTTCGTTTTAACAAAGACCTTTTGTCCAGACACTACTACACTCATCTGCTCAGAGATCACAACCAGCTTAAGAGCTTTAATTGAAAGAGAGATGGGAATGGGAGAGTATGCAAATCAGATACCACTGTAAGGAAAGCTCCACCACAGACAGTCAGAGAGCTTTCATTCCAATTCGGCATACCTTGTGTTTTCAAAATATCACAGTAGAAGGTAGGGCACAAGCATGTGGCCGCCTTCAGTGCCTGCTCAGAGGCAGCCCACACTCCCTTACTTCCTCCTTGCCTGTCTTTGCTGACCTCATTCTCAGACAGGGCAATTTCCTATTTATCCCATTTTACAAACAAGAAACCATAGAAAACACACCTCAAGAGGGAGGCTACTTTATAGAAGTTCATCTTCTAAAATCTAGAGACTCCATTTAATCCCAGCACTTGGGAGGAAGAGGCAGGTGGATTTCTGTCAGATTAAGGCCAGCTTGGTTTACATGAATTCCAGACAAGGTGGGACTATGGGAGACCCTGTCTAAAAAATAAAAATGGGGAAAAAAAAAAACCCCGCTAACATTCAGAGACTAGTGGACAATGTTAGCCAATTCATTTTTGATTGACTCCCATAAACACTGTATTTCAATTGCTAAAATTCAGGGGCCAATTCCTCCAAATGACCATAGGATATCCAGAAAATTGAAGCCTGACATAGTGCTTAACAATAATCCGGTTTAACAATGTAGAAGTAGCAGCCCCTGTAGCCTTCTAATGGGTCATGTGCTTATAAGCAAGCTCTCCAGAGGGCCCCACTCTCCTAATTATGCCATTGGCCAATGTGAAATGTATACTGTGGTGGTCTTTTCTTTCTTGAAGTTTGACTTTAAAAGCATTGTAGGATACTTTTTAAAACCTGAAGTTTTGTGCGTATTAGTACATTTAATTCTGATTCTTACCACTCCATGAGATTAACCTTTAATCCCTTGAGGACACTCAGGTTACACAGTGAAGTTATGTTTGTACACACCCATTGACAGTAAGGTCAGAGCAATAGCAAAAAATGTTTCTAAAACCCAAGGTTTCAGGGCTTGAGAAATGGCTCAGCAATTAAGAATGAATACTGCCCTCATAGAGGACCTGGGTGACTCGAAGCCACCTGTAACTCCAGCGCCAGTGTAGGTGACCACATCTTCTGGACTCTGTGTGCCCACAGACACACACACACACACACACACACACACACGCACAATTAAAAACAAAATAAATCAAGTTCCTACATTTTGTCCATTATACCATCTGAACACATTCTCCCAGTATTCCTGCTTTTCTTTTGTCCAAGATCAAAAATATAATCATTCTGTTAATCTTCCTCATCACTAAATATGCACCAAACTTAACTAAAAGTCACAAATATTGTAAGTAAGTAATCATGTGTGGAACATGCCAAATAGAAAATTCTGCTCCTGATTTGGTCCCTCAGAGCATCAGGGGGAGAAGTCATATGCTTGCGGCAACTGTTCCCTGCACATCTCAGTCAGCCCAGTATCCCCGCCTCTGCTCTGCCAGCCACTTTCCCACTTCTACTTGGGCTTTTTTTTAGAAACAGATGGGCTACTGAGTGTTATCAGTTCAATCTGTGCAGCTGGAGCATCTCAGAATTGTAGAAATAGCAATCTTCAGAATCATTTCTCCTGCCGCAAACAACTGCAGCTTCTCTTATAATAATCCCTTCGTGGGCCTGGAGAACATTCCTCCCATTCCAAGATTCATGGTGCAGCTTATTTTAAACCACAATGTCCTTTTGTGTTTCAATGAAAGAAATGCTTCCATTGGTGGAACACCTGATCCCTGTCTTGTCTTAATATTTCAGTATAAGACTTTGATCTTTAGCTGTGGCATTTTCTTTAGAAAAGCAATATGGCTGCTTCTCTCTTCATTTCTCGCAGAGATGCCTGTCTTCATGTGTAGGGTGTTCTTATTAAGTCATCTATACTAAGACTCCAAAAAGCCTCCCAAAAGTTCCTGTGAACCACAAACCTCATTGGACATATTCAGAATATTATAGTAACACAAGTTTACAGAGTTCAGATATTTGTTTTCAAAGGCAAACAAAAAATATATTCCCATCTCTACCAAATATCTTTTTTATTTTAGTGTTTTAGAACCACAAATACCCATCTGTTCAATGGGGCCAATAATAATTAGAAATGGCTGAAATCACATTATGCAGAATAACAAACTCTATTTGTTATCCAAAGAGAAAAACTCATTTTATTAGAGAATCTTTCCAGTTGCAAAGACTAGAAGATCACCAATTAATTACTTAATTAACTAATTAAAACCTGTATTATAAACTGCATATATACCTCCAGTTGTGCAAAACGAGTTTTGGTGGTGACATATATTTTTTTCTACTTCTAATAAAAGCTTTATGGAGCTATCCTGTGCATACTGAAAAATTCAACTTTTTAAAAAATTCAGTAGTTTTGAGTATGTTTTTAGAATTGTGCACCTATTAAACCATCTAATTTTGGAGCATTTTCATCAACCCCTAACATATCCACCATCAGTCACCAATGTATTCTTTCTCCCTAGACCAAGGTAACCACTAATCTACATCCTCTCTGTGTAGATTTGCCCATTATGGACACTTGATAAAAACAGGTTCACATTATATATGGATTTTTGTACCTCGCTTCTTTCAGTTCTCACCAGTTTTCAAGGTTTACCCGCCTTATAGCACTGTCTGTGCTTCATTCATTTTGGTGGCTAATATTTCATGGTATAGCATGCATATGTACTGTTGGTGACTAACTAATATTTCACAGTATAGCATGCATATGTACTGTTGGTGGCTAACTAATATTGCATGGTATAGCTTGCATATGTACTCTTTATCTATGCATTCCCTAGTTGATGGACATTTGATTTTTTCCTGCTGTCTTTTTTCTTGTGTGTGTGTGTGTGCGTGTGTGTGTGTGTGTGTGTGTGTGTGTGTGTGTGTGTGTGTCAGGGGGAAGGCATTGTTCCTATGTTTCATCTGCTGTGAATAATGCCACAACGAACACTGTGGACCATTTTTCTGCATGGATACACATCAAGCATCCTGTTTCCTATGAAAACTGCCATTTTCAGCAAAGAAATAAATGGAAGTTATTTTGCACCTGTAAAGGAGAGGTGTGAACAGCGAGGGCTATGAGAGAAAAGGAACTGTGGTGTGATGTCACTTCCAGGGATGGGGATAGTGTGACTCTAGCTACCAGAGCAGCAAAGCATGCTTCCTCTGGCTTCCTTCATCTGGTACAGGGAACTCATGGACCCTGAACCCAAATATAGGTTCCCAGGGGGACAAAACCTACTTACAAGTCTCAAGCACCATGGCCTAGTTTATGAAGTATACAAGGGCATTTGTGCCAATCCCTGACATTCTCAAGTTGACCTCGCTATGCATTCTTACTAGCTTCGAAGCAGGTCAACAGGCAAACAGATGTTTATGAACATTCCCTTCCCTTGTGATACTCCATCTCCTCCAAATGAAAAGAGCACATTTGAATAAATAGGTAAATTGGTGGAAGAATGTCTCAGCCTGCTTTCGGAAAATATTCCTAGACAAGGACACACACAGTTAAAAATTTGCTTCGTTTCTCTGTCCATTAAATATCAAAGGCATTTTCCCATTGTCTGAAATGCTAGCCAGAGAGGTTAAACCTTAA
Organism: Rhizomys pruinosus; assembly: GCA_009823505.1. Classification (NCBI taxonomy): domain Eukaryota; kingdom Metazoa; phylum Chordata; class Mammalia; order Rodentia; family Spalacidae; genus Rhizomys; species Rhizomys pruinosus. The sequence continues at coordinate 1,910,657 of VZQC01000299.1, forward strand.
TATCTTTACCCCCAAGTAAAATAATATCAGAGGACTCAAGTGCATAAGACTCAATTTATTACCAACTACAAGTTCAAAAGGTTGGTAATTGTGAGGGTATATAGGACAAAGGAACATTTTGGACCCTCCAAATTATCAGAGGTGGCCTGTTAACTAGCGCCTGAGGACAGTGAGGGATGGTCCCCCACTTAAGCTGTGTTCTCATTAGAAAGGACTTCTACCAAGCCGGAAGGCAGCCAGGCGCAGGGACACTTGGCTAGTCCTTGTTGTCTAAGTGGATCTACATTAAACATTCTTAAAACGATTTAACTTTATGTGTACTAGTATTTTTCCTGCATGTATATTAATGTAACATGTGAGTGCAATGCTCACAGAGGCCAGAAAAAGGTGTTAGACCCCTTCCAACTGTAGTTACTGATGGTTGTTAGCCACCATGTGGGTACTGGAAACTGAACCCCAATCCTCTGTAAGAACAATCAGTGCTTGTAACTATCTCTCCAACCCTGGGTCTATGTTTTAAATTTTTTAAAATTTATTTATTAATTATGTGTGTGTGCATGTATGTATGCTACAGCATGTATGTGGAATGTCAGGAGACATCTTGTAGGAGTCCAGTTCTCTCCTTCCATTATGGGGGGTCCTGGGGATTGAACTTAAGTCACTGGGCTTGGTGGAAAGTGATTTTACCTGCTGAACCATCTTACCTTCCCAAGATGGACATTTTTAGAAATAATACCCACCCCTGAAAATCACAAATAGATGATTCACAAGTGAAGTATACTCATCTACATGTATACTGTCTTGTCCACTAGTAAATTTATACTATCTGAATTTCTTGTAATACCAAAATTATAAAAACAAGCAGTCACAGAAATAGTATCAGATTCCATGTGTCCTAAAATATTAGTCCTTTCAGCAGGGGAACGTAACTGACTTTTTAAGTATTCCTACCAAAAACTTTTGACATTTCTCCCAACGCACTCCATAAGAAAACTAAAGCAAGCTCTAGCCATTGCCGCCACACAAAGTCACAGAATACATCATCAAGAGATACTGGAGGGGGCTGGAGAGATGGCCTAGCGGTTAAGAGCGCCGACCGCTCTTACAGAGGACCCGGGTTCGATCCCCAGCACCCACATGGCGGCCGAGAGCCGTCTGAAACTCCAATTCCAGGAGAACTCCAGCTCCAGGGGAATCCGAGACCCTCTTCTGACCTCCGCGGCATTGCACGACACGGGTGCACAGACCTGCATGCAGACAGTACATTGATACACATACAGAAATAAATAAAAAAAAAAAAGAGAGATACTGGAGGCAGTCTTGGGGTTGCATGTAGAGATCTGGAAAAAGAAGATATCAGAAGGGGAAACACACACAGGAGAAAGGAAAGCTCTAGCTCAGGGGACTGCCGACTCAGGGGTCTTCAGCCCATGAAGCCAATGCATGGTTTGCTTTGTTTTCTTGCTAAGGCTTTGACTTACAAAAATTAAACCACTAGGAAAATTAATGAAATTATTAGAAGGAAACCAAAGCAACAATATCTCATGCAAAAATTATATAAAATCCAATGGCAATGTCTGTAAGCAAAGTTTTGTTGGAATTTACTTTTCCCCATTCATTTGCATATTACTTTGGGCAATAGGCCACACTTGAGTGCTGTGGGTCAGAGTCAGGGAGAGGGGAAGAATTCAGCTAAGTCAGACCACAGCATAAAACCACAACTTTATTGAGTATTCTGCAAGAGAACACTGGGCATGTCAGGTGTAGGAGTGCTACTGGGAGAGCTGGACCAGGGCTGTTTTTATAAGGGAACTCTCCTCTTTGTGGTTGCCATCATTCAATAAGGCATGGCTGTTCTGAGTGGTTGATGTTTGACCCTGGCTGGGAGCAGCCATGTGGTAGAAGGCCATGCTTAATTAACTGGTTGTTTTAAATGGCGTGGTAGTTTGAATGAAAAACATCTCCATAGGTTTGAAGTACCTGAACACTTGGTCAGTTGGTGGTTGTTTGGGGAAAGTCTTGGAATCTTTTGGAGAAAGCATGTCATGTCACGGGGGTCGACTTTGAGAGTTCTAAGCCTTGTCCCAGGTGCAGTTTCCCCCTCTCTGCCTCCTGTGCGTGCTTGAAGATGTGCACTCTCAGCTTTCTGCTCTGGCTGCCTCCTGCCACCCCTCCCCACCATGATGGACTTTTACCCCTCTGGAACCCTTAGCCCAATAAACTCTCCTTTCTTTGAGTTGCCTTGGTCATGGTGTTTTATCACAACAGAAAAGTAAGTAATACAAGTGGTAAGATGGAATTTCCAGAGACGTTTGGTGTTGACACAGAAACAGTTCAGCAGATTGTGAAATGGGAACATATTGAGCCCTTTACGGCCCAGACAGTTGCCAGCCCTGGCAGCTATCAGTCACATCATTCGCGCAGTGCCCCTCACACTTGCTTGTTCCCCAATATTGCATATGTGTGGTAGAGACCACATGGCCTGCGCAGTAGCAACTAATTTGTTATTAGGCCATTTACAGAAAAAGTTGAGGGACCTCTTCTTTAACCAACCAAAGGGAACATTTGGGTCCAGATCTCCAAACTGAATGTTAAGAGGAACAGTTTGTTAGTTACCCATCTTACTGGGTAAGGGGTGGGGCAGTGCTACATTTGTGGAGAGAGGTTCCTGTCCCAGGAACACATACAAATATTGAACATGCCAACCAAGTTTACTAGGCTGAGAGTTTTTCTGACAAATGATTTGTCTCTTTTTATAAATTTGTTTCAAGCAACACAGCTTATCAGTGAACACAAGAACACATTAGTTGCCCACAAATTAGCATTTAGTACAATTATCTACAAAAGGGACAAGGAATCCATTTACAATTCAAATCTTCTGCACTCCATTTAGTCTGAAACTTTTTTCAAGTAACAAACACATCCAGGAACAGGAGATAACCACTTCTTATCAATTTGGACGCCATTTTAATCCAGCCTTTAATAATCATTACTGTTGTGTGAGGGCGGAAGTGTAAAGCAGGAGGGGAACAGAATACCTAATGAATAGGAACTGGAAGCCTAGCAAGCTCACCAACAATAGCCAGAGTGCTAGGATGTAAAGTTCCATTAATTGGATGTGTTAAGCAACCACTCTCCATGTACTCACATTTCCTTAACTCTATCGTGCACATGCCAGAGAATGCAACACAGTGTGTCACTTGCCTGCTTAAAAAATAATGGGCAGAAAAAGGTCTATAATCAGTTTTTACAATCTAAATGTCACCAGTTTATTTTGGGTCTAATAATCAAGTGGATATATGTTTTTGTTCTTAGGAGGGAATACGGGAAATAATTACATGATTCTAAATGCTCCCAAGTTCTAGAATAAGAATTAAAAGGCTTTTTAATAAAGCTGGTTTTTCGTTAAAAATCTTACTAGGGTCTCCAAAAATCTTAGCTAGGGCCTCCTTCCTCATGAAGCTGCTTACAATCAGGGGCTTCTTTTTTTTTTAATTTTTTTTATTAATTTTATTTATTTCCGTATGTGTATGAATGTACTGTCTGCATGCAAGTTTGTGCACCCATGTCATGCAACGCCGCAGAGGTCAGAAGAGGGTGTCAGATTCCCCCGGAACTGGAGTTCTCCTGGAATTGTGTGTGTGTGTGTGTGTGTGTGTGTGTGTGTATGTGTGTGTGTGTGTATACAGCCAAGTGTCTGAAGAGGCCAGAGGCACTGTGTCCCCTGAAGCCTGTGAGCTTCTTGACTCGGATGCTGAGATCTGCACAAGCAGTAGGCATGTCTCTAGGCAGCATGATGGTCTAAATTTTAATCAAAGTTCACTCATGTTTAAATTCTTTGTTCTTTTCTCTTAAGTCACTGAACATAAATACCAATTCACGGAAGGTTCCAATGGCCAGGGAGTTGATGTGAAGCCCAGCTGGCATGCCAATGTGGTCCAGTAACCAGTAATCCCTGTGGCAGGCAGCTTCTAATCTGAGAGCAGCTGGGTTAAATGTCCTCCACAGCTTCCAGCCAGCCAGCTGAGAGCTCCACAAGGTGTTGTTTAGGCCAAGAAAGATGCAAACGAAAAGCACCCAGTATCCCTGAAAGAATCAAGTTTCATACAGATTTAAACCAATCTCCTCCTCTGCAGCTGTGGTAGGTCAACTGCACTTCTTTGACCACATGTGCAGTGCGTGTAGGCACATCTGTGCACAGGTATGCCCCCTGTGGATTATAAACTCCATTTTTTCTGCAAGGCAAGCCTTATCGCATTTACAGTTTATAGTTCATGAAAAAAATACTCTCGGAAAATTAAATGCACATGGAGTAATACTCTTAAGGACCATTTCCACATAACTAAAAAAAAAAAAAAACGCAAATATTATTCTTGACATTTTACAAGGGTAGAGAGTATTACAATCTTCTGAACAAATAATGAGTTTTCAGAATTAGGAAACAACCATAGTTCCCTTTGTGTTTATCAGGTATTAATCTATACTTGGGGGGAGAATAAAATAAACATAGCGGAATTGTTCATCAATTGGTAGAAAAGAGAGACAGCCATGTAAATAAGCTAATATGTACAAAGAGGAGAAATAATCAGGAATTGAAAATTAACTTACATTGTAAAATAATGTAGAGCATTGGAGAAGCAGGCCCTAGTGCACAGCAAGGCTGGGTTTTCCAACTAGGAAAATGATCTCAAAGAACTATTGTGAGACTCAGTGAATTCATATACCACAGCACCAGGCCAAGAGTAAGCACTCTAATGTGTTAACTATTATTAATTAATAGTTAAAATTACTTATAATATTTCAGTCACATTTCTTTCAAAGCATACTATTTTAATACATAAAGATTTAGGAAACATATATTTGTCCAATGAGTGTAAATCCAGCAGAACAAAGAATAGAGATTGGGTCATCAGAAAGAAAGAGAAGGAAAGAAAACAAGACCAAGCATGACTGTGGAGCTTAGAATTAGGGGCAACACACAATGCAGCCATAATTTAGAACAGATTATAGAGGAGTGATGTTAAATATGGAAAGAAGTGGAGTAAGAACATAATGAAGGAAAGTAACGATGCCATTAAAAACAAGGTCACACATTCAGCCTCACTAACAACTCATATGGGAATCGAGGCCATTACTGAGGGACTTGCTACCTCTTTCATATTTTATTTTAAAGGTTTTTATACTTATTCAAACTTCTTGGCACAAGAAGCCACAGCAGCAGAGGCCTTAGAAACACAAAGTCACCAAAAAATATTCTAGAAGTTGGGAAGTGCACCTAAGTGGAGAAGGTGCAGTTACGATGAGATCTTTCTATGTCAGAGTGAAGCCACCAAAATGTTTCCTTTGATCACCCCTGAAAGTGTAAGCTTGCTGCAGCAAGTGTAACCTGAGCTGAATTCCACTAAGTTCCATAGAAGCAGATCTCTGTCTGGAACCAGGACAGTAAGAAAGGCAAGGAGGAAGTGATCCTGTTTTGTATATTCTCTTTTGCAAACTAGAAACATTATACAAAATTTGAGTGGGTATTTCCGGGATGTTCTACAGAAACCGTTATCGGAGTTATCACAGCAAGCCTTATGGTGACTTTAGAGAGGGAGAGGGTTGGTAAAGGCAATGCCGGATGGTTTCTACCTTCCACAAAAGGTAAAACTTAAAGTGGTTGCTAAGACTGAAGAGAAGGTGGTTGTTTTTCATTGGACAGGTCTTGAAGAAGCTTAACTGTCCTTTAAAAATAAAAAAAGTCCACTGAATAAGCCTGGAGGAATGCAGTGTTTTGCTTTGTTCAGAGGAGATTCTCTAATCCTGTGTTCCAGGCTACTCATCTTTCTTTTTTACTCCTTTTATTCTTCTGACTTGTTTTTCATTCACATTGCTCTGTTTGCCAGTTGAAGAGGCTCCTATCAGCAGAACTGACATAGTCAGATGACTGGTCCAGCAAAACATACAGTTCCAGTGACAGAGCAATAGTTATCTTACACCACATGGTAATAACCCAACAGAAACAACTCAAACCTGGTGCCAGTCCACTTCCCGGGAGATGATGAAGTCCTTTGTTTCTCTAGGTGTCCTCCACCTTCTCACGATGCTTTCTGCATTCTTTCATTCAGCTTTCTGCAAGCTCTCACGTGTCCCATTTTGATAAAAATCTCATGAAAATGGTTGGTGCACCACAGCTCAGCAGTTAGAGCCACGGCTTTTGCAACCAAGCTACTGAGCTTCACCTTGCTAAGTTCGTGTGACCCGAGAATGCGTGGCTCTGTGCCTCAATTTCCTTCTCTGCAAGTGAAAGGCAAATAATATCCCTATGCCTTCTAGGGTTGTTTGAGGATCTGTAGGTAGTTGGGAACTCATACTTGCAATGTGCATAGAATAATGACCCCACTGGACTTGCCATTTTCAGCAGGGGATGTGCTCAGGAAGGGATGCAACTGCTCTGAACAACAGTGCTTTATAATGTTTAAATCATCTCCGGGAAACAGACCACTGTCCAGTCTGTTCTACGCTGCCATTCTCACATGCTCCTGGTTCCCACACACATCTGCCTGGCTGGCATACAGTCTTGAATATTCCTTGAACATCTGAGCCCAATGAACAAACTTAAATTGGAGCACATTATGTTCCCTTTATCACAGGCCTTTGCTCTAGTCTAATTTTTTATTCCAAGTCATTATTCTGGCTTCAGAGCTAATGTCCCTCCCCAGGGAGGCCCTATCTGGTTAGTTTACTTAAAGGGGCCTCTTCTCTCTGGCCTCACATGGAGCAAATAATTTCTTATCTTCATATTCTGTTTAGTTTCTTCATAGCAATGAGCACTGTTCCTAAGGTTATCTCTCTCATTTGTTAGCTTACTTTATTTTGGGTCCTCCTACTAGAGCAAGGATCTATGACAGCAGGCATCTTGTTTCATTTACTGCCTTATCTCTGGAACCGAATCCACTCCCTGCCTTATAGCACATCCATGCCATCTATGAAATTAATTTATTGAATAAATTCCATGTCATGGATCTGATGAGATCACATGAATTTCAGAAAGATGTACTCTTCAGGTATTTTGCTTAAGGTATGTTTCCATCAATTATATTTGAAATAAAAGGTCTTTTCACATGGTAGAATATTTCAACTGTGGAAAACTACACTGCCTTTGAACCAGGAATTAAGTGAAGCTTTCTACAGTTTTCTTTCTTGTACACTTAACATGGAAGCTTGTGCAAGTATAACTTACTTGTATATATCTTTTAAAATATTTTTTACTATTTTTATTTTATGTGTATGAGTGTGCCTGTACGTATGTAAGTTCATCACATTGCACGCAGTGCCCGCAGAAGCCAGAAGAGGGTGTTGGATCCCCTGGAACTGGAGTTATGGATGGTTGTTAGCTGCCACATGTTTGAGTACTAGGACTTGAACACGGGTCCTCTTGAAGAACAGCAAGTGCTCTTACTGCTGCACCATCTTTCCAGTCCCACTTGTCTATATCTTGACCACAGTGATAGTGGTAATCTCATTGTGATTTTAGGTACCTATGTTAAACATCCATAAGTAAGAAGTTAAATTATTTTCACAAAAATATCTTGTGTCCCTTTTGAATCACTTGTTTTAGTTAACAATTATCAGAAGTGTTTTCTGAAATTACCTTAGGACAAACAAAGACAATAAGCCCAATTTATCCTTTCCCAGTTTCAACAAATGGTAAGGTGATATACTGGCAGTTCCTAATGAAGTCGGGTATCTTCTAGCCAATGAACGAGATCACTCAGCTAACAGGAAAATTTATTTGTTGACTCCTGAATTTTATATTATCTGGTGAGTTTCTCCATTTTGGCTGAAATCAATAAACACCAAATCTCTACCTTGTATATCACTTCCCACTTACATCCTGGAAATAATATATTAGTAAGACATTGAAACGTCTCTCAGAGGAGTTAACATTTTTTCAGGGGCCTGGCCTTGAGAAAATGCTTAGTAGAGCATGCTGAATCCACCAAAGCTGAAGAGAATATTGTATAACAATAAGAAAAGTTCTAAGCATTATGAAGCTTGCAACTCAGAGAAGCAGACAAAGTCTGGGGTTTGGATTCAGCAAGGTAAGCTGGAGTTTCAACTCTGAAGTTGCCTAGGGATTTTCAGTGAACTTCTTAAACTCTGAGACTCCATTTCAATCTATTAAAGAAGGGAAATAAAAAGTCCCTTAGAGGAGTTTCTGCAGAAGCAGAGGTAGGATGTTGGTGAAGCACTGGGCTTGGCACCGGGCAGGAGTTCAGTAAATGAGAAGTAGGGTCTGTGGTGGATAGAAGACTGCAGAGGGCAGGACATGGTTTGAAATGAACTTGTGATAGAAGAAATAGGTGGAGGAAGTTCCAGGCACAGGGGATCTTAGGAGCAGGACCCAGGGACAAATCATGAGGGTATATGTCGGAGCTGTTGAGTCACTGATGGTCACATTAGAAGTTAGGGTGGCTGAGACAACGAACCCGAGGATGGAAGGCCAGAGTCAGGCGTGGGATGAGGGCCTTGAAGTCAGTTAGAAAGCAATCACAGAGAGAGTCTGGAAAAGGGAATGAGCAGGTACCAACAACAAATCATACACAAATTTCAGAAAAATTAAAAATCCCTTCTAGGATCTGACATGCAATCTAATCCAACAGCTACAATCATACAGATGATGATTAACATGATGATGAACCCACGGGGTTCCAGCATGAGTTACTGTAGTGTCAGGCTGTAATGCAAGACTCTTGACTTAGCTGAAGTACTCTTTCCATAATGCTACCAAAGCTGTTGATGCATGGATGTGTTTATATGTGTAGCAAGACAGTCCATGATGAAGACGCATGTGTAGGAAATGCAGCTTGAACTGCGGGCTGCTTTCCAACCAGCACTGTGGCCTAGGGTCTGGCCCTGCCCCAAGGAGGAGCAAGCAGCATTGCCTAGGTGTGTGATGCTGGGTGGGGCAAGGTGTGCAGTGGCGCGGAGTTGGGGGGGGGGCTATGATTGGCTCTGGGAACTGACGTCATTTATTTTATAAAAGCAGGCTGTAGCAAGGAGTAAATTTGAATTTCATAGTAACATCATCACGGAATTCCCGGCCATTATGTTTAAGGTAGGCCTGCATTTTCTTCGGGTGGCCAGTGGGTTGGAAAGAGATTCCTTTGCGGATCACCAATCTGGGTAGCTGTCATTGTGAGTGGGTATTGGCTGAAGGGAGGCGATCAGCCATCAGCCTGAAAATTCCTGTCCAGTCTCTGGGCAGGTGAGAAGCCATGGCCAAGAGTGGCACACGTGTCTCATGGGCCCAGGCTAAGGGCCTGAGTTGAAAGTATCATCCAGGATGGGCTACGGGAAGTAGCCAACTGGCCTCTGCACCGAGGGGTCAGCTCCCCACAGTGTTCACAAAGCGGGCACTGTGTCCCCCATTCCCCTTAGCAGGGCTGAGTGGTCCCTGTTTGGCATAAAAAGAAAGCTTCCTATATGCATGTGTGTAGATATACATGAATATAGAAATAATCATAACTATACACTACTCCTAAGTGGAAATTTCCACCAGTATAGATCCTGTGGTGATTTTGTCTGGGACAAAGCAGCAGAAGGCTGCTGAAGGCTTTCTCCATCTGGTCTGAAGAACAGTCACACTCTCTTTTGGCTCTTTATTCAACTTTCAGACTTCCTCAGCTCCAGCCCAAACTCCAGTGCCCAACTAATCTTATGTCTTAGAAACATCCTCTAAGGTTAAATAATAATCTAAGAGACCAAAGGTCAACCTACAAGATGGATCTTTCTACAGAGAAATTTTCCAAAGCTTAGCAAGTCAATGTCATAAAAGATGCGAAGAAATGAGGGCTGTGTGGATGAAGATACCTGGAGACATAAGAACCTCATGGAACATGGTAGCCTTGTTGCATTAAAATAAAAGAGTAACTGTCCAAAGAGAGCTGTGAGACAGAGAAATGAGATAATAGGTGAGGGTCAGGGATATGGTTTGATGCTTGACGTGATAACAGCCTGGTAGATGTACAGAGAAGTGTCAGCATTCCTAGGGATGCTGGCTGAAGTATGTAAGGATAAAATTACATGATATTTGGAATTTGCTTTAAAATACTAAAGATAAATAGAGGAACAGATAAAAATAAGTATGGCAAAATCTGAATAGTTTCTGAATTTAAGTGTCTGTGTGCACTGAGTTATTCTATTTCTGAGTGTGTTTGAACACTCCTTGATGGAAAGAAAGGCTTCTACTGTCACCCTCTCTAAAAATAGAGCCAGAAAAATAAGTAAACAAAAATCCTTTAGCTGTGATCTTAGCTGTGATCTGGTGTTTCATCCTCTGCCATCTGGTTCATATGACTTTGCTTAAACATTGAGACCCCTCTTAAGTCTGCTCAGATGTGCCCGTGGTGTCCAGTTACCCCCCACCCCCACCCCTAAGCACTCCCTGAGCGCCAGGCCTGACCTATCTGGGAACTGCAGCACTGATCGTCATTCCCTGCTGTCCATATCCACCCACGTGCTCCTTTGTGCATCCTTGACAGGTGGCTCACATCCACCTTCCATTTCTCAGGTCCTCCCCTACTCATGCCCTCTCTCCCATCTGTAGCTTAGGCTAGAGTGCTCTCTTCATTCCCCAGGCAGGAAATTTCCCAACATATCAGTTCTTCGGTATTCCCTGGTGTAACTGATAACACATCTCAGTTCCACTGCAGAAAGGTGCCTCAGTCTCTCCCCAATCCTCATTATCCTACTGCTGGACACTCAGCTCATTCCTAGCATCCTGTGGTCAGTGCCCACTTTCTTCCTAGGCCCCAGCTATCCCCACACCAGGTCATCCTCATACAAGGACACATTCTGAAGTCAGAAATGGCCTTCCCAGAGCTCCCTTAGTGCCCTACAGCAGTGCTTACTGGACTTCATTTGGGAGCCCATGGGAGGGAAAGACCCCAATGTGGAACAAAAGTGTAGGATTGATGGTTGTTTGGGATTGCCAAGGAAGAACCTTTGAGCACCTCCTTAAGGAAAACATGGCATCTTTTAGTGGAAAAAAGTCCCCCAATTCAAGTGATATGTATGTGTATGTATGTATGTATGTATTTATGTATATATGTATATATAACTATGTCTATATATATGTATATATACTGTAGCAATACAAGTGGAGAGAATAACAACAAAAGAACTGAAAGAAAAAAAACTCTGGAAAACTCAGAGAAAGATGCAGGGCATGTGGGGCAGAGTGCAGGGGCTCGGGTGCGGTTGGGGGCATGGAAAGGGAAATGACTCTGGATTCGATTGAGAAATGATGTATGACTTATGGAAAAAGTTTAATGACAATAAAAAAGCAAGAATTAAATACAACAAAAATATCAACTGCTTCCCCTGTGTCAAACATTATGCCTAGTACTTTATTTACATCATTTATTTTACCTTCACAACAGATTCTTTCTTAAGATTTATTTTTATTTTTATTTATGTGTATGTATTTGTGTGAGTGTATACCATGTGTGTGTGGGTACTCATAGAGGCCAGAGAGGGTGCCTGTTCCCTTTGAGCTGGAGCTACAGGTAGTTTGTGAGGCATCCTAGCTTGCGTCCTCTGGCAGTCCAGCAAGTGTTCTTAGCTGCTGAGGCAGCTCTCCAGCCACCAGTGGAAGAACTCTAGATATGTGTAGAGGATGACAATTTCCTAGAATCGGCCATGGACAACATGGCAGAGCCTGTGAACCTCGCTCATCTAGTGTTGGAGCACTGGCTCGCCACAGAATTTATCTGATTCCCAACTCCACTTAGCTAATTTCTCCATCTGAAAATAAGATTAATTAGTAAAATTCACCTATAAGATTGTTTCAAGGATTTAATGAAGAACTCAAAAATCATTAATTAGTACTATTTATTGGATTGTTTTTAGTTTTTTGGGAAGGCATTAGGAGATTCTTAGCTCAGCATGGTCCTCCTAGGATTCTCTAGGGTGTTTCAAGACTCTTGGGAAGGGTGGGTACTGGCTACTGAATTGCTTCAATATGGGTTCCTTGCCTCTACTGAACCACATCTAACCACAAGACTGCAGCTATTCATCTGTCCAGCAGGATGGAAACCCATCCCACCCCACCCCATGCTGATAGTTGGCAAACTGACCTCAAATACATAGTCTGGAGGTAACACACATACAAACATAGACACAGACACACAGAGATGTACAAAGACACACACACACACAAAACCCCATACAGACATAAAGACACACATACACACACACACACACACACACACACACAGAGATTCTATTTGGTAGGGTGCTGTGTCCAGGGACAGTATAAAGAAGAGGATGTAGTGATTAGTTTTACCTCAGAGGAAAAATCAATGACAGCACAAATGTATAATGAGCACATGGCAAAAATTAATTTATGATGGGTCGATCATACTATTCTTCTTCAATCCCATTTGCTTTATAAAATTATTGAAATTTGTTTAAACCTGAGTGAATATTAAAATCCAGTCCCTTTTATGTTCAAGGTTAGCAAGAAATTTGAATTGCAAGATCTCAGTGGTCTTGTTTTCTGTCAGCAATGTAAGACCCTGAAGAAGAGAAATATGAAATAATAATTCAAACTCAGACTCTATCTTCCATATTTATAAAAGTACTTATACAAAAAGATACAGATATTTGTCTGGGGCAAATATAATTTAATATTAAAGATTGCTCTCTCCATTTCTCTTTGTTTAGAAAAGGTGTTGGCAATGTTCTTGTCAATAAGACTGAGCGAAGACTTGGGTCACAGCTAGAAGTTGTCTAAGTGGACAACAACTATCTGCTCTCCCTTAATTCCAGTTTGTTTCTTGGGCTTGGTTTTCTGAGTCAGGGTCTTATGTAGCCAAGGCTAGCCTCGAAGTCCTGATTCTCTTGTCTCCATCTCCCAAGTGCTGGGCCTGCAGATACACATTCTTAATTTCAGTTTGAATAGCCCATATTCCCTTGCTGACCCAACTCATCCGTCATAGACCGAGGGAGGGAGTGTTTTTGGAATCAAGACCCATGAAAGACAGAGCCCAGACAGAGGGCCGTGCACAGAACGGTGGCCCTGCAGTGAGCCATGAGCCATGATTGTTATGAAACACAGAATTCAGCCACAAGTGGGCTTCCCAGGTGCTCTGTCCAGAGGAGGAATGAGACATGCAGAGGCAGGGTGAGAATGCCTGGCCTGCATGCATTCATATCCAGCAGATGGAAAACCTCTACACTGCACAAGACAGAGCACAGCATCTCATGCCAGCTGTGTGAAATCACCCCAGAGCTGAGTATCCCACGGTACAGATGTACCATCTCTGCAATGACTTCTAACACAGACCTCAGCCTGACTTCTGCCTTTGATCAGAATAGTGCCAAACGACTGAGCCTTCTTCTCCCTTTAGATATCGAACTGTATTTCACCCCCTTTTCCTTGAAGCTGTTCTTGTTCAAGTTATCAGATCTGGCCCATCATTAGGCCATTAGCTATTGGTCAAATGGGCAACAGCGTTGGATTGGGCTCTTCCCAGGGGACCCTTGCAGTTGTTTTAACTGACTGAAGCAGACTCTATTTTTCTCTGTGTATTTGAAGTGACATGACAGTGCTGATCTTCTATGGGTTGTTTAATTTATCCCTAAACTCCACAGATGTAGCAGTTACTGGGGCACCTTACAGGTTGTGAGGGGATTTCCAGCAGAGAAGCAAAGCCCACAGTCGCTTCCAGTTGGTCTGAAGACCCGGGGGAAGGGGAAGGCCATCAGCAGAGGGTAATGGCTTTAAGGCCCACAAGGGGGATGTGCATTCCTGAGCGCTCCCACCAGCCTGCATGGAGCCATGTGCTATTGTTCCTTTTGGAGGTCCATCTGCTCTTTAACTTATAAGTGAAAGGAAGGGGTAAAATGAGATGACTTCCGCGCGCCTGGTGATGTTCCTAGGCTCCCAGCGGACCTCCTTTGCACTCAAGTCTCTTCTAGTAACCTACCTAGAGGAAAGAGATTGGGCGCTTGCCTGCAGACCTTCAAAGGGAAGGCTTAAGAATAAAGACTCTATCCTGCTGTGCTTCATAGGACCATAAACCTTAAAGGGGCTGTAGGAGCTTCAGTACAGAGCTGCCTAGCAATAATGGGAGGAGGGGAGGGAGGTCAGGTTGTAAATCAAGTCTGAGGGAATAAAGATGCTCTTCCATTCCAGCTGGTGAAACAGCAGTCTTTGAGACCCTTTTGGGTAGCTCTTGTTTTATTTCATTTTACGGAGACACTATTGATATGTGCAGTTCAGGCTGGCCTGGAACTTACCTTCTTGTTCAGCCTCCAAGTGTTGGGATCATAAGTGTGCCCAATACCTATGGCTAAACGTTTTACTCTAAGTGGGCCTTCGTGTGACATAAAGCAAAGCCACTTATGCACGGTGTGGGTATGACCTGCTCCACACTGGCAGCTTGACTTCCCAGCCTCTGGGAACTGAAGTGTTTATAAGGAACACTCAGACATGGCTGTCTATGTTACAGATGCATTCGAAAATTTCAACCAGATGCCAGCAGACCAGCTTCTGCATATTGTGCTTGTTGGGCATATATGGTTCCACTCTCCTGCTCCTCTCCAACTTCTCCAACACATCACAATATTTCAGAACCCGACAACAATAAATGGATTTAGACGTTCTCAGATGAGGATACTTAATCCAAAAATCTTAAAATATAATCTTTCCAAATCCAGTGATTTGAAATCCAGAGTACTGAGCATTTCATATTTTTAAGATTTTATCTATGTGCGTGTGTGTGTGTATAGACCGTGTGTATGCAGGTGCCAGCAGAAGCCAGCAGAAGATGTCGGATCCACTGGAGTTACAGGTAGTTGTAAGGTGCCTTATACAGGAGCTGGGCACTGAAACGTGGGTCCCCTGGCAAAGCAGCAAGCACTTTTAACATCTGGCCATCTCTCCAGCCCCAGCATTTCAGATTTTGAAATTGGGGATGTACAATCTGTAATTGCAATTCTCTTTAAAGTGGTTTCATTTCTGCCAGGAGTTGACTCCTGACTTCTTTTTGAAGTCCTGCATTCATGGGAAAATTAGAGTGACCTTCCTAAGCCTCAGTTTCCTTCCAGTAAAACAAAAATCATAGTACTGAAAATACCTGCCTCTCAGGGTTTGCATTTGGGAAAGGATCTGGTGAGACACACCTCTGTTTGTTTCCTTTGCTTCCTTTTCATCTTTTCCCTTTGAATCTCCTTGAATAGTCCTCTTTGGCATAGTGGGAAGCAGAAGTTATAGCTAGAGGGCCCAGTTATGGATTCTTATCCTGTCACTATGGTAGTTTCTCAAGTCATAGTCGTCTAAAATTCTAGTTTGCTTCCCATGAAGCAGCAATATAAGCTCTACTTCAACAGAGTTCAAGGACTGTGTGAGACGCTGCCCGTGTTGTGAGACCCACCAGCTCAAAATCTTCACACTGCTTTTCTTTCTTTATGGCTCACATGCTTTTACCCCCCTCAGCACCAACTCTGGACACAATTTCCTTGTTAAGTAATTATCTCCCTTCACCTATGCTACAGCCTGCCCTCTAGCCTACTTTCTTCCCCTCAGCATTTTTATCCTAGCCTTTTTACCCTCTCATGCATGTCTAATTTCTAGTTATTATAAGCTGCTATTCCCAAGGATATAACTACAGCAATGAACTATGTCTGGCACTGGAACCTTGAGTGGCCTAGAAAAACCCAGCATCCAATAAAACATCTGCACCACACTCTCCTGAAAGCGACCATTTGGGCCAAAGGTAGAAAGCAGCTAAAAGGGGAGCATTGAGCCTGCAGAGCTCCAGGCAGCAGGGGAGGATGAAAATGTTTGAGTAAGCAGATTTCTTTCTTCCCAGCTGTTTGATCTGGGGCAAGGTACTTAACCTCTTTGAGAAGCAGTTAGTGTCTACCTTAAAATAGACATTTTTTTTTTATGTGTGTGAGGGGTTATGAATTTCTGACAGTTTCCCACACACTGCCTGCCCTATACACACTCCAAATCACTTCTATTACAGTCTGTGCTTTCTTTTCTCTTGATTAGTATCACTTTCATTGTGTGTGCTTGCAGTGTGTGTGTGTGTGTGTGTGTGTGTGTGTGTGCAGAGGTTGATGCTAGTGTCTTCCAAAATCACTCTCCATCTTATTTTTTTAAACATTTATTTTATTATCATTTACTTATGGTAGTATGTAGGTGCACAAGTAAGCCAGGAGAGGGCATTAGATTCCCCTAGGGTTAGTGTTACAGGAGGCTGTGAGCAGCTTGATATGGATGTTAGGAATCAAATTTGGGTACTCTGTTCAGCAGCAAGCACCTTTAATCACCAAGCCATCTCTCTAATCCTTCCACCTTGTTTAGAGACAGGGCTCCTCACTGAACCTGGACTTCACTGATTCTAACAGATTGGGCCAGGGACCCTCCTGTCTCTGCCACCCCCCAGCAGTGGGATTACAAAATTATGGGTTCTGGACATCTGAACTCAAGTCCTCAGGCTTCCATGGCAAGCACTTTACCCACTGAGCCATGTCCATAGTTCTTACTATCACTTTCTTTTTTTTTCTTTTTTAAATATTTTATAGAAGTTTTGTGTATTTCATACATTTCTCATTCCAATTTAGATTCATTCCCCTTCCATGCCCCCAACCCAATCTGAGCTCATGCATTCTCCCATACATGTCTTGCATCTTTTTTTTATTTTCATTTTTTTATTGATGCTTTATGTGTTTCATACATCATTTTCCCCACCCCACCCCATCCCAGATCATGCATTCTGCAATAACTGTCCTGCATCTTTCTCTCAGTTTTTTTTTCATTTTTTAACAATAAGTGATAATTTATGAGTACAAGCATCCTTCATGTAAAACCAATTTGCAAGCAGTTGTGCCCAAACCCACACAGCCCATGGGTCCCACCGTCCAGCAGGGGGGGGCTTGTATGTTCAATCAATTTGATCAAATGAGTGTCCAGACTATATTGCTGTAGTTTCACCATTCACCCCAATCGCAGCCCTTACATTCTACCACGCCCCCTCTTCCCCATATTGTTCCCTAGGCTTAGAAAAGGGGCACAGGTGGATGAGCTTTCTATTGTACTGTACAGTCTACTCATTGTGTATGTTTACTATTTATGAGTTAAGATGCAGGGATCTTTGTGATTACTGTTGATGTGCCCCTAGTGCTATAAACAGTAACCTGGGTTACAGTAGGTGCTGGTGGTTGTGTGTTGAATGAATGAATGGCAGTGATAACAAAATATAAGGCAAGTTTTGGGTACTAGCACTACCTTTTGGTCATCATACCCTGGGTATAATTTAGTTTCTACAAAGCATATATCTTATACCCAGGAGTGGTATGACTAGGTCAAATGGAAGGCTCATTTTGAGTCTTCTAAGGGTTCTCCACACTGCTTTCCATAGTGGCTGTACAAGTTTACATTCCCACCAGCAATGGATGAGTGTTCCCCTTTCCCCACAACCTCTCCAGCACTTGGTATCATTCATGTTCCTGATCCTAGCCAGTCTTATTGGAGTAAGGTGGTATCTCAGAGTGGTTTTAATTTGCATTTCCTTAATTATCAGAGATGTTGAACACTTCTTAAGATGTTTCTCGGCCATCTCTAACTCCTCCTCTGTGAAGTCTCTATTCAGATCTTTGCTCCATCTTTTGAATGATTCATTTGTTTTCTTTCTTCTTTGTTTTTTGAGTAGCTTGTATACTCTGGAAATTAATGCTTTGTCAGATGTATCTGATACATCCCTCCCATGGTAACGTCAGGTCTTTGGCAGCAGGTCTTATCGACACCCCCCCCCCCCCCCCAACCCCCCCCCCCCCCCCCCCCCCCCCCCCCCCCCCCCCCCCCCCCCCCCCCCCCCCCCCCCGCCCCCCCCCCCACCCCCCCCCCCCCCCCCCCCCACCCCCCCCCCCCCCCCCCCCCCCCCCCCCCCCCCACCCTCTCCTCCTGCAGGTATCCAACTTAGGGGCAAGGAGCCCTTACCTTTTGTGGGGCCTTGGATCCCCTGGCCAACATCCCCTGGTAGAACAATCCATTGCTGATGTCAGAGCTCCTGATTAATATACTTTGCTAAGTGCATAGCCCAAGGACTTTAGTAGTTATATTTGGTTCGAACAGAGTATATCCTTTTCACAGTTCTTAGCTATTAGTCAATTAAAGAAGGATTTTTACCAGTTTTATAAGAGATTACCTCATAATAGTTGTCTCCAATTTACAGTTGGAGAACGACCTCACATCGTCATATTTCTCCTTGTTCTATGGGGGGGAAAGCAAGAAAGTCTCTCACATCAAAACCTTTGTGGCACCTAGAAGGTTAAGTTCATTAGGACTCATTATAAAGTTTGTTTACATGTAGGATCCACAGAAGGGTTCGATGTTTATGGCAATCTGAAGTTTTCTTCCTTTCAATGTTCAGACGGTCAACCTTTCAGTTGCCACTTTTGGTACATCCTACTCAATGCAAAGCTGTATCTTTTCTTCTCAGCCATTAAGTTGGTGCATTTCGTCCTGTTGGACAAACATATCTTTTCCCGTGTTAGTTTTAAAATTTGAATTGCAAGGTTTTTGGCGAAAGGTTTCATGTCTGTCTGTATCCCCCCCCTTTTTTTTAACCCATGGATCTCCAGAAGACAGTTTGTATATATACATCACTATGGGGTGAAATCAAGGCACAGATTCAATCAAATTCACCATGATTTCATCAAATTCACCCATGTTGTTTTTGTGACTATATGTGATTACTTGGGAAGCAAACTTAATTTTACTTAAACATCTTAAAGAGAAATGATACAAGGTATTACTGTACACAGAGAAATTAAAGAACATTTGTATGTGCCATCCCAAAGTTTATTGCTCACAGATTTTGTGTAAAACAAATGTGGACAACAGCGAATTATATCTACATTTAACTCAGATGCATTACCGTTTTTATCAGAGTCGTAACCAATGTTGTTTAATATACACATTTACTTTTACTAAGTCCTAAAACACCACTGTATCCTGTAGACAGTGTCTAGGAAACTGGGTACTTGCTGAACTCATGTCAATTAAATATGCCTAATCAAATATACACCCTGTCACTTTCTCATCCATCCCCCCTTTCCAATTCACTTTTTCAGTCCATTTTCTGATGCAGTCTTTCTGTTGTTGTCTTTTACATGCATATCTTCTCCATGAGAAATATTTATATCCTGGGTTGTTGGTACTAGCATCCACATATGAGGGACACCATTTGGTTGTTTGTTTTTCTGGGACTGTGTTACTTCACTTAACATAATGTCTTCAGCTCATCCATTACCTTGCAAAGTTCATGATGTTGTCCCTCTTTACCGCTGCATAGAACTCCATTGTATAAATGTCCTCATTTTCTCTATCCACTCGTCAGTTGAGGGGCACCTGGGCTGGTTCCAGCTTTTTCTATTGTAACAGAGCTGCGATAAACATAGCTGTGCATGTACTTTGCAGTAAGTTGTGTCTTGTGGGCATCCTACCCAAATTAGTGTACAGATTTAATGCACCCAATCAAAAATCCCCAAGATTTCTTCAACAGGCTTGGAAAAAAAATCCTCAACTTCATGGAAAAACAAAAGACTCAAATAGCCAAGCAACCCGGAGTGAAAAGAGCAATACGGGGGGAGTCTATACCGACATAAAACATACAACAGGCTATAGTCATAAAAACAGCCTGGTACTGGCACAAAAACAGACCAGTTGACCAATGGTAATAAAACTGAAGATCCAAACCTGAGCTCATACAATTTCAGCCACTCATATTTTACAAGGGGGCCAGAAAGACACAATGGAGGAAAGACAGCATCTTCAGCAAGTGGTGTTGGCAAAACTGGATCACCACTTGTAGAAGAATGAAATTAAACCCCTACCTCTCACCTGTACAAAGGTCAACTCCAGATGGACCAAAGACCTCAACGTGAAACCCAAACTCTGGAGTGATAGAAGAGAAGCTTGGCAGCAGACTACAAGACATAGCTGTAGGAAAAGACGTCCTAAATCAGACAGCAGCTGCACAAGAAATAGATCGACAATTGACAAATGGGACCTCATTAAACTCAAAAGCTTCTGTACATCAAAGGAAACAATAAAGGAAGTGAGGAGAAGACCCACAGAGTGGGAGGAAACCTTCACACAATANGTTTTTTGTTTGTTTTTTTTGTTTTTTTTTTTGATGCTTTGTGCATTTCGTACATCATTTTCCAATTCAGATCATGGCATTTTTCCCTTTCCCTCCCCCCCACCCCCACCCCATCCCAGATCATGTATTCTGCCATATAACTGTCTTGCATTTTCTTTTCTTGTTTTTTTTTTAGCTATAAGTGATAATCCATGAGTACAAGCATCCTTCGTGCAAAACCAATCTACACTTGTGCCCAAACCCCCAAGCCCCACCATCCAGCGGGGAACAAAAAAAACAAAGCATATATCTTATTTCCCCCCTAATTGTAACCTTTTCTTCTTTCCTTCTATCATGCTTGGGCTTAGAGAGTTTAGGCTTAGTGAACTGACACTTAAGTAAACTGGACTTTTATCGAAGATATTCTTAGCTGATACAGCCATGTGACCCTCATCATTTGCCCTCCTTGCACTCCATATGTATTCGGAGGAAGGAAAATAACTCATCACCTCCCCCAGTCCTTGGCCTTTAGGTTTCACAAATTCCCTCCAAGTTCAAGAGTCCCCTCCTCGCAGAAGGGAAGTTCTGTGCTCTGTGGCTCTCCACCTTCATTTGCACAAATCATGCCGTCTTGCTTTATTGTTCAGCCATGCAAAACTTCTCTTTTACAGGAGATGCATTGATCTTGATCCCATTAATATGGGTCAGTAGTACTCTACATAATAATCCATGCAAGACAAAATCATCATGAATGTTAACTAAAACACACAACCAACCGTGTTTTTCTTTGTTAGACCCTTTGAATTTAACAACTAATGATACCAAACACAATGTTATATTAATGAGGGTAAAGAGGACAGTTAAAATTTTTCTCATAACTGCTTATTGAGATTATGAGACAATAACAACTAAATACCATAATCTCTATATGCATAGAGAACTTCAATTTCTCAAAACAGAAAAAAAAATCCACAAATTTTGAAGATGTTCTTTTTGTCACTCAGTTGGTGTAATGAGATTAGGTTACATACATGGAAAACAAATTTTTTGGTCCTATAATAAAATAAAGTGTTAAAGATGAGAACGTGTTGGATTACTTTAGGAAAGAAAAATCAATCTCGGTTGAGCTAATCCAAATAAATATTAGCACCTTCCTGTGGGAAAAACACACTTTCTTAATGTTGGGATCATTGTTATTTGGCCTCCTCATCTTCCTCCTCTTTGGTGCATTCCCTCGGTGATCATAAAACAGTGCTCTTTTTCTCATACACAAAACTTTCTTCGTTTTCGTGCATTCTTTCAACAGATGTATTCTGAGGACTACTGATTTACGCCCTAAAGCCAGGAAAAAGGAAAATGTAGGCATATTGAGCCCTTGAGCTATGGGTGCTCGGTTCAGTAAGTTTAAACAAGATTAAAAGCACATATACCCTGAAGTTTGAAAAAAACAGAAGTACTCTAAACTTTAAACTCTCAAGAAAAGAACTCAGAGCCTTCTGGGAAAGAGAGACATAGGGTTCATGGGACTGCAAAGATCAGACAAATTTGTGTTTCTTAAGTGTTTTACTAATTTTACTAATTTTTTTTTTTTTGGTCTTTTTGAGACAGGGTCTCCCTGTACCTCCAGCTGTCCTGGAACTCACTATGTAGACCAGGCTGGCCTTGAACTCACAGAGATCTGCCTGCCTCTGCCTCCCAAGTGCTGGGATTAAAAGCATGCACCACCATACCTGGCTAATTTTACAATTTCAATAAACATTGGTCTCAGTGCTGGGTGTCTTAGCTCCAAACCAAATAATTTCTTCTATTACACCTCAGAAAACAAGTTAGTAAAGATATGATCTATTTATGAAAATTGGTATTGTTAGGAGTCTAGTTTTGAGAAGTCCATTAATATGTAGAGGTGTTGATGGTACATTAAAAAGCAGTAGAGACAAAGAAAAATAAAAGGAATATGACACAGAAAGTTTCTTCCATGCACCTATGACCTACGAAAGCCTGACTTTTATCATTTACCAAACACAGGCCTCACTGGATGGGCTGTAAATTGTAGCTTTGCAAACTGCACCAAGATTTGCTATTGGGCAGTAATCCTCTAATCAAGGACTGGGGTTATCTTTGTATCACATCAAATGTTTGAGAGAAAACAAGCTTTTGACTGATGAAGCTAATCTTGCCATATGGTTTCACCTTCCCCTCAGAATGAAGCTTATTGCGTGAGGATGTTTTCCCATAAAATTTCAACAACAAAACAATCAGCCTTCAGAGTTTCTTTAAGTTAATAAAATATAATTTATTAGTTCTCATTATCCTTAACTCCTGTTTTTTTGTTTGCTGAACAGGTTCTAATTCTGTAGCTCATGCTGGTCTCAAACTTGCCATCCTCCTGCCTCCAGCTTCTCAGATGAAAAACATATACAACCACGCCCAGCTCCTAATTTCTGGCTTTAAATCCACTATCTACAGTCGATTGGGGAATAAACATCATTCTTCTGAGACTTAATAACGCTTCTATGATTTGGAGTTCATACAAGACAGGATTTCAATCTACTGAGTTTTTATATTTAAGACTGTGGAGTCATTCTTCTTAAGTCTGTCTGTCCATTTATGATGAAGCAACTTCAGAAAAACAAAGGCATAAGATTCTTCAGTACACAGTATCCCTCCACAGCCATGCATTTTGTTAAAATAACGGGTCACAGCACAAGAACGAACAGACCACATGTAAAGTTTCAGTTTTCTTTCAAATGTTTTAAAAAGCCTTTCCTATCACACCTAAAAGGCAGACTGGTATGCACAGGGTACTGCATAATGCTACATGTTTGGAGGATGGTCTGTGATCTTAGCAGCTGGGATGAGCTACATCACGTCTTCTGTCATCCCTGATAACTTCTGGTTAATAAGAGGTCTGGGAAATGACCTGCCTGAAGCAGGAATAATTCTGCTTTCTGTTAAAATGTCAGAATAGTGATGCGTGGGCATTTTAATGTAAATCTATTTTATGACGACAATAAGAGAACTATGAGTGATCTTGAAGAACAAGTTCACAGTCACCCATGCTTCAGACTCACCCTCTCTCCAAGCTCTCAATTTCAACCACTCCTATTTGTCAGAAGTTTGACACCCTCTGATTAGCCGCATCCCTTCAGGGAAGGGTGCTCCTGGATCACTAATGTGTAAATAACTTCAGAGAGGGGCACACAGAGCATAAATGAACAAAGAACTGCTGAAGATACACAACAATTATGAATTAAAGGAGATAGAGAATTACAGATATGAAAGCTCACTTTGAAGTGAAAATAAAAAACACATTAACCCAAGTCACCAAAATGCAATCACATTTTTTACTCTGCTTTTAACCCTTCTATTATTAACCTTAGAATGAATTTTTTTTAAATTTTTTTTATTTAATTTTATTTATTTCTGTATGTGTATGAATGTACTGTCTGCATGCAGGTTTGTGCACCCGTGTCGTGCAATGCCGCGGAGGTCAGAAGAGGGTCTCGGATTCCCCTGGAACTGGAGTTCTCCTGGAATTGGAGCTTCAGACGGCTCTCGGCCGCCATGTGGGTGCTGGGGATCGAACCCGGGTCCTCTGTAAGAGCAGTCGGTGCTCTTAACCGCTAGGCCATCTCTAGAATGAATTTTATAAACATAGTGAGATGAAAGATTGACAAAGAGGAGACAGGCTCATGTCTACCCACAGCTTTTATTGTAAAAGGTTACACACTGTCCTTCAGTCTCTGAAAAAAGATTCTCTCAGCATGTCACACATTACCACCTACTATGCTCTTAGTACAGCTGTTTGCAAAATAGTCACCTCGAGGAAGAAGAATGCCTATGAGCTTAAGGTGGTTAAAATTCTTATTTGTCTCAACCTTAGATTTTAAGGTCTCAGTCAAAAATATAAATAAGGGGCTGGAGAAACAGTTCTGTTGGTGAAGTGCTTGCTGGGCAAGAATGAGGACCTGACTTTGACCCCAGACTTGACCCCACATAAAAAAGCAATGAACTTGTCACCTCAGCATCGGGAGATGGAGACGGGAGGGGCTTTGGCTCGCTGCCGGCTGGCCTGATCTCAGTGCTAAGTCCCAGGCTAACGAGGCTCTGCCTCAGACCACCTCCCCAAAAGTCCAGAAAGAAAGAAGGAAGGAGGGTGGAAGGGACGGAAAGAAGGGAGGAAAAGAGGGAAGGAAAGGAGGGAAAGAAAGAAGGAAGGAAGGAAGAAGGAAGGAAGGGAGGGAGGGAGGGGGAGAGAGAGAGAGAGAACAAAGAAAGAAGAGAGAATAAAGAACAAAAAGAAAAGCAAAACCAAAGTGGATGTCTGACTCCTATGGAATGACAAGCAATGGTGTCTTCTGCTCAGTGCACACACGCACACACATACATGTTGCCCACACCTGCACACACATGTGCTATAATGTACATGAATGTGTGCACCTACTAATATCTGAGGCCTTAGGTTAATCTCCAAATTTGCTTTATTTCAATTATTCACTCAGTTTTTGCTGTTACAAAGAGGATTTAAGTCTATTCAATTTGTAAGTACCCATGAAAATTCAAGGGAAGTGTCTCAGGAATTCTAAGATAAAAACGTTTAATTTATATTGAGATTATGGCTATATTCAGAGAAATGTTAATACCCCAATCTTTGTTTCTTGAAAGGTTCTGTCAAAAATTGGAAATTTGTGTAGCTTTCTTCATTTACTACTCCGTTCACACCTCTTCCCAACTTTCCAAATTAGAAATAGCCTCTTTCACCTTAAGTTGATGCAAAGTATCAACCTGAACTGAAATGTGTGGCTCGCACTTTCTGATGTGAAAGAGGTAAATAAAAGACTAGGAAGAGCCTCATTAGTGAATGAACTGGCACAGCCATCTTCCTGCGATGCTAATAAGAACTCAGGAGCAAGTCACATCCCTGAGCACCTGCACTGTGAGCTCATTTCCTATACTACTCAGAGCTGTTCAAACTTCAATGTCAGGTTGCTCTACCGTTCCCAACATCTGCCAACTGATCAATGCAATGTGTATTTAAGAAGAATGCTCAGTCACAAAGTGAGTAAATGTTACCTGAAGATTGGCAGGAAGTCTGAGGTACCTCTTGGACCATCTGTCAAAAAATATTCACTCACAGCATTTCCTACTTTATCATCTCCCCCTCACCTTCACAGCTGGCTTACCCCCAAAGTAGCTCCTCATCATGGCCACCTCATCACACTTACTACCAATGCGGTATATCTTCTCACTGACCAGGAGTATACATGCAATGTGACGCATGTAGTATAGAATCTAGGGTTGGAAAGAAATTTGTCTGCAGTCCTCTTTTATCATGTATCAAAGCATACCACAATAGCTCTTATTGATATTGAACTTATAAAAGTTAAATATAATTTGTTAAAATAAGGAGCTTTCTCACTTTTGTTAGATAAATAACTACTAATAATAAATAATAATGTGATAACATAATAAATAATAATAATAAATAATAAATAACATGAACCCAGATGGCATTATCTTTAGAATATATGAGAAAGTGGGGAAGCAAATCTATCACGGGATCTTTTTAGAAACCCAATAACAATCCAGTGAGAGAGTTCTTACTGAGAACCATGAAGTACTCTGCTGGGTCCTGCAGGATGATATAGAAGAAGAAGAAGAAAAAAAAGAATAAGTCAAGATCCCTCCCCTTAGGATCCTTGTAGCCAATAGGCCAAAAAGCATGTACAAACACACAAGTTAAGCCAATGCAGCTTGTCATGAAAAGTGGGAAAAGCTTGTCATGGGAGTTCAGGAGGAGAAACTGTTTCCTTCACGGTAAAAGAAGAGGTTAGTGAAGGTTTAAACAGATTCTCAACTCTCCTAGTTAAACAAAACACTATGATCATACAAGGCTAAAGGAAAAGATGGGGGGAAATTAAGACTAAGTATGCAGAACGAAAAAGTCCATGTCCATTACGCTGAAGATGACTATATTAGGCAGTCACACAATGGAACAAATATGAGTGATAATTACAGGAGCTGAGGCAGAAAAAAAAAAGGAAGGCAGCACGGTAAACTATGTCTCATTTGATCAAGTTTCAGAACAAACACAATCTAGTCAGACTTCCTAGCACTGTGGGATTAAGACTAACAGTATAACGGGTCTCATCTAACAGACAATCACAGAGCTGCCAGGATTTCACCCAGACTGCTCTCTTTGCAGACAGGCCAACATCTGTATCAGTCAAAGACAAATCTTTGTCAATTTACACTTTTATTACCCTTTATGGGTAGAAATGCTATAGATTCCCTCAGTGTCAGACTAAGTATTGAATCATGCTGACACCCAAAAATCCCATTCAGGATTTAAAGAGACTCAAACTATTTTTATAGTTATAGAGTGTGCACAGAGGAATGCCTATTCTATCCATGTTGCCATGCAGATGCCCCCAGGGGTCTAGGATAACTCAGTAAGACCACCACTAACAATACTGTACTTGTTGAACATTTATTATGGCACTATTGCCAATGTTATGGGTTGATTCATTTCATTCCCACACAGGGACTACCAGGGAGTTAACACTGTCATGATTCTCAAACTGAATGTATAAGAGAAGTTACACAACTGGGACGTGGTGACCAGTTTGTCTCTAAAGCCCATGCTCTTGACCATGACATCATCCTATCTTTTTTTTTTTTTTTTTGGTCTTTTTGAGACAGGGTCTCCCTGTAGCTCTGGCTGTCCTGGAACTCACTCTGTAGCTCTGGCTGTCCTGGAACTCACTCTGTAGCTCTGGCTGTCCTGGAACTCACTCTGTAGATCAGGCTGGCCTCGAACTCACAGAGATCCATGTGCCTCTGCCTCCCAAGTGCTAGGATTAAAGGCGTGCGCCACCACACCCGACATTCATCTATTTCTGTATGTGTATGAATGTACTATATGAATGTACTGTCTGCATGCAAGTTTGTGCACCCGTGTCGTGCAATGCCGCGGAGGTCAGAAGAGGGTGTCGGATTCCCTTGGAACTGGAGTTCTCCTGGAATTGGAGTTTCAGACGGTTCTCAGCCGCCATGTGGGTGCTGGGGATCGAACCCGGGTCCTCTGTAAGAGCGGTCGGTGCTCTTAACCGCTAGGCCATCTCTCCAGTCCGACATCATGCTATCTTTAAGAGCGTCAGGATTACCACATCCTAGGGGATGCTGTAGTATAAGGACACTGAGTAGAGAGGAGACATGGCTCTCTACTGCTAGGTTTCATGCAATATGAACTCATCACTTTAAAGAAGTGCCATTATTATCGTTTGTGCCACTATGAGAGACAAACACTTTCCTCACACTGTGACACAGCAATCCAGCATCATGAATGAGAAGACAATCCTGATTTCAGAAAGGTGAAAATGTGGAGAAGGTATGTTATCTTAGAATATATTAACCATGCTTGCAATTATTACCAGTTATACTGAAGAAGTCATTTAATCTGGATACAGTTTCTACATCGAAAAAGTATGGAGCTAGATTTGGCAATGCCCAAGGTCTGCTCCAGCCAGGCAGATGACTGTACTTATGAGAAGAAAGACACTGGGCTAGCAAGAGGTGGGAACAGTGAGGTGCTTAGGGGTCAAACATGAAGGAGGACCTTGGGGCGGTACAAGTCAAGATGAGCACTGACCGCCAGCACCTCCTTCAATTTTAGAGTTAGTTAGGCAGGTAGAGTTACCTGCCTTCCTTAGGAGCCCTGATGAAGAACTCATTGTAGACCTGAGACAGTTTGTCTCTATATTTTCCAACCTAGGTCTTTTCAGGGTGACCTGTCCCCACTTAAGAACAACATTTCTCTACTTATTTTCATGTTTCCTGAGATGCGTCTCCTTGCCTGGAGCACAGAACCTCTCCAGTAACTCCTTGTTTCTATGAAAATTCCCAATGTTTTAGTGAGACCAAGTACATGTGTGGACTCCTCTGGGCTAATGGTTTTGCTGAATCTCAGTTAAGAACAACACCCCATCGCACAGGAAACCCATCCATCAGAGGAAGGACTTGGCCCTTGATACTCAAAGACAGGTCCTCAGAGCACCAGCCCCTCACTGCCTGGGACCAGATTACAATGCAAAATCTCACCTCCTCTGGACTAGCAGAATCTATATTCTAACTAATTCCTTGAGGACCCACAATTAAGCACAATAGGTTGAAGCAACATATGATTAAGTAAAAGCACACCAAAGACACAGAAAACCACCCCAATGATAAACCTATTATTTACTACACATTTAACACACACCAAAGGATTTTCATGCAACATCTGCATTGCATTCAGCAATAGAGAAAGTAAATGCTGATGCCTTTAAATTCAGTGACCCAAGTAGAAGTGGTACGCCCTTTACTTCTGCCAATGAAGCAATGTTTTATAAATCTTTTTCCTGTAAATAGTTTCATACCCATCTCTCTATCTAAGGATGAAGCTGTGGTGGGAGGCAGTACAATCATGAACTTTCAAGACCAAATCTGTATGTTGTACTATCTGATATTAATGTGTGGGACTTGGGTTAAAGTCTCCAAAACTGAATTTCTACTGTAACAAAACAGGAAACCTTAGAATCTATTGTAAGGATGAAATCACAATAAATAGAAAGTACTTTAAGTATATATCATGCAGGAAATAATCTACTGTAATTCCTGGCCAATAGCAGAGTCTTGATAAGCTAAATACATACACAACATCAGCTTAGTAATTTGCCCCACGCTTCTATTTCGCCAAGAAAAAAAAAACATTTTGGGATTATCCATCAATTTGCACTCCTAGGTGATTACAGGGAAAGATAATCATTATCTCTGCAAAAAAACCTTCTTGTTAGTAAAGGTATCTGATATTACATTAATTGTGTTTGAGAAAAAAAAAAAAACAAGCTGCAAACAACACCTTCCTGGCAGGAGGCTAGGCACACATAATTTGACAGTATAAGAGGCACCTTGCTCATTTATTGAACTCCAGGGACAGAGAGGGTTTTTTTTTTTTTTTTTTTTTTTTTTTGTCAGTTGTTAAGCAAATAAGGAAGGTCCTGGTTGCTGAATAAATTAAGCTCTTCTTATTTGACCTTGTGGGACTGGGTTTGGGTGACCGACATGATCTGGCATTGTCTGGCATTCATTCGCAGATGTGCGAAGCATGCTCGCTCACTGTGTCCAGACCTTTCTTGTCTTTGTTGCTTTTATGAAAAGGTTTCATTGCATTGCTTATTAAAACTGCTGTATATAAAACTACTCCTTTGAAAGGTTTCTCTGGCTTCCCTCCAGCTCAATTAGCAAGCTACTTCCAGCTGATGAAAAGTAACAGTCAATATCAGATTATAGTTAGCAACTATTCACAAGAGTAATCAAATTAGATTTTGGTATCTATGGTGACTAAACAAAAATTTCCACTAAGCCCTATGGTTTACCAGTAAGAATGCCACTGCTTTATATTAAATTATTACTCAAAATATTGTCTCGAAATTTAATCTGCATCTCAGGAGATACATACACGAGTCTATGGGCTTTTCAAAAAAATTATAACTAGAGCTTTTTCAATTTAAATACTAAGCAGCCTTAAGAGTCCATGGGAACAATTTGTATGGCTCTCAGCCCATCTTCTCTTCCAACAACTCTTTCTCAGTTACCAATTATGATGGGCTATTATCAAGGTGAACTATCAACTTCTTTTTAAATATCAACCAAGTTTATAGTCAGGCCTGGACAAAGTGGGGAAATGAAAATTAGACAAGAAAATGATAGTTTCTGGTGTGTTTATATGCTAAGTAGGATATTAAGCATGCTCGTTAAAAGAGACCATAACTATGACAGATTTCAATTCATGTGTGCAGAGTGTAAAAAGAATGTGTATATATGTCTGTGACATAAACTTGGGTGCAAATTAAAACTTAAATCTATGTCAGCTGACATTAAAGACTGGAGTTGGGTTCAGTTCATTAAAATCAAAACAAAAGGATCATTGTTTAAATTGGTTTAAAAAGTCTCTAGTCCCTTATAAGATTCAGTAGATCTACAAGCAGACCCCTGGCCAGTGCCAACACACAGTGCTCCCTGGTGAGTGCATCTTTGCTCAGTATGGGGTACAGGCTACAGCAAGACTCTCACCCTCCATGACAACTGCCCTTCATGCCAGGTTCCAAAACCTGTAACCACAGGTGGGCATCTACTTCTCTACTTCATGCAGACTGAGACTTGGTTGGAATGGTAATTGGGAGGCTCTGCTGGAGTTCCTTACCTCATACCCCCTGCCTACGTCTTCAATTCTTTCCCCTTTGCACTGGAAGCCCTAAGGACAAGGCGGCACTCTGGCTTGGCAGCTACCCCACTATCAAAGTGCAGTCTCCCCTCTTATACAGGCATCCCCAACCCTTAGCAGAGATCTCTCCTTCTCTCCATGGCTCCTAAAACACAAATCACACTACCTTTGCTATTGAGAGAACTCTTTGAAAAGCCTATATGAAAGCAATTTGTAAAATGTAGAAGGAAAATTACCATCACAAGACACTAAAATTGTCTTTTCCTTTTAGAAAACGCCAGTGGGGTGCTTTACCTTCATTCAAATGCCAATCATCTTACTCTGGATCCAAAATAAAGTAAGAAACAGCACAGCAGAAGCCACTCTACTGTCCCTTAATGATTCACATTTACCCTAGAGACTAAATATAAAATGACTTAGCACTGAGGAGCAAGTAAAACACCCAGGGAAACAAAGCTGGCATGAATCCGACTCTACGTGTGATTCTGTCTATAGGACCCAATATTTTGGCAATTTAGTCACAGCCATGTCTCCTTTCCCCTTGTCACTATGAAAATACTGTTATATGATCTACAGCTTCAGAAATTATATCAGTTCTAGCTTCCATTCAAATAATTAACTTAATACTCCATGATTACCAATTAGATGCTCAATTGGACAGATGCTTGCTCTTACATACAAAAGCAGCATTGCCTATGAATGCCGCCCGCATCAAACTTGACTGACAGTTGGTTTTTTTATATAAACTTAAAAAATAGCTCTTTTTTTCAGAGCATTTAATTTTCAAAAATTTCTATGTCAAATTTGACAACTTGTATGTGATTTAAATGGAATATTTTTATATTTTTACCTTGCAAAAATAAATTTTCAGCAGGAAATGGTGGGTTTTTTTTTTTTTTTAGGGACATCTCAGACTCTGGGGAAAGGTGCACTCAGAGACCTGGCCTACTTCAAATCGTTCTCTAGTGGGCACTTGACAATCACACTCTGTATTACTGGCTCAATAGAGTGTATTCTCTTCTGCCAGCCTTTCTTTTCATTATTACATAAACGGATGGTAGAAAAAATGATAACCTGTAATCCCACATGCTCCATTCAACCCCAAATCTATTCCTTTTTCCAGAAACACAATAAGATATCTGAGACCATACTCTACAAAATTTCAGGATCAAAATCTCTGGTATTATCCTTGAGGATCTTGTACTTAAATTATAATACACTGCAATAGTATTATGACTTAATAAGCCTTTAAAGATATCTTTGTGCACGAGCTTTCCCTAAGAGAGAAGATGACTTTCTGGGTAGTAGGCTGTGGCAAGATGTCCCTTCTTAGATGTATCTTACATGCAGTCTTGCTCCCTACAATGGCTAGGCCATGTACTCTCAGAGAAAAGAAGTGGCCGGAGAACAGTCTAGCCAGTGTCTCAGCCACTGGAAACAGATTATTGCCCTAGATGATTTAGTTGAAGATTCTCAGCTATCATAGCATGACATTCACCAATAACAACTCTGTTTCCATTTCTTAAAGATTCCAATTGGTTTTAATATGAAGCATCAATGCATTCCAGCACTCTGTAGCTTTGTGGGTAGTATCAGTTGCCTTTAATGGTCATGTGAATCCAATACAATGTAAATAAAAACTTTGGCCAAGTTTTTAAAGCTGACTATTTATTTGACCAATCAATTTAACATCTGTCTCTAGGACATGAGCACCAGACATACCGGGTGCTATAGGGAGGAACAAAAGAAGGCTGTAACAGCTGGGACAGAGCCTGGGAACTGAAAAAGAAAATAGAAGGTTAAAAGCAGGGCTGTGGAATTGGATCTACTGGATTGAGGTTTTCTATACCACTTGCCATTAACCTCTGTTGCCTCCATTTCCACATTTATTAAGTGGGAAATAAATTATAAATATACATATAATACTTAACACATACACTTATCACATACTAACCTTAAAACACATATGAATTCTCCATAGAATGTCAAGAACAGGAATGAAAATCATAGGCTCATGCAAACTCAAAGGCTGGGATCTGAGACTGATCTTCCTCAAACCCAACCCCAACCCCACCAGGACACCTCTGCTTCTCTCTCCATGATGTTATGCCTGCTGGCTCAGGTGGCCAGCTCACTGAGGCAGAACTCTCTGGGGCCATTCATTTGTAGGGTACATTACCAACTATCTCAGACATTTTGTGTTTCAAAACTCAAATGCTTATGAAAGAATGTTAATAGACTACCTTGGTACCTTTAGGACAGGTCTCTATCCATTCTGGCCTACGTGTGATCAGTGGTAAGCTGCTGGGGCCTTAAGCAATACTGCATAGAACAAAGGAGTGGTACAGGTCAGCTACAGCGATGGACTAGATGACTCCTTGAAAGGCTCTTCTGAAAGACTCTTCCCCAAATTGGATTAAAGAAAAATGCAATGAGACATCTTCAAAAATCTCTCACAATTACCCTGCTGTCCCAATGAACATGCCATTGGAACAGCTTTTTTTAAAAGATTAAGTTATTTTATTATAGAGAGGTGGCAACTCACTCACTACAATGTGTGTGTGTGTGTGTGTGTGTGTGTGTGTGTGTGTGTGTGAATAATTTTGCTGGACTTAGTTCTTTCCTTCCACCATGTGAATTCTACAGATTGAAAGCAAGTGTCTTTACTAACTGGGCCATCTTACAGGCCCTTAAAAGCATTCTATTATTGTGATGCCCTACTCAACTTTAAATGACAGCAAGGACCCTACAAAAGGTTGAACAGTGAGTCCAAGAGATGTGAGCCTGTTCTAATCCCAGATCCTGTGGCTAAGACCTCATTTGGAAATAGAGGGCTCTATGGTTGCAATTCAAGACCTTAAATGGAGATCAACCTGAATATAGGAAAGATCCTAAAGCCAGTGATAGATATCATTCCAAGAAAAGCAGAGGGAGATTAAAAAAAACCAAACAAACAGTGGAGTGATGCTGCCACAAACCAAGGAACCTTGGGTCATCAGAGGCTGGAAAAGACGCATGAGGCTCCTCCACCCCTAGAGACTTAAAGCAGTCACAAGTCTGGCAGCAACTTCAGTCCACACTTGGCTTCCAGCACTAAGAGGGAGTAAATATCTATTGTTTTAGAACACCAAGTGGGTAGTAATGGTTATGATATATCTAGAAAACTAACAGAGACTCCACAGAAAGCATCTGTGTTTACTCATTCAAGAGGCACTTCCTGAACGCCCACTATATGCTAGTACATGAAGTGTAAACACACTGGAAAATAAAGAAAAGATGGATTGAACAAACCAATGTTGGATAACAGGTTGACCTGGCATCTAACTCCATATTGGAGTGTGGTCAGAATGCAAGAAATACTAGGTCGTATAACAGAGGTGGCTGGTACTCTGTGGCTGAATCCCTCAGGACAATCAAGTTCCATTCAGAGAACAAGTGTGTACAACTAAGTTACACAATTTCAGTGTGTCCAGTAGAAACAAACCACTCACCAAGGCCCTATATAAAGAACTTCTTAGATTGTTCTTGACATTTTCACCTAAAAATACCTTTATTTCCAGATCAAATACCATGTTCTCAATAAAATCTTAGTTGTTTGACTCATTGCTAATAATTCCTTTGCCCATACATCTGTTTCTCATACCTTTATGACATCACCAATCCTATAGTTTTCTCATTTCTTGCAGACAAGTCTGCCTCTTACAGACTTCTAGAAAGGAGCAGCCAGCCTGACATGTCTTAGACACCTTGTACTTTACATCTGAGATGCTAAATATCCTTCTTGAATAAATAATAACTGACTCTAGATCTTGTGTTGACACCTGCATAATAATTAAATATTAAATATTTTTAGGCCAGATTAAGAGTAGTAATATAGCCAGACTCAATCATATTATCATAACAAAATAGTTTTATCTTTTTTCCCCCACTTAATTGCAATTTAATGCCAATGTTACAGCCTCCTTTTGTACATAAGAGTATTCTATGCAAATATCTAAATAAGTGCCTGAACACAATGCAGCCAAAGGCAATGAAATCATTTTTTCAATTCCAATTCGGCTAAATAGAATTCTTTGAAACCCTGGAAACAAATCTGCTGTGGTTTTCTCCAGAAGGAAAATGTGCATACAACCATGTCCCTTCATTTTGCATTTAGAGAGAGGAAATGTTTTTGTACTGAACAGCTGTTTAAGCAGGCTAGTCTTGGGAGAAACAATTTGGTGCTGAAGATTCAAGCAAAAGGAAAGCATCACTCAGTTGTTCAGCTGAGGCTGATTCTACCCATGTTTTAGTGTCTAGGTCAGGGAAACGCTCATTACCTGTGCAGAAAGAGAGAAAACAGTTCCTCAACTTCTTCACAGGTTATTTTCCCCTCTGAAGGTAACTAACGGTGGGTTACCATGGGCCTCTGAGGCTGTGGCTCTCCATGCGGATGGGAGAAGGAATAGGCAATTCTCACAATTTGAAGACGAAAAACCAGGGAGGAATTCGTATGTTTCTTCCTGGTGTATTGTGCAGACAGCCAAGCTGCATGGGGCTGCTACCACTGTTCCCAGGTTACCGAGTACAGAAATCAGTCCCTCTGTCCTGAAGCAAGGCCTTCCCCTCAAGGCCAGGTGTAACCTCTGCCTTCTTACTGGGAACACCGGGCCAGAGCCCCAGTCTCATTAGATATAAGTCAGTTCAGGGTCTGGAGAGATGGCCTAGCGGTTGAGAGCGCCGACCACTCTTGCAGAGGACCCGGGTTCGATCCCCAGCACCCACATGGTGGCTGAGAGCCGTCTGAGACTCCAGTTCCAGGACAGCTCCAGTTCCAGGGGAATCCGAGACCCTCTTCTGACCTCCGCGGCATTGCACGACACGGGTGCACAAACTTGCATGCAGGCAGTACATTCATGCCCATACAGAAATAAATAAAATTAATAATAAAAAAAAAGATATAAGTCAGTTCAAAAGAAGACTGGGAACTTTTGCCCAGTAGACACCTGGCCTTTTGTTTGTATCAATGAAGAAATGTTGAATGCTTAAGGCTTTGCTTTATATAGGAAATCCTTTCCTGGTTTTCATTTTGGATTCATTTCTACTCCATGAAAAATCACACCAGGTGATCACAAAGAAAAGTTCATGTGCAGAGCGCTGACCACTGAAGAATTCAGCAGGTAAAGAACATTTTGGCCTTGATGTCATTTCATTCATTATTCTGAACAACCACTCACAAAAGCAGACCAGTGGTCACTCCTCCCCTTCATTGTGGGGAAATAAACCAACTCTGAGACGTTAAACAATTTCTTCAAGGACATCTGGACAGTGAGGAACTTGATATGGATAGATTTCTGTGCTAGAACCCTGCCATATTCCCTTTTGTTCTAGTTGACTCAACCCATTTAGGACCTGGAAAAATTCTCCCAAATTTGGGGCTGGAGAGATGGCTTAGTGGTTAAGAGCATCGACCACTCTTACAGAGGACCCGGGTTCGAGCCCCAGCACCTACATGGTGGCTGAGAACCATCTGAAACTCCAATTCCAGGAGAACTCTAGTTCCAGGGGAATCCGACACCCTCTTCTGACCTCCATGGCATTGCACAACATGGATGCACAGACCTGCATGCAGACAGTACATTCATACACACACAGAAATAAAAAAAATAATAATTCTCCCAAATTTAACTGGGGGAAGTGATGCCTACCTTGGGAAGGAGAATCATGAATTCCAGGCCCACTTAGGCTGTAAAACAAAGTCTAGCTTTCCCAACTTAGTCCTGTTCACTTATTGGTGGAAATTGCCAAGGAAAGATGAAAACTTTTCTCCAAAGACTCAAGATTCCAATCCCAAACATTCACTGTCTGAATTCCAAAGACTGTGAAGGAATGTGACTGAAGAGGAGGATGTCATCCACCCCGGCATCCCAGGTAGCCTCCTAACACCAGCAGGTGAACACACAGGTTTCCTCATGCTAGTGCCATGACCACTAGAAATATGTGAGTGGACAGCTTGAGCAAGAAGGCCTTCTAACAGAAGGGACAGCAGCACTTGGAGCTCAGGAGGGCAGGAATTCAGGGCATGCTGTGTGCTATCTGAGACAGCAGGCACTAGCCACATGGAGCTATTTCAATTTCCATGGAATGAAATTTAAAATTCAGTTCATTGGTCCCTCTAGCCACATGTTCAACAGCCCCATCAACAAGCGGTGGTGTCCATATTCTTTCAAATTGAAGAATGTTCTATTAAGATTGCCTTAAACTTTCCTCTTTTTTACCATGTGTATTAGTCACTTTTCTGTTGCTGTGATAAAACACCATGACCAAAGGAACTTATAAAAGGAGGAGTTTATTTGAGTTTATGAATGAGAGTTCCAGGGAATTAGAGTCCACTGTGGTGGGAGGCATGGCGGCTGGAGCTGGAGCAGCAAGCCGAGGGTCACATCTTGCAATGAGCACAGGAAGCAGAGAGAGTGACTGGAGACCACAAAGTTTGTTAAACTCACTAAGCCTGCCCCCAGTGACACACTTCCTTTAGCACGGCCACACCTTCTAAGACCTCCAAGAACAGTGCCACCAACTGGAGACAAATGTCTGAATACTTAAAGCCTATGGGGGACACTCATTCAAACCACCACACCATGAGAACCAAGATGTTCACTGTAGGCATACCCAAGTCACTTCAAGCAGGTCCAAAGCATACACATGGGGAACACATACTCATGAAACAATCATCTTTCCATGTGCTGGGCCACCAGGTCATACAAATATAGGTGACAGCTGTATCACCACGTGTGTACTGTCCCTGGAACACTTCAGTACCTGTCTTGTATCACAGCTGCTGGTAGCCCCCTGATAACCCAAGTGGATGCTTTCTTTTCCAAATATTTCATGCCAAGTCCTGGATATCTAGGATCAACAAGGGCCATGTACCACCAAGCTCTAAAGCAGGCATCTCCAACCTGTGACCAATGGGCTATATGCATCCCAGGAGAGCTGTGAATGTGTAGACCAAAACAACATGCTGTGATGAAAAAAGTTTGGACGACACTGCTCCAAGAAAACTGGAGCCAATGATTATTATGTGAAATTCTTCAGGGGGGACCTGAACAAAACATCTTCTCACACCAGACAGGGTACCGACGACAGAGACAGAAGGGGTCTACTCAGGTCCAGCTTTGAGAAACAATTAGCTTAGTTAGGAAAACTTACAAGATTATGGGTGCAGGGTTGGTTATAGTATAGGCAACTTGCTGGTGCTGGTGGGGTTACCCCACTGAAGGGGAAAACTTCTTTCTCCCTAGCAAGTTTATTGTCTATAAATTGTAGGGAGGGCTAGGGCCTTGTAAGCCCTCTCCTTTAGTAACCATTAGGTGTAAATTTGGGGGGACAGACATGTGGCCTCATGAGCCCTTGTCTCATAGTCAAAACCACTAAGTACATATAAATCTTGGGGAGGTTCATGGACTGGTGAGCTCCCTCCCTATATCCAATGATGGAGAGTGAACAGGCCCAGTTTTGTCGTGGTCTCTTTCAGGTATTCATAGCTGTTGAGAATTCAAGATGGCCAGGTCAGTGTTAGCACTGTCCTATAATAGCAGCCTGGGCCAGGCATGGTGGCGCACGCCTTTAATCCCAGCACTTGGGAGGCAGAGACAGGAGGATCTTTGTGAGTTCAAGGCCAGCCTGGTCTACAGAGAGAGCTCCAGGCCAGCTAGGACTAAAGGGAGACCCTGTATCAAAAATACAAAAAACTCCACAAAAAAACAATAGCAGCCTGGTAGCATCACCTGAGAGCAGTATTGGGTATCCCAGTGGGTGAGGCTGCTGCAGTACAGTCTTCTACGCTTGTGGGAGAAAGAACACTCCTTCCAGCCTCCCTGTCTATCCTTCTCTGACACCTATTTACTCCATAGCAAAAACCAACTCGAAAGCAGACCAGTCCCAGATGGATAAGCACCACCTGTGGCTGTTTCAAAAGAGCGTGCAAGGGTTCCAACTGCAGGGGCCCGCCTCACATTTCCTTCTGTTTTTTTCAGGCATGGGGCTGCAAATGAATTGATCAGGAGAAAAAGAATGACAGGCGTTGTCTTGTTTCCCCACACAGACAGGTTCCCATCTCTACTGCCCAACTGGTGTGCTTTCAAATGTGCTACCCCTAATGTGAATGTTTTGTAAAAGGTTCTTTTCTCATTAGCTTAAATTGCAATAAGATGCTTCCATATGGCCTCAGGACATTACAAAAAGTCAGCAAAACTTTTTAAAATAACAAAATTAACATAAAATAACCTTATCATTAAAAAATTGAGAGACATCATGCAAAAAGTCGAATGCCGAGCTAAAAATATGCTAGAAGTGCCAGAAGGTGGGGTGACTACAGAGAGGTGTAAAGACAGACATCCGTGAGAGGCTCCCCTGAGGAACGCAGGCTTCTCAAAGGTAATTTTCATTTCTTTATTCTCTCCTGTCTCTGTCTCTTCTCTCAGACAAACTCTCACTCTTTCGCCCAGGCTGATCTAGAACTCACTATGCAGCCAAGGCTGTCCCTGGATTGAGGAAAGTCTTCTTACCTCAGTCTCAGAAATGCCAAGTTTACCAGCGCAAGAAACCTTGTCTGGCTCCGAGCTGAATTTTGAAAAACAAAAAAGATTTCTCTTTTATATAAAAAAAATGTTTGTGTGTGTATTGTATGTGTGTGTTTGTGTTTGTAAACATGTGAGTGGATGCCACATGTGTGCAGGCACCTGCAGAAGCCAGAACAGGGGATCAGATCCCTTGGAGCTGGAGTCGCAGGAAGTTGGGAGCTGCCTGTCAAGAGAGCTGGGATTCACACTTCAGTCCTCTTGAAGGGGAGCAAGTGCTCTGAACCACTGTGCCCTGTGCCCCTTCCACGCCAACTGGTTCTTTCTTAGCCTCTTCAGGCTGGTCACTCCGTCATGGCTCAGTGTGACTGAGCTATTTTTGATAGCTCCTTTTCTGTCGTTAGGACAAAGCTATGTTCAGCTGAAGAAAAAAAGATAATATAAAAACAAGCCAAGGGCTGGGGAGGGGCACAGTGCCTGCGTTTCCAGCATGAAGGCCTGAGTTCAATCACCAGACCCCAGGGAAATGAAAGCCAGGCAAGGCGACTCATGCTTGTAATCCCATCCCGGGAGGTGAAGACAGGTGGGTCCCTGCAGCTCACTGTCCAGCCTAGCCCACTTGGTGGGTTCCATGCTGATGGACACTTTCAAAAAAAATAGAAATGTGGATAGCACCTGAGGAATGACACTGGAGGTTGTGTTCTGCCATCCACAGGGACCCACAAACATGTACTCACAAACACAGGAGCAGGTGCACCAACACACACAAACATACACACAAACAAGATAAGAAAATGTGGTGCACATCTATGAATGGAATACTCTTTACTCTTAAAAATGAAGGATATTCTGACACATGCTACGACACAGGACATACGAAGGACATGATTCTAAGTGACATAAGGCACTCCCGAAGCAACAAATACTGCATGATTCCACCTGCAT
The DNA here is from genome assembly GCA_009823505.1 of Rhizomys pruinosus. NCBI lineage: Eukaryota > Metazoa > Chordata > Mammalia > Rodentia > Spalacidae > Rhizomys > Rhizomys pruinosus. The sequence continues at coordinate 1,950,571 of VZQC01000299.1, forward strand.
CCAGCACCTAGAGGAATTTCTGCTCTGTTCACTACCTTAATGTATTTTGATCTTTGGAAGGAAGGGCAAGGAAAAGCACAAGGCACAGAGGAACTGTGAGTCCAGGTCTAAGAGCCATGGAAAGAAGTGTACTTTAGAAGACAGACATGACACATGACTCTAGCCACATAGTAACTGATGCGGGAAGTGTCTGAAGTCTGCACATGGAGTCAACAAATATGCAAGCCAGGACATGGGTTATACTTCAAGTTGAGCAATAAATATGGAATCAACCTGGCTGACCCCGAAGCACCGACACACCATGGTGGGGCAGCGCATGGAAAATCTACACCATAATTGAGTTTGATAAATCAACAAAGCAGATCCAGATTCTGCCTTTTTTGCTTCTCTTTTCTCCCCACGTGTCCCAGCTGCCACCACGAAGTCTGTCCCAGATGCTCTCTCTCTATTGTCAGGGTGCTGATACACATCATTAAAGAACTAAGAATAAATTTTTGTTAATTTCACCATAAACACTTATCTGACACTAATGTTTCATTAATGATATTATTTTCAATATTACACTCTCCTCTGCTTCTCCCATGTGATTTTCTCTAATTTATTCTTCTATTGTAATTTATATTGACATTCTTCTTCAAAATTAATGCAACCATTAATCGACAAAAAGTAAATATAAGCTCGGGAAGAAGTTCTTTATATAGTGCATGATGATTAAGTGTGTATATGTGTGTGTGTGTGTGTGTGTGTGTGTGTGTGTTGCATAGGCCCATGCACATATGGAGACCAGAGGAGGATGTGGGGCAAGGTGTCTTGCCCCCTCACTCTTCACTTTATTCCCCTGAGACAGGCTCCCTCACTGAAACAGGCTTAGGGCAGAGCCAGGGGTCCTCCTGTCCCCCTCTCTACAGTGCTGGCGTGACAGCGTTCAGCTTTTTACATAGCATCTGGGGATTTGAACTCCAGTCCTCAGGCTTACACAGCAAGCATTCTTCCTGGCTGAACCATCTCCCTAGCTCACCAAGAATGATTTTCAATGATAAGGACTAACTGTCCATGAATCCTGGCAGAAAACTCGGCCATCTTCAGATTTCGTTTTCCCTGAACTTAACTGGAGTTGCAAATGGAAACTGAATCCTGCTGTTGGCCCACCGCCAGCCAAGCATTTTCACCATGGCCAGTTAGTCATAAAAGGATCCAAGTCCTCACTACAACTCCCATCAGGAGTAGCAAATCCCAAAGAAACACTAGGAAAGATGACACAAACCAAAGGCTCCAGGGAACACAGTGCTATTCATTCAACAAACACTCACTTATTTAACTTAAGCAATAAATACCTACACCTACCTCCTGGGCTCTGTTACCACTGGGAATTGTTTCACCTCTACAGTCTTAAATTCCAATATTCCCATATCCACTTGCGAGCCACCACTTCCTGGCTGTTTTTCAGTTGCCTCCTCCAGCCCCAGCAGCTCAGGCAGGGCCTTCTGCATCCTGCCCCTTGTCTTGGCAGCAATCCAGCTCTCTGCATTACCTTCAGGCTTGCTCACTCCCAACCTTAGTTTTTGATTCTCTGCCACATACTGTACACCCCCAGAATCATCTGCAGAAGCCCTGTGAGCACAGGACCCGCCAAGGGTTTTGGGGGTGGGGAGGTAGGGTGGTACATAACTAGCCATAAATGGGTTTCAGCACACCCAAAAATATTTTTATTAAGAAGAGCCTCAGTCAGCTCCTTTATCCATTCATCCAACATTTTCTACCTTCTCAAGGCATTGAATGCCTTCCTTTTCTCCCCTCTAGCAGCAAATGGCCTCATCTCTTACTTTATTACCATAAAGATGGATGCCCTGGTGGAAGGGGTTTTACCGGTTTTCAGGTCCCATTCCCAACCACCACTCTATTCAGTTGTGTTCTGACCAGTCCCTGTTATGGTGCCCTGCCCAAGGCTCTCGTCTCGCACCGGCAGTGTGTGGCTTCTCCCTGGGCCCTGCCCCATCCATTCTTCCTCTTTTATCTTTCCCTTCATGGCCGATTTTTTCCAGCACACTGAAGTACTCAAGTCTTTAAATAAATGACGATTCTCCGTTACCTGCACTTTCTCTGGCTACCCACAGGCTTTCCCCTCCCACGGGCACTTCGTGGAGGGACCACGTTTCTGCACCTTTCATCGAAGCCCCAGGGCACACCCACCCTTGCTATGACTTTATTTCCTCGGTGATTCCAGTCTCCCCTTCTACCAGTAAGTGATGTTTCTAGGGTTCCTTGGTGTGTGAAGTCAGCCTACTCTTAGTGTGCAGGACACCATGTCTGAGAGTGCTGGGCTCATCCTGGGCTTGGCCTCCTAGAAGCCAGTCCACTGAATCCGACCTGAGCTACCTGCCTTTTCTTGTGACTTCCCTTCACCCTAAATAAGGTGATCCACATCCTGTATCCACATCTCCAACCTGAACCCACATCCTTCCTCCTGCCTCTAAAGCACTTCAGACTTCATAAGCTCTATTCTTCTCCCGACACAAAGCCTCTGTCTGTCTTTCTGTCTGTCTGTCTATCCCTTTCTACAACAGTGAACCATTACAGCTTTCTGTCAATTCTACCTTGAATCCTCACCTCTCATTTCCAAGGCCATTGTTACACTTTTTTTTTTGTCTCTTCGAGACAGGGTCTCCCTGTAGCCCCAGCTGTCCTGGAACTCACATTGTAGACCAGGCTGGTCTTGAACTCACAGAGATCTGCCTGCCTCTACCTCCCAAGCGCTAGGATTAAAGGCATGCACCACCACGCCCAGCCCAAAGCCATTGTTTTCTAAGACCGTCTTTACTTACTGAAGCAAAGCTGTCTGGTTTTGTAGACATATACACATCTGTTATTTCTAACCAGAAAAATATCACATCTTGTCTCATTGTGTGTGTGCACATATATGTAAGTGCATACATATACGTGTGTTTGCCTCTGTGTGTGCATGCATGTGTGTGTGAGTACGTGTGTGTGTGTGTGTGTGTGTGTGTGTGTGTAAGCCAAAAGTCAAAATTGAATCACTTTCCACTATTTTTTTTTTTCTGAAACAGGATGTCTCAGTAAACCTGGGGCTCACCATTTTGGCTGGACGAGCTCCCAGCAAGCCCCAGGGATCTTCATGGCTCTGCCCCTGGGGCTGAGGTTACAAGTACATACCACTGCATTTAGCTGTTTACGTGGCTGCTAGAGATCTAATTGAGTGCCTCAAGCTTTCACAGCAAGGACCTTCGTGACTGAGCCTTCTTCCCACTCCCAGGACTCTCCTGCTTTAACCGGCCTCCCCCTCCCATTTGGGCTCCTTCTGGGGCTTTCTCCATATTGTTTCTACTTACCCATTTAATGGAAATCTGATACCTCACAGCCCAAACCCTACAGACCTGTCACAGAGGCTTCGCCATGCTCTGCTCCCACCCACACTGCCATCTACTCCCTGCACCCTTCCCCTCCGCCCACTGCCAGTGGGCTTGCTCAAACTCCTTAAAAGTCCAAAGCTGTTGTTACTGCATGCCAGACTTCCATCTACATTGAAGTTTTTCTACCACTTTCTCCATGAAGACCACTCTGTCTGTCCTCTTCAGGACACTCTTTCCATGGTACTCTGGGCATCCATATCCAGGAGTATTCCTGTGAATCATGTCTACAGCCTAGGGGACAGAGACCAAGTCTTGCTCATCTCTGCCCTCTCCATACCCATCACAGAGAAGGCAATCATTAAGTATCCGTGAATCAATAAGTGAACTAATTAACGAATACAAAGAAAGTATTATGTGCTGGGACATCTGTTAATAGCACACACACACACACACTCTAATCTCATAATAATTAAGCATAATGAAGTTTAGGCAGATACTGTTTTTCTCAACTGGTATGCCACATCTCCTTTTTGATGGAATATGGCTGTGTACTTTAATGACAAAGTATGGTATAAGCGGTTTTATGGCCACAATAATAGAACTGACTAGACTAATTAGGACCTCCAGGTCCAAGCCATTAAAATCCCATGTCTTTCAGTTGTAAGATTCCCCCAAAAGTCATGAGGGCCAGGTTATTGAAATGAAGTTTTGATAGAATGTTCCCATCAGATAAGTTCAGTAATACTATGGAATTGGCATTTCATAGTCTGTAGAACAAGTTCCAGGAATTGGCTGGGTCTGGTTGCACCCATCTGTAATCTCAGAACTTGGGAGTGTGAGGCAGGAGGATGGAGAGAGAGAGAGTTCAGTCTGGGTCACATATCCAAACTCCATCTCAAAAACAAAACATGAGGAACATAAGCAGGTGCACAGGAGATCACTTAGCTAGTAAAGTGCTGGACTTGACAGCACAGAACCTGCTTGAGCCCAGAACCCATGTCAAAAAGGACCAAGTGTGGCAGTGCATTCTGGGAAGGGGGAGACAGGCAGATCCTTGTGGCTCACTGACCTAGTCTACTTGGGGAGCTCCAGGCCACTGTTTGATTCTGACTCAAAAAAAGTAAAAAAGACACATGACCCTGAGGAGTGACATGTGAGACTGCCCTTTGGCCTCCGGATGCTCGTGCACTGACATGCCACATATATTTACACCCACACATGCTCCCCGCATGAGTGTGTAAACATGCATGTACACACACACACACACACACACACACACACTCCAAAAAACCTACACAGAAATTTATCCTGGGTTTCATCCGCAAAGCTGGATGAAATAAACAGCCAATAAAATCATAAATCAGCATTTCAAAAATGTGTTCTGTGGAACTATATGTGTTCTGTCCTCCAAAACAGTGATAATATCATTAGCTGCCATTTACTAAGGACACCCCAGGTGCCAGATGCTGAGCCTCGTCATTTTACACAATTGTTCCATTTACCTTTCTTAATGACCCTATGTATACAAATGCATTCACATTTAAGACAAGGAGACAGACTGAATTATAGGACTTTCCTCACGTGCCACCATCCAGGTGCATCTCTCTACGAATCAATTAACACTGTTGTCACACTTAGGAATAAGCCCATGCTCAAGCAAGTTTTGGATACCAAGCATACTAAGGTACTTCTGAACTGCTATCAGAATACCTTGACCTCGTAAGGACTCACAAGTCTCAAAGAAAACAAAATGTTTGTCCAACACATTTCCCAAGCTTATGGGCCTTTGGAAGCCATTTGTAATGTATCAGGGGACAAATGCTCTGGAGAAACAATTTGACTTCAGAGGACAGTCAAAGGGATGCTGAACTCACCCAAGTCAGAAAGGAGAAGGAAGTTCATTGCAGCATTTGTCAGCAGTGGTGTAATTAGGGGGGCACTTAGGACATAATCTCAAACCCCAGGGCACACTGTGATGGGACACGGTCTGAAAGCCAGATGAGAAGTACTTTCCCATTGTTCTTAAACCCCAGTGCCCTTGACTTGAGCCCATACACCCAGAAGCTGACTCAAAGGGGCCAGAGTATAAATTCTAAATAGGCAGAGTTGGTAAAGACTCCTAATGGGTGCTGCGATTTAAGTTTCAGACGCTGAACTTGCACTAAAACACAAGACTCAGGGAGAATGAAGAACAAAAGGCTGGAGAGAAAGCATCTTTGTTAGGAAGGACTTGGTGATTCCACTACGTGTCTCTCCTATTCACTGGGATTCCATTTATTGAGCACCTAACAGGAACCATGTTCTATTCTAAGAGAGGAAGGCACCCTTTTCCCTTGCGGATCTTAGACCAATGAGCAAAAAGCAAAGACATTACAGATGTTGTTAAGTGCTGCCACTGGAAATGCACAAGATGGTACCAGGAAACACCGTCAATTCTTTCTAAAGGAAGGAGACCAGAAGAGCCTCTAACTTCTTATCTTCAAAGCGTCTTTATAGTAACATCCTAAAGAAAAATAAAAGCTGGACCTACATAAGAAAATTTAACAGAAGGGTATGTAATTTGAGGGGCTGGAGAGACAGCTCGGTAGTTAATAGTACTGGGTCTTCTGGCAGAGGACCCCAGTTGGGTTCCCAGCACCCATCTGATGTCACTAACAACCACAATCATGTGTAGCTCCAGTTCTAGGGAATATGATGTCCTCCTATGGCCTCCATGGGCATTGCACACACATGGTATACTTTTATCCACACAGACAAAATACTCATTCACATAAAATAAAAATTAAAAAAATGAAGAAGGAAATCTGACAGAGGGACATGATGTATAATTAGAAAATCAGTTAATATATTCATGGTTTGCAAAGCACAGAAACCAGACTCTGAGATGCCTGTAGCCTTATTTTGTATGTTGAATAATCCTAAGCAAATCACTTGCCTTCTTGGCTCTTTTCTCTATGCTCCACATAGATGCCATGGAGGTCAATTAATATAACTTGATAGCAAAGCTCGACATAATTAGTGAAACAAAATAGAAAAAGCATGAAGCTAATTTAAGATCCATTAAAGCAACCATCACAAAATAAATATATTGCTGTGCATAAATAATCTTAATACTTCTCTGTGGACTTTTACAAGATTAAAATTAAATTACAGAATTACTTCTTGCCTACAGATTTTTTTTCTCCTGAACTATTCATCTTCTAAGTTGGATGGGTTTAAAGAGATCTTTGTATGTATTCCTTTTATGAAAATTCCTTATATGACAATCTTCAATTAAATAAATTCACACCTACATCCTATACTCACAGAACAAATGAGACAGATGTATTACAAAATTAAGGCACATGAACAAAGCAAATGACCCTTTCTCATGAATCATGCTAACATTCTCACACACACTTTTTTGGAATAAGAATTTATTTTTAAAGATCCATTTTACATCGAGAAAATGGCAGTGCTTCCATAATCCCATTAACTCACAAAGTATTACCATCCTACATTGTTGCAATATATTTGTTGTGTGCAGTGAACCAATATTGTATCAGCCTACACCAAAGCTCATCATTTTTTCAGGTTTTCTTTTCCATCTAGTGTCTTCCTGTTTTTGTCTCATTTGTTTGTCACATCTCATGAGACTCCTCCCAGCTGTGAGAGTTTCTCCAACATCACTTATTTCAATGATCCTGACAGGTGTGACGGGCAAAGTCACTTCTATTGTGAGATATGCCGCTCCTGGAATTTGTCTGGTGTTTTCCTCACTATTAGGTTGGGGTAATGGGGTAGGAAAATAATAAAAGTAAGGTGCTGTTGTGGTTAACTTTCATGTCATCTTGATTGGGTTTCAAATCACTTAAGATGGCCTGGAGAGATGGCTCAGTGGTTAAGATCACTGGATGCTCTTGTGGAGGACCCAGGTTCAGTTCCCAGCACCCACATGGTAGCTAACAACCATCTTTAATTTCAGTTCCAGGGATCCAGTACCTTCTTCTGATCTCTGTGGGCATTGCACACCATGGGTGGACTTACATAGATGTAGACAATATACTCATACACATCAAATAAAATAAAAAAATAATATTTAAGTCACCTAAGAAGCATACTTGAGGGGGGTTATCTGTGGGGAATTTCCAGATAAGATTCACTAAAGATGGAAGACACATCCTAAATGAGGGTGTGGGTTGGCAGACACATCCCAGGGGCTAGAGGCTCAGAGTGAATAGAAGGGTGAAAAGAAGGGAGCTAGGTGAGTGCCAACACTTCCTTACAATCTCCTCTTCCACAGAGACATGAGCCCACAGCCTCACACTCCCTTTGCCATCCCATGCCCTCTCCATTGTGATGGACTGTAGCCTTTAAACTGTGAGCCAACATAAGTTTTTCCTCTAGTAAGTTACTTCTTGTCAGGTATTAGGTAACAGCGATCAGCAAAGTAACCAATACAAGTGCCATTATTTTCATATCATTGCCAGGCTACCTGTGAGCAACCTGATTCACCTGTGATATGGCTCTTGATCACTAGCCTGAGGGAGTTCCCACCAGCATTCTCTATTGTGAGATAACTCCTTTCACACAGTATGAAGTCAGAGTGTAGCCCACCCTAACGAGGGAGCTACTGACACTCCTTTAGTTTGATGTGTCTACTTGGAATTCTATATGTGCAATTTTTTTCTTTTTCACTTATATCATTTCATTTGTTTTCATTTGTTTTGGTATGAACTAATAGATGTTTACTTTGGCTTTAAGTTATAGTCCAATTCTAATTAATTTACTTGGATACTCAGCTTTTCTCAACTATGGATACTGGAAGCTCTTCTAAGATTTTCTCTCTCTCTCTCTCTCTCTCTCTCTCTCTTCCTCTCTCTCTTAGAACTTCCATATGGTTATCATTTCAAGATGCATCAGACTCTTCCATATACCTGCCCTAAGCCATTAAGCCCTAGACTCAGGCCTGATCTCTAGGAACCCTAGCTCCTTGTACTGCAGAGTATTAGAAACTATAATATGGGCCCTTGGTGAGTCCAGAGCTATTGGGGTATTATTTCTTTTAAGCTCTCTCAGCCAACAGATTAAATGATTATATATTACATATATATTAGCTTACATATGTGTGCTTATCTATAAATGTTTCTCTCTGAAACCATCTTTATTTATATTAAATACTGCATCATTACATTTATTTAAGTCTCCAGAAAAAATTACCATTTAAAGTTTCTTATTTCAAGTATGTCAATTTTTTTTAATCCCATGTCATTTGCATTTTAAATTTCCCATGGCACACAGCACTGATGATCAAGTGGCTGCTATTGGAATTGGTTCAGGATCAGTTCAGATGTATCTGGTGGGTGTGAGCAGGCCTTGGTCTCACCTAGGAAGTAGAAATGGTGATATAAACTGCAAAGGATTTGGAGATAATAAATGATATATTTTAGTGTTTAGGACAGAACCTAGAACATTATAACACAATAAATATTTAATAAATGATAGATAAGTAAATCTAAAACTTAAGGGAAAACAGTATCAAGAAAAGATACAATACTGTAACTTCAAGTGTAGACTTATGTTACTAGTTTTATTCATTTGCCATTTTGCTTAATGCTAAGCACTAACTTACATGCAATATTGTCTTCATATATGTTCCCTTAAAATATTAAGTAATCATACTTTTTCCATTCCTGTTATTCTTGCATGAAAGTACTAAGAACTTGACTTCCTAAAACACATGTTCACTACCCATTTCAAGGTATGTTAATAGCTTAAAACAAGTCATTACAGTAAGGAATCCAAGGCACCAAGTTCCCTGTTCTCCATGCTCCCTCAGAACATCAGTCATTCCCCAGCAGGCATGCCATTTAATGGAAAGTAGTCAGTGTCCCCATGGAAAATAATGTCAGTTCCTATGGCTGATGGGAACTGTCTCAATACTTATAAACTCTGTCCATATAAATCTGGAACCACACGACCCAAGATGTCTTCCATCTTTCACAAAAAGAAATACAACATCATTTGGCAAAGAAACTGTCTTTTGTCTTCCCAAATGGCCAAATGACATACTAATCACATATACAGATTTTGCTTTCTGTGGACTGATTTTGAGTTAATGCTGATGGATTTTTTTCTAGCATACTCTTCTTCTGCTCTTAGAAATCACTTAAAACTTCACTTCAACTAAATGTGATTTTTAAAATTTTTATTCTTTTTTCTATAATGCTTTATCTGTCAAAATGGACCAAAGTACCATGGTTGTGTAGTATAGATTGTGGGAGTGGCTGGAAGTCTGCCCTATGCAGTTTAAGTACATCAGCTATGAATGGTGGAGTAAGTGACATGACCCATACAAGTCATGTTACTGATGAGCATCATGGGAACTGGCATGCTGGGACAAAGCTTTGTATCTGAAAACTCTGCATCACTAATCTTGATCAGCAACTTGAATGCTGGGTATTCTCAAAATAGGCAGACCAGGCCAAGGCCCATGGATGGAATGTCAAACTCAAGTACCTTCCTGGAGATAGAAACTGCTCACCACAAAGCTGAGTGCAGGGCCAGGCTCATCCGGAGAGCAGAGACCAGAACAGCACCAACTGCAGTACAGGGCTGAACGTAAGCAATGCTGTGCTCAGGCCAGGACAGCTGCCCTCTGCACTCACTAGAATTCTCTCGACTCATCCTATGTTCACTTTCCAACCAGGACCAGTCAGTTTTCTCTGTCAAAATACTCCATTAGGATCTTTTTTACCTTCACTGTGAAATCCAGACTCCCCTGCCTCCCCAGTCTCTTTGGCTCCTTTAGTCACTCTGATTGTAACTAGCCAAGGCAGCTAAGAGTCTTTCTGACCAACCACAGGATCTTTGCATATACTATTTCTCTCTTTGAAGTTATCCATCCTCTCATTCTTCAAAGGTATTCTCCCTTCTAAACTTTATATCTTTTATTTATACTTATTTTCTTAGAGAGATCTTCCTTGGTCTCTATCTTTAAATGGAGTCCCCTCTCTAATTCCATTATTCTCTGGCTCAGCCCCCTGTTTATTGTCTGCTTGATACACAGCATGATTTCAATTAAATCTTTCTATTTGCCTATTTATTTAGGTCTTGGTCGATCTCCATGAAATGAGATGACATGAGATTCATGAGGACAGGGAGCACACTGGTTCTGTCTCTGTGCATCTTGAGCTGATCACAATTTTATTCTATTTTCAGAATAGAATAAAAGCTAATTAACCTGGCCAAATTGGGTTAGGACAGGCTGCATTATGGTTTAGAACTAGAGAATTAAAACATTACCTGTGTTGCATTTCCTTTATTTCATACAAATAAAGGATAGGATGTGAGTTTCTTGTATGTGGCCTATGCAAGCCAACCAAGCTCACCCCAAAGGAGAGGAAAATGCAAAATTTCAGAGTACAGGAGAGGATCTCTTCTGGTCAATCATTCTTTCCCCTCTCCTATGAATGACAGCCTGGTTGCCAGTGTTGATAAACCACAAGAAGGCCTGCCTATCTTGACTGTTTAAGAGCTTCTTTTACCTTGTAGTAATACAAAGTATTCACTAAATTTTGAGAATACAGGGAAATCCATGTCAGGAGTGGAAAGGCTTTGGAAGAAAGTGTTCTGGTAAAATGTTACACTCTAAGTTATCAGTGACCCTCTAATCAGGCATATAGCACTCCTGATAAAATGAATGACCACTAAGGAAACATACAATGGGATACTATACCACTTTCTTTTTGATACTATACCACTTTAAAAGCAAAAGAAATCTTAGTCAGGTGTGGCAGTGCACATCTGTAGTCCCTGCACTTGGGACGCTAATGCAGGAAGGGGGCATGTTTGAGGGCAGCCTGGTCATCACAGTAAGTTCTACTAGGCCATGCTGTGAACCTGACAGGAAGGAAGGGAAGAGGAATAGGGAGAAGAAAGTTAAGGGGAAGAAAAGAGGAAGAAGGAAATGGGAAGAGAAGGAAAGGAAATAAACCCTGCCTTTGGGAAAAAGGACGAACCCAGAGAACATTTACTCTAAGCAAAATTAACCAGCCATAGAAAGACCAACACCACACAGGCTTTGGGATCTCTCTCCTAGACACAGTGAAGAGAGTGGCAATTTGTCGGGGCCTGAGGATGAGGAGGACAGAGAACAGATGGTCAAAGTGTACAATGTTTCAGCTATGCAAGGTGAGTCCTAGAGATTTACTATATAGCATGGTGCTTATAGCACGTGCTTAAGCACGTTTATTACGTTCTTACAATCTGCTAGAAGGATAGATCTCATTTATTCCTTAATTGAAAGATAAAAATTATATGTGTTTAGTGTATACAACATGATGAAATTTGTATAAACAGTAAAATAGCTAAAATGAACTCATATATACTTAAGAAGGTGGCATTTGTTAAATTCTCTTAACCACACATCTTAACCCTCCATCTATTTCTTACACCTTGGACAAGACCTTGTAGAGTTTTCCATAGTTCTTGGAAAGGTTTAGAATAACTAATGCCAAAACTGCATGTTCAGGGAAACTATTGGAGCACACAGAGGCAGTGAAATGTAAAACACATAAGTGCATTCTCTTTTCATATATGGGCATTTATTTATGTATTTTTAATTTTATTTATTTTTTATGTGTATGAATGTATTCTCTGCATGTAGGTTTGTGCACCCGTGTTGTACAATGCTGCAGAGGTCAGAAGAGGGTCTTGGATTCCCCTGGAACTAGAGTTCTCCTGCAATTGGAGTTACAGATGGTTCTCAGCTGCCACGTGGGTGCTGGAGATCGAACCCAGGCCCTCTGCAAGAGCGGTCAGTGCTCTTAACTGCTAAGCCATCTCTCCAGCGCCATATATGGGCATTTAAATATGGAAGCTTTAACAATAAAATTTTCAACTGAAAGCTGAGATTCAGTTTTTAGGCAGGAAGGCAAGAGAGACCTTCTGAATCCCCCACAGTTTGTGACTTGAACAACACAACCCTTCAGAGCTATGTAAAATTTAAATTATTTTTTACGAGTTCACAGAAAGGGAAAATAAAATTAAATCAACTTTTAAAACTGTAAGTCTTAGTAAGCTGAGCCTTGCTCATTGCCAAAGACACATAATACTTTAAAGAAATGTATATGTAATATCTCAAAGAAATGGATTAAGGCTTTAAAGTGAAGATGGCTGCATTATACACAAATATCCAAATAAATATTCCAAAGTAATTTATAATGTCAAAAAGGAGACACTGTTTCTCAATTATTCCTTGGGCTCCTCCACTGAAGCATCATAAAAATGAGGATGAGTCAAGGAGAAAGAATATGTATCACTTCATACTATAGATCTTATGTGAAATGTTTCTGAATGCCTTTTCAGCAAAAGAAGCCAAGATCCATAAAACTTAGAGATGAATACTCTAAAGCCAGAAATAATTTGGTCTCGAAACTCAACTTTCCTACTTTAGTCAGATGATCTTTAGACAATCTCACTTGCTACTCAGTGTTCTATAATATGTCTGCTTCCATCTCTTCTGTCGCCTTAGTCAAACCTGAACTTTCTGTGGCATTCTGGGAAGGAATATGGGTCCTGGACCTCAGAATATCTGACAAAAACAGCTTAAGGAAGAAAGTATTTATTTGGGGTCACAGTTTGAGGATACAGTCCATCACATCTGAGAAGGCATGGCAGTAGGTGCGTGAGGCAGGTGGTTATACTGTATCCTCAGAGAAGAGGGAAATGATTATTGGTGCTCCACTTCCTCATCCTTTGTGTTCAGTCCAAGACCCATTGCATGTGAGGTTCCACTCACATTAAATAACCCAATCTAGAAACTCTCTCATAGACACACCCAGGTTTGTCTCCTAGGTAACTCTAGAACCTCTCAAATTGGCAGTCAATACTAAACCATCACACCCTGTTTTCTTATTATTTTCACTGAACTACTTACTGAAAGGTAGTATTAATTAGCATGTGTTGCATCTAGTGCATTATAAAAATGTTTTTCCATTTAATGAGAAGAAACCGCCTGCTTCAGCAGATTATATTTTTCAAAGACAACCACAATTCACATGCTCTGTGCAATGTAGTCTTGCCACTAAGAGGTAGACCACCTATCTCTTCATGACAACCAGGCTGTTTTTGGAGAATGATTCTCCCCCTAGAGCCCCATCCAAGAAAAGTAACACATTCTCCCACATCCTTTGTGCTAGAAGGTGTACAAGGTGTCAAAGGACAAGAAGTCTCATCATCCCAGGAACAGCATGGCCAACTTCCCACTGACTGTTTCACCTCTGATATCTCATAGGTAATCAAATCCACATGTCCACAGATGAATGTATGCATTCTTCCCTGTTAAAACTGTTATTTCGTAGTTTCTATTTAATGGTGCTGGTCTTTCTACATATATTTAAACTTATCTTTCTGCTCTGTTCTATCACAAGACTATTTTAGACTGCTTTCCTCTCTTCCATGGACTACTGCAACAGCCCTCCCTCCCCCAACTTACTGACTTGATTCCAAACTCAGACTGTCAGAAAGGGCTGACTCAAGTACCAGTGCCTCCTCGCTCCGTTTAAGCTGCTCCATCATTCCCCGCACCTCCAGGATGAAGCCCACCTTCTTTAACACTGCAGATTAAGCCCTCTTTCAACCCATCCCACCTGTCTTCAGTCACTAATATCAGCCTCACTGCCCGCTTCCTGCTGCAGTTAGGAGCTTCCATGTGTTGCCTAGGGCAGTTCTCTCTAGTTCTCTCTCTGTGTCCTCTCCACAGCACTTGAACAAACTGTCTCCTAGTCAGTACTGTATTGATCAAGGGTCTCCGTTGTTTGCAAAAATTGTTCTGTTCTGCCTCACTGCCATGGTGAACGCAGGGGGGATAAAGTATCAGCGTGTATCTGAGAAGCATCTACCCTGGGAATTTTTCTTAATGCTCTGATTCTGTCATTTTTCTGAGTTGTTTTCTTATTTTACAGAAAACAAAACCACAGTGATAAAGCAATCAGAACTTCAAGAGGTTTGTGGTTGAGTTTTAGAGTCGCCCGACCTTTACTGGCCAATAGACCTACGGGGCCAAATTAATTTACAAGAGTAGTCAATTTTTTTTTTAGAAGCCAATTTGTTTTTCTGTATTCTCTGTATGAAACTGCCAATATCATGAACAGAAAGGGAGAACCATAAGGGAGAAAGAATATGGGTTCAATGGTGTTTGCATTAGCCTAAAGCAGCAGTGTGGAGCTGGCACAACCAGCTGAGCTTGAGGGACTTGGTGGTGTTGCTTTGGAGGGATCCACTGCATTTTGCATTTTCATGTGTAATCATATTGCCAAAGACAAACTACTTCATCATTTATTGTAAATAACACTTCCCCAGACCTGCCATAAAGTTTCTGTGATGTATTGTCTTCCAGTTGCAATAAAAATTACTGAGTTGCATCAAAAAAAATTGTTCTGTTCTTTATTCTTCACCTGTAAGATTGGTTCCCTCTGGCTTTGGGAGGGTTGGACTACCTCTATCATTGTGTACCAAATACCCTTCACAATATTAATTCTTAATGCAATTTAAAGGAAACATTGGCTTATTCTTTCCTTCTGTGGCACCTGACATCAAGCCTAGGATTACACAGTAAATATCAAGAAATGTTAAGGAACGTATGACTAACAACTATAGAGCTGTAAATATGTGATTTACTTATTGCTATGTATAACAGAAGTAGCATAGCTAACTTAATGACTTAAACAATGCAAGCTTATTGTCTTACCAGTTCTGTGCGTCAGCAGGCCAGGAACAGCTTAGCTGGGTCTTCTGTTTCAGGGGCTTAAAGACCTCCACAAAGGTCTTGGCTAGGGCTGTGATTGTATCTGAAATTCAACTGGAAAAGGACCCACCCTCAAGTCCATAAACTTATTGGCAGAGTTTACTTCCTTGTGGGCTATTTATTGGCTTGAGGCTTCAGTTGCTGTCAGCTAAACATTAACCTGAGGACCCTTGCCACGTGATACTTCCCAACATAGGCAGAAAGGGAGCAAGTCTCTCAGCAAGAAAAACACCAGTCTTACATGATATAATCACAGAATATTTTGGCATGGTACCCCACACCTTCTACCCCAGCATTCAAGTGGCCAAGGCAAGAGAATTTCCCTGAGATCAGGGCCATTCTTAGCGACAGTAGGAGACTCTGCTTCAAAAATGGAAACACAAAACAAAGTGAAAGACTCGCTACCACATGACCTTTACAGTATGCACTGTATTTCAGAGATACCAGTCACAGATCTCATTTATATACAAGGGAAAAAGATTAAACAAGGGGGTGAGTATCAGGACATGGGACCCCAGAGGCTATCTTGGGGGTATGTTCACCACACACATCCCATTTTAAGAGTCCTCATAAGTAGAGTTGTGCAGCTAACAGAGCAAAGACTAGGCTGGGGACAGCAAGAGTCTTAGAGGAAATGAAAGAATGCTCGTATGTAAAACTAAATTTATAATCACACATTATTACTTTTTCTGAAATAACTTTCAAGTTACTATAGAATCCTATAATTAATTAAAAAAACAGCTTCAGTGGATCCTAATTGTAACAACTATTTATAATGAGTCCTAATGAAACTTACCTTCTAGGTGCCACAAAGTTTTAATACGAGAGACTTTCTTACCTCCCCCTCCATAGAACAAGGAGAAATATGATGATGATCAGGTCATTCTCTAACTGTAAATTGGAGCCAACTGTTATAGAGGTAATCTCTTATAAAACTGCTAAAACTGCCTTCTTTAATTGACTAATAGACATAGGAACTGTAAAAAGGATTATTCTCTATTCGGATCCAAATATAATACTAAAGTCTCCTTAAGCTATGCACTTAAGCAAAATATATTAATACAGGAGAGCTCTGATATCAGCAATGGATTATTCTACCAAGGAGATGTTGGCCAGGGGATCCAAGCCCCCCCAAAAGGTAAAGGCTTCTGGCCTGTAAACTGGGATACCTGCAAGAAGAGAGGTGATAAGACCCTGCTGTCGAAGACCTGATATAAGCATGGGAAAGATGCATTGAGACCGCACTTGCAAGTGTACAGTTGGTCTCTGGAATACCAGAGAGGGTTACCAAAGGCCACTAAACCAATAAAGCAAATACAGGTCTCCTTGAGTCAAGCAAGACTCCTCCGTCAGCACCAGCTACAACTCACCTGCCTGGAAATACTGTGCAGCAGTGGCAGCCATATGCCTGTATATCCCAAATCTAATTGGCTATTATCTCTCTCCTTGGAGGAATAACCCACGGCTGATGCCACAAGCTTACATCCTCTAGTGGTTATGAGATGTTATAAGCTACATTAAGACCCTGTCATATTTTACAGAAAAACGTAATTCATGGATTAATATACCATCCAAACATCTGTGTCTATACCAAAGCAACCTACCATAACAATTAGTACTGTTTAAATACCTGTATATCTAATTGCTTGTGCTTCATTAGTAGGATTGAAAGGTTATTCCTGGACAAACTGTCAGCCCATGAAAGGAAACAGCCAGAATTGACCAGAGTCCAAAACAACAGCTCCAGAGAAAGTAGTCTGTTTTGCTTCTTGTCCACCTGTGCCCCTTTTCTAAGCCTAGGGAACAATCTGTGGAAGAGGGGTATGATAAAATGTAAGGGCTGCAATTGGGGTGAATGGCGAAACTACAGCAACAATATAGTCTGGACACTCATCTGATCAACTTGATTGAACATACAAGCCCCCCCCAGCTGGATGGTGGGACCCTTGGGCTGTGTGGGTTTGGGCACAACTGCTTGCAAATTGGTTTTACATGAAGGGTGCTTGTACTCATAAATTATTACTTATTGTTAAAAAATGAAAAAAAAAGAACTAATTTTAAAAAACAGCTTCTCTAATGCATAACTCAGGTTCAGATACTAAATTTTAAACATGGACTATTTTCCATTTCTACATTTCTCTTAGCCTTATTATGTTTTGTGACTGGCTCTTCAGATTGCTAGACTCTTCTTAAATCATTTATTTTCATCCATTTTACAGGGTATGTGGGGCCTGGAGGCACAGCTTTATTTAATATATCTCAATAATTTATAGCCAACAATACACTAAGGAAAATAGCAACTTCATAAAATCCAAAATTTAAAAAGTGAGAGATGGTGCAATTTTCCTTAGAGAAAGAGAAATTTATGAAAATAAGGCCAGTCAAAAAGTATATTAAGGCACTTTGAAACATAAAGAATGCACTTAATATATCTGCAATGTTTAGATGCCTTCCTATGGGCTATGCCCAGATCTCTAATAAACATGGCAGCCAGTGACTAAGTTATGACCAGGCCCATGATGCTCCACATAAATCAGCCCTGAAAATGGTCAATGAGACAGCAGTCACTTCAAGGTACAATTTGTCTCAAGGCCTTTCTCTATCTTGCTTTTAAAGGGCTTTCATCCTTTTTATAAATGTGGTGTTGCCCTTTTGATTGATTCTCTTCTTCTGTCTGACCCTAAAGTAATAATGAGAGCCATGGAGAAGGCCCCGAAGCTTGAAGAAATAGCATAATGCATGAACGTGAAGGAAAACAAAAATTATTATTATTATTATTATTATTATTATTATTATTATTTTGGCAGTACTGGAGATTGAGCCTAGGGTATCATGTGAGGCAAGTCCTGTGCCACAGAGCTACAGCCACAGCCAATGTTCCACCAAACCATGCAGCTGTTAACATCTGGAGAGACTTAAAGTTGGGGCCATTCTGATTCTCTATAAAGCCCAGGAAGTCAACGTGGAGACTCACAATGATGACAACAACCCACTTGGCTTCCCTTTAGTTCAGACAATGAAGAGAGAATTTTCCAGCAAAATTAAACTGGGTAGCCTCTGGGGTGTAAGTGTTCTCTGCCATTAGATTTTAGGTAGGAGTGAAACCTTGAGGATTCATGTGGAAAAGCTTGCTTCCTCAAAGGCAGAACCAAGTGACCAAGACATGGTTAACGCCACAGGTGAGGGGTCACAATGCTGAGGATGGGATTTTAAGGTAAGCCTGCAAACTTATCACCCCTGGAATTTATCTGGCAGATAGTAGACTCTAAGAATCACAAACTTTAAGAAGTGAATGGGGCAAGGGTTTTTGAGTGAGAACAATCTTCATTTAATATCTTGGGTAAGTCCTTTCACTTCTCAGCTTTTCACCTATTTGTAGTAGGCTTTAATTCACTAGATTCCAGCCTGAATGCAATTCGGGTGTCTCTGAACACATCAGTTTGATTTAAGGCTGGGAGAAGCCTGCTAGATGTCTTTACACATGAGAGCCTGGGGTGCTCACAGAAACTGAACTTATTTTAAGTTGTCAGATTGCCAGATTCCCCACCGTTAACTCATGGTTGGAATCAACAGGGATTCAAGCACAGTGTGGAAGAGGCTGTGTGGAATCATGTCCAGCTTGGACCTATGGGCTTGGGCTTGGGCTCAGAGAAGAGAAGGCTCCTGTGGGGAACCAAATGACGCTCTGCAGAGAAGGAACCTGGGTAGTTTGGGGGAATGCTAAAGTTCAACTGTCCTCTCTGAAATTCATCTTGAATTTTAATTGCCATTGTAATGGCATTAAAAGGTTCGACATTTAAAAGGTGATAAGGGCAGGCTCTGCCTTTATAAATAGAGCGAGGCCTTGGGAGTGAGCTGGATACAAAGGATGAGTTCAGCCCACTTTTCTCTCTCCCAGATGTTCCCTTTGCGCTCCTACGACATTATGACATAGCAACAAAGTCCTTCAGATGCCAGCACCAGGCTCTTGGGCTCACCAGTCTCAAGAACTCAAAAGAACTTCTCTCCTTTATGGAGTATACAGCTTGTGACATTCCATTATAGCAACAGAGCACTCAAGGTGCTCGTGGGAGAACCTTATGTGGGTAAGAAATAACACATGATGTGTGGATAGGGACCAGATGCAGTAATATATTACTAATAGTGTGATTCTCATGTACAGGCAAGGTAGGCTGGAGAGATCTGGATCATTGGCATTGCTATTCCTATCACAACAAAATTCTAGAAAGTTATGTGTTTGATAAATTCAGACTTCATGAAACTTCCTTTAAATCAGGACACAGACAAAATATTTCTCTGGTTCCTGGTGGTGCAAGCCTTTAATCCTAGCACTGAGGAGGTAGAGGCAAGCAGATCTTTGTGAGTTCAAGGCCAGCCTGGTCTACAGAGTAAGTTCCAGGACAGCTGGGGCTACAGGGAGACCCTTGAAAAGGCCAAAAAAAATTTCTCTGGTTCTTGTAAGGCAAGAACCTGTTCTTATTATCAGACCACAGCAATAGTGTGCTTATTTGATTTCCTTTCTATAAAATGCTTTGGTCCTTCCCAGCTATCTGCTCATGGCTTTCCCATTTACCCAGAATTCCAAGTGAGCCCAGTTCTTGTGGGTGGGGAGGGAAAGCAAGGCTGCGTCCAGATTAAGCACAAGATGGAAATTCAAGTCATGTTTCATTAAAGTGGACTTCCGAGAAATACCAAATCTGTTTTCCACAGATCAAGGGTCCTTCAAACTCCATTTTAATTAACAGTGTTTCAAAGGAGACATCCTTTGTCTATTTGTTCTGTCAAAAGGAAGTTTGGGTTTTCCTCCGTTTGAAATTGCTTTATTGACTCCACTTGCAACAATTCCCTCAGGTAGGTACCACCAGCACATCCAATTCAACCAAGGCTTGGATTCGATTACTGTCAGGTAAACAACTTATTTCCCACACAGACTCAGTCCCAAATGAAATCCCCAAATTATTGAATTGAACATCCTTCCAAGAAGGAAACTTACAAGACTCTCTCACCAAAGGTTCACCTTGATGCTGTAGAGAGCTAAAGGTTCTCAAAGCCATAGGAACATTATGTCTGGAAGAAAATAGTTAAACCCAGCCCTCGAGTTCACATGTGTACAACCTTTGAAGACAGCAATTTGTAAGAGGTATTAAGTCTCAGAGATTCTTGCTTATAGCTTTAGACTCAGCTACTCCATCTCAAATAATTAATTTATTTATACTGAGAAAATAAAATTAACATAGAAAACTGCAAGGATCTTCATTTGTGATATTGAAAAATTCTAAGCAAACATAGTCAGCAATAGGAGGTAGTTAAATATATAATTTAATATTCTAGATATCTTCAGTTAATTATGATAATGTGGTAGAAAGTATAGAATAGAGGCTGGAGCAATGACTCAGTGGTTAGTAGGACTGGCCACTCTTGCACAGGACACAGGTTTGGTTGCCAGTACCCACATGGTAGCTAACAACTGTCCTAACACCAGTTCCAAGGAATTCGATGCCCTCTTCTGTCTTCTGTGTGCACTGATTGCATGACATGGGTACATTTACATACATACAGGCAATACACTTATACACATAAAAATAAAAACAAATAAAATATTTTAAAGCATAAATTAAAATAAACGCAATAGTTATGAAAGTTTGTGTTAAAAATTATTTATAAAACAGATGATATTCTGCTTGCTGGGCATGGTGGTGCATGCCATTAATCCCAGGGCTCAGGAGGCAGAGCCAGGTAGATCTCTATGAGTTCAAGGCCAGCTTGGACTACATAATGAATTCCAGGTTAGCTGGGGCTACCAGGAGACCAAAACAAAACAAAACAACACAAAAAAACAAAACAACAAAACACAAACATACAAATGAATTTGAATATAAAAAATAATCTGGGCCTGGCATAGTGGCACATGCCTTTAATCCTAGCACATGGGAGGCAGAGGCAGGCGGATCTCTGTGAGTTCAAGGGCAGCCTGGTCTACATAGTGAGTTCCAGGATACCCAGAGCTACAGGGAGACTCTGTCTCAAAAAGACAAAAAAAAAAAAAATCTGCAGACTAGACACCAAAATGATGATATTATTTATCCTTAGAAGTAGATTCACTACTAATTTTTATTTTCCTGTTTGACCACAATTGCAAATTTTCTACAACGAGCATGTATTATTTTAATAATAAGAATAAAGTACTGGTGGTTACAGTTAGAATTATAAGAGACTGAAAAATAATTGATCACAACCCTCTATTTTATATACTGTGACTCTTTAGGAACAAAGAAACCTCATCACCATGGATGAAAAAGAATTGATTTAATATTATCTCTAAATTAAACCTGAAATTAGATGAATTAAAAGTTTGTCCAAATAACCTGTAGCTTGTAGACAGAAAGACTGTGTAGACCAGTAAGTCCCCAGCTTCTCTAGATCAGTGAAATGCCTTTGACATATTTGATGAACATTTACAACTTCAGATGCAATTACTCCATCTCAAGGAATTAATTATAACTGGGAATCTTGAATACCAGAAAAAATGCACATTAAGCTCAGACAGAAATACAACACATCACTTTAGACAGAAAAATAGCACATAGTTTTGGGGTTCACAGAGTCTTAAATCTTGGTCCATGGTTTTCCAACTGTATTAGTATGTCTTAGGTTGTACACTGTAACATGACATGGTAGGGAACAGAAATGATATAACAAAGAACAGTACAGAGTAACATCAAACACAGCACGTACGTCTGCTGTATTAGTGGCATTTGGGGAAATTTGTGTCTCACCACAATTTGTAATAGGTGGATATACCTAAGGAACATTTAATTGTATAATATGTGTGCCCATATATTCCACATCATTATATAAAACATTTATTACCGTGAGCTCAGCTTTAACAGTAGGAAAAGAATGTTCAAGAAACCTATTACCCCAGTGAAAAATCTTCCATCAGGGCAGTTTCACAAAATATCGACACTCTCGTTCTGAACAAGTAGTTTTGGATTCTTTCTGGTTCACATTCCATTGAGACAAAATGATTTACTGCTTACCTTCGTGGCTAATATTCGCCTACTTATGGCTCAGACTCTAGGAAAGTCAGCCTTACCAGCCACAAAATGAATTTTTCCCTTCCTTAGAGTTCTCTTCTTCTTTCGTTTCTTCTGTTTCTTTTGTGTATCCTCTCAATATCTTATCTCAACAAAACAAAGGATGGAAGTGGGGAAATGACAGAGAATTGATTGAGTCTGGGACAGTCATCCCAGCCACAAGGCGACAAATGAGTGCTTCGTGTTCTCTTCTCGCCTTATGCTGGAATCAAGTGGCTTTCCCATGGGAATGCTCCGTTCGTGTCCCATTAAGACACCTAGCGCAATCGCGGTGGTCTCTCTTTCACCTTTGCTTCAGCCACACTATGTGAACGGGACTCAGGGCCTGCTTATCCTTAGGGCAGATAAGGACTCATTTAGTTTTAGGGGAGGAATCCTGACAGAGTTCTAGTTCAGAGGAGTGTAGGGAAAGGAGAAAAGCTGCCTGCTCCAGGCTGGTGTTTGGTGGTGGGTCCCTGTCTTAGCCTGGCCTCCAGTTTCCATGAGGATAGCCCCCCTCTCTTTGTGCGAGGTTCAGGCAAAGCTCTCGTTTAGCTTTTCTTCCCCAAGAGCCCTCCAAAGAGTGCCTAGGAAAAGACTCCTATACCTCCTGCCCCAGAATGGAAACAGAACCTTGTGCATTGCTAGGAAATGCACACAGTTCCTTGACATTAATCTGCTGCACATGAAAAGCAAGTTCATAGATACCCCAACATGTGTGTGTGGGTGGGGGAGGGGTGCTACCTGCCACCCTGACCGTGAACTTCAAAGGAAAGGAATTTTCCAGGAAAGAGAACATCTTAAGTTCAGGAAGAATCAGGCCCTGAATGAATCACCACTCAAGGTGAAGTTCAGGGAGCTATCACCTTTCTTTTCCGTTTTTTCCAAACTGGGGTGGAATTTACCGAACATCAAAGTAATCATTTTTAAATTCAGAAACATTTTCTGGATTCCCAATGTTGGGCTACCACCAATCTTCTAAGTTCTAAAACTTTTGTGTCAAATCAAAAGAAAACTCGTAAGCACCGTCCCCACCCCCATCACAAGATCTGGAGCGAGTCTGATGTGTGGTCTACTCGCTAAAAGTCTAAGATGAGTCTAATGGCAGGGCGGGAGCGGTACCTGTTCCATGAGACGCTGAGCCCTTAGCTCCTAGAACAATACCCACCTCTCTAGATGGGGTTTACCAAGCCCATGAGCCCATTTAATCTCCCACGAGACTAAACTTGTCTTAGGACACTGAAGTGGTAAATATCAGAGCTGGAGCTGGGCCAAGGAGTATAATTTAAAGCCCATTTATTTGTTTGTTTATTATTTGTGTGTATGTGTATGTGTGAGGGTGTGGTCATCCATAATAGGGCCTACAGAGGCCAGAGGTAGACACCAGGGTGTATTCCTCAATCACAAGCTCCAATCTGTATAGCTAGACTAGCTGGCCAGCAAACCCCGAGGGGTCTGCCTTCTTAATCTCCTATAGCACTGAGGTTACAGGGGTACCCTGCCATGGGCATCTGGGATCAGAACTCCGGTGCTCATGCCTGCATGGCAAGCACTTTACACACTGAGCCATCTCTGTAGCTCAAAGCCCATGTTCCAGACACTAACTCATGGCTGGCCTCCAGACGAATAAATGACTGCGTGCGTCTCTGCAACTGTCAGAGGGTGAACACAGGGAATCAGGAAAACTGCGAATCTGTTCCGTCAATGTTAGAATGGGAGCTACGGCTGGCAGCTAGATGAATACATTTACTTCTGAGTCCCAAAGGACAGTCCTTGCTTCCTAGCAATTCACTAGAAGGTTCTTGCAAGTTTCTCTGCAAGTCTATATGGAGTGTATGTTGAACCAAAGGCATTACTAAAAAGTAAATCCTGCCAAGTGACTCAAAAAAGCCATTATATAACACTGTAAAGTAAAACCTTAAAAAACTTTCCAACCACATGCATACCCAATGTTTAAAAGCTTGCAATGTTTCTGACAGCATGTTTCTTTTTAGATTTATTTAATTTAATTTTTTGGTCTTTTCCAGACAGGGTCTCCCTATAGCCCCAGCTGTCCTGGAACTCAATCTGTAGACCAGGCTGGCCTTGAACTTACAAAGATCCACCTGCCTCTGTCTCCCGAGTGCTAGGATTAAAGGCGTGCGCCACCATGCCCAGCTTGATTTATTTTATATTTTAATTTATTTTATTTTAATATTTTAATTTATGTATATGTGGATATATGCACATGTATGTGCTCTTCAGGTCCCTGTGGAGGCCGGAAGAGGGCTTCTGAATCCCTGGAGCTGGGGTTACTGTGAACCACTTTGACTCAGTGCTAGAAACTGGACTCTGGTCCTCTATAGAGTAGCAATCACTGAGACATCTCTCCAGCCCCAATAAGACGATTTTTACGTAGCACATATTATTGTACCTTTCCAAGCAAATGACCTTTCTCCCTCCATCTCCATCTCTTAAAGTTTTATCCCCTTTATTTTAGGAAAAGCAAAACACAGTAAGTAGTGTTACAGTGCTTGCTCAGTTAAGTCCCAGAGGCCAATGCTGTCAGCACGTCCATACTCATACAAGGAGCTTTGTAAAGCCTCGTGTTTACTCACAGCCAGAGGTATCACTGAATGGAGCTGGAGTCTCAGACTACAGTGGCCAGCAGCACCAGTACATGTGAGAGTCAGGAGAAAGGGGGTGTGAAGTCGAAGTCTCGAAACAGCAGGAACAGAGCAGAAGGATCTCTGTTACCACAGAGCAGGTGGGACAGAGAAATAGTTCCCATATGTCATTTTCAACTTAAGTTTTGCCTCCAACCTGCTGCAGCACAAAGTAGAGGTTATAGTCATCCAAGGCTTGTTGGGTTCAGCCCAAGACATTACTAATATCTGAGACTTTTTGTTTGAGGACTGGGGTGTAGTCTTAGGTAATTTCAAAATACGTTATTTTGAATATGACCATAGTTTTAGTTTTAACTGTGGTTTTAACTTCCCTGATGATTTTGGGGGTGGTGGTGGCATGGAGAATGAGAATTACCTTAAAAAAATAAATATTTAACTAAATAAATAATAAAATCTAATGGAAAAGTGTGATTCACTCGCTTTTCTGTTATTATTCAGGCAAAATGTGGCATAGTGAAAACAAAACTTTAGTTCTTGTATTTTCAAACTTCTAAAAACTTGTGTGTTCCAGAAAAAGTATGAGGATAAAGGCACTCATCTTCTGAGCACTGGGGTACCATCTCCCTAGTCATGTTAAGCCATGTGTAACGATTACAGTGCTTAAAAGGCAGACCTTAACAACCAGATCATTACAAATCTGAGAACTTTATTGTAGTTGTCTATCTATTATCTATCTATCTATCTATCTATCTATCTATCTATCTATCTATCAATCTATTATCTATCTGTCTATCTATCTATCTATCTATCTATCATCTATCTATCATCTATCTGCCTATCCATCATCTATCATTTATCTATCTTATCTATCATCCTCTACGTTCCTATCTATAATCTATGTACCTACCTATTATCTATTTATCTATCTATCTTTCTATCTATCTACCATCTATCTATCTGTCATCTATTTATCTGCCACCTTCTATGCTGCTATCATAAAAACATTTAAGGCTAAACAGGTATTTCTCCAGGCTACTGCTATTGAAAAGAATAATTTCCTGTTTATCTATTGCTATAAAAGTGAAGTTCTAGTTTAAGGTAAAAAAACTGAACACCAAGCAGAAGCTACAAGTTCTGTGTACCTTCTATGGACTGCATTTTGATCCTGCCAGTTCAAGACAGGAGGTGGAATAGCTTAACAGCGAAGAGCCAAGCTCCTGCATTTGACCACCTGTGTTCAAAGCTGACCGCCTCTGTTACCAGGAAGTTCTCTCACCTCTCTGCTCTTCTGTCTTCTGCAGTGACGGGAGGTGGTGTTAATACCAACCCTCCGAGACTGGATCAGTGACTCCAACACGTAGGGGCTTAAACAGCACCCGGCATCTACTGAACACCGAACAATGCTACTTCTTTTCCATCTTCAGATCATTTTATAGCCTTCAAGTCAGTACAGCCCAACAAGCACTCCGTGGTAAATAATTATCAAACTGTGTTTCTCCCTCCCACATCATTTTCTCCAAGTGCCATTAGCAGGGATGGACAAATCTCTAGAAACATAGCATTATCCACCTTTAAAAGATCACCTTTAGCTTTGTAGTTCTATCCATCTTAGTGCAGAGCTTTAAATGACAGTACTTCCAATGTCCCCCAGAGCTGATCCACATAGAATGTAACATAGTTAAAAAGCCAATTAAAATAAAATCATTTTCTTCAAAGAAAAATTTCCTTGAGTTCAGCCACTTCACTCATGTCAAAGAGAAAGGTGTATTTCTATAATGTGCTGGCCTAGTTTAGCAGACAGGTTGAAATGAAAAAGGAATTTTATTCAATCTGCACCAATCATCAGAGGTAATAAAAGAAAAACTATCTCCCTTGTTTAAATTTGATTGTGATATGATTTACATTGGGAGGTGTAAACAGTGAACAGCGGCAGTTCAGAGACTCAGATTCTCCATGTACTGTGTGCTGGCTACTTTGTATATTGTAGTCACTGCCCACGTGGTTCCACAGGAAGACAGGCAAGGCTCTCTCTCTCTCTCTCTCTCTCTCTCTCTCTCTCTCTCTCTCTCTCTCTCTCTCTCTCTCTCTCCTTCCCTCTCCCTCCCTCCCTCCTTGAAATAAAAGGCGGGGTCCTGGAGAGCAGCCATCTTTTCTCATCACCCCTCAGGAAGACGGGGAGGTGAAGGACTCACCCAAGCCTGGGGTTCTTCCTTGCCACGGGAGGCATGCTTCCCTCTCAGCAACTTGGTTCTGGGATAACGCTTACAGCATAACCAAATGGAATCTTCCCTTCACACTAACATTTAAAGTATACATTAAAGCAGGGGAAGGTTTAGCTAAAAAATTAGCCATCCCCTAATGTGTGTAGTAAGAATTGGCAAAGTACAATACAATGAAGCAAGTCACTTTAATAACTGCTTTTTAATTTTTCATACACATTTATCCATCATCTTTCATTTAGCTACTTGTCTTTCACCCTGCTAGCTATCATCTATATCTATCTATCATCTATCTATCATCTATCTATCATCATCATCATCATCTATCTATCTATATCTATCTATCTATCTATCTATCTATCTATCTATCTATCTATCTATCTATCTCTATCTACCTATCTATGTATCTATGTATCTATCTATCTATCTATCTATCTATCTATCTATCTATCATTTATCTATCTATCACCTGTTACGCTGCTACCGTGAAAACATTAAAGGATAAACAGGCATTTTCCCAGGCAGGTATCTTTGGTTTCACTACCGAAAAGGATAATTTCCTATTTACTGTTATAAAAGCAAAGTTTCAAAGTTCCAGTTTGAGGTAACAGGACTGAACACAGACATTACAAGTACTGTGTACCTTTTCTACTAACTGTATTTTGATCCTGCCAATACAAGACAAGAGGTAGAACAGCTTAACAGTGAAGAGCCTACGCTCCTGCATTTGCCAAGTAAAGGCAAGTAAGTCCATCATGATGTGTAACATGTGTTTAGAGAGTTATAGTTCTAGAGTTGTTCCAATAGGTTGAGGTGGAAAGGGACAGAAAACAGTGGACAGGAAGAAAGAAGAAGCAATTACCTTGACTCAAAAGTATTCAGCATTAATTCATCTCAAATAGACACAACAAAATCTATTTCTTTTAGTCGATTTTATTGGCTTTGGGTAAATAATGCTATCATGAAAATACCAATAAAATGACAATCTTGAATAAACCTGCTATAAACTCTTACTACATCAGAAAAGATACTCAAAAACATCTGTCACATTTGAACCCATGTGATCCATTGCAGGACACTTGTTAGTCCGGTAGCACCATGCAGAGCCCTACCAGGTCCAGATGCCCTGTTAGACCAGTAAGAGACATGTGCTGTGGACAAAGGAGACATGAACAAGACAGGAAGACTTCACAGCCATGTGGAAATTCAGAAGAGGAGCTGAAGAGATGAGAGATGGCTTCTTAGAAAAGATGGGAGTTCAAATCTACTTTTTTAAAAATTTTATATTTATTATGTGTATGAATGTACTGTCTGCATGTAGGTCTGTGCACCCATGTTGTGCAATGCCTCGGAGGTCAGAAGAAGGTGTCAGGTTCTTCTGGAACTGGAGTCAAAGAAGATTCTCAGCCACCATGTGAGTGCTGGGGATCGAACCCGGATCCTCTGCAAGAGCAGTCAGTGCTTCTAACTGCTAGGCCATCTCTCCAGCCCTCAAATCTACTTTTAATTACACGCAAGATTTCCACAAATCAGATGGGGAGGACACAGTGTGAGTTACAAGAATGAGTAGTCATCCACCTGTGCCCCTTTTCTAAGCCTAGGGAACAACCTGCGGAAGAGGGGGCGTGGTAGAATGTAAGGGCTGCGATTGGGGTGAATGGTGAAACTACAGCAATGTAGTCTGGACACTCATTTGATCAACTTGATTGAACAAACAACCTGTCACCCCCCACTGGATGGTGGGGCTGTAGGTGTTTGGGCACAACAGCCTGCAGATAGGTTTTGCATGAAGGATGCTTGTACTCATGGATTATCACTTATAGCTAAAAATGAAAAAAAAAAAAGAGAGAAAGATGCAGGACAGTTATGGCAGAATGCATGATCTGGGATGGGGTGGGGATTATATGAAAGATTTTGGCCCAACCAGTAGATACTACTCATCTTTTTTTTTTTTTTTTAAATTAGTTTTTATTGATGTTTTGTGCCATTTCATTACATTTTTTCCAATTCAGGGCAGGCTTATTTCGCGCTCTCCCCTCCCCCCGCCCACCCCCACCCCATTCCCTAGTCATGCGATCCTTCTGCCTATATACTGTCCTGCACTCATTTCTCTACAGTCTTTTGTTTCTCATTTATTTTAGCTGTAATATAGAAAGTGACTAGATCCAGAATGAGTACTATAGAGCATCTCTCATTGCAAACCGCTCAGTCTGCAAGGCTGTTGTGCCCAAATATCCACAGCCCCACCCCACCATTCCAGTGGGCGGCAGGTGGTTGACTCAGTTGCTTTGTTCGCCATCATAGCTCTCGATCAAAATGCCACGTGTTCTCTATATTACATTGTTGTAGTTTCACCAATAACCCCAATCGCAGCCCTTGACATTCTCCAACACGACACCCTCTCTTTCCGCAGGTTGTTCCCTAGGGCTTAGAAAGGGGGCACAGGTGCGATGACTACTCATTCTTGTAACTCACACTGTGTCCTCCCCATCTGATTTGTGGAAATCTTTGTGTTGTAATTAAAATGTACGATTTGGGGCTGGAGAGTCATGGCCTGGCAGTTAGAGAGCACTCGACTGCTCTTGCAGAGGATCCCGATTAGATTCCCAGCACCCAAAAAAATCAGGTATCTTACAACTATTTGCAACTTCAGCTCCAGGGAACCCAATGCATTCTTCTGGCCTCCACAGGCATTGCACACCATGGATGTGCACAGACCTACATGCATACAGTACATTTCATACACATAACTAAATAATAAATTTTTAAAAAAGTAGATTTGAACTCCCATCTTTTCTAAGAAGCCATCTCTCATCCTCTTCAGCTCCTCTTCTGAATTTCCACATGGCTGTGAAGTCTTCCTGTCTTGTTCATGTCTCCTTTGTCCACAGCACATGTCTCTTACTGGTCTAACAGGGCATCTGGACCTGGTAGGGCTCTGCATGGTGCTACCGGACTAACAAGTGTCCTGCAATGGATCACATGGGTTCAAATGTGACAGATGTTTTTGAGTATCTTTTCTGATGTAGTAAGAGTTTATAGCAGGTTTATTCAAGATTGTCATTTTATTGGTATTTTCATGATAGCATTATTTACCCAAAGCCAATAAAATCGACTAAAAGAAATAGATTTTGTTGTGTCTATTTGAGATGAATTAATGCTGAATACTTTTGAGTCAAGGTAATTGCTTCTTCTTTCTTCCTGTTCCGACTGTTTTCTGTTCCCTTTCCACCTCACCTACTGTGTGAGCACAACTCTAGAACTATAACTCTCTAAACACATGTTACACATCATGATGGACTTACTTGCCTTTACTTGGCAAATGCTCCTATATAGTCGTAGGCTCATTTTCTCTGTTAAGCTGTGTGTACCTCTTGTCTTTGTATGGGCGGATCATAATTCAGTTAGCATTAGGAAACATAGTACACGATGTTGTACTCTTTGTAATGTCTGTGTTCAGTCCTGTTACCTCAAACTGGAACTTTGAAACTTTGTGCTTTTATAACAGTATAATCAATAGAAAAAATTATCCTTCGAGGATTATGTGAAAATTCTCATTAAGATCTATCTTCGACCGCTCGTGGAAGAATGTGCACCTGTTGTATTCCTTTAATGTTTTCTACATCAAGTAATGTGTAGACAGTACATACGTAACGGAGAGTGATTAGATAGAATTAAGCAGTAGATAGATAGATAGACATATGATAGATATTGAGTAGGAGATAGATAGATACATTAGATAGATAAAGGACATAGCGTTTGGTAAAAAAGGAATAAGAATAATAGATAGACTAATATATAGACTAGTGATAGAGATGAGATAGATAGATAGATAGATAGATGTAAATAGATAGATAAGTATGAGTGTACTGTTAATAGGATGTATAGATAGAGCTCGATAGAAATAGAGTGATAGATAGTGAATAGATGGATAGCAAACATTAGCAGATTGGTTTGAGAAGACAAGTAGGCTATAATGAAAGTATGTATGGTTTAATATAAAATGCATGTATAAGTGACAAAATTTATTTTGAAAAAAGCCTAGAATTATTGTTAAAGTGACCTTTGATTACAATTAGTGTATTGTACTTTGCCAATTCTTACTACACACATTAGGGGATGGCTAATTTTTTAGCTAAACCTTCCCCTGCTTTAATGTATACTTTAAATGTTAGTGTGAAGGGAAGCTGGGATACAAATTTGGGTATGACTGTAAGCGTGTATGCCAGATTACCTCAGAGATATAGACTGAGAGGGGAAGCATATGGAATGTCCCAGATGCGCGTGAAGGCGAATACCGGACCCCTAAGCAACATTGGGTGATTCACGGTTCACGCTCCCCCGTCTTCCTGAGTATGCGGGTGATTGATGACACAAAACTCGTCTGCTCTCGCCAGTGACTCCGCTTTTATTTCAAGGAGGGAGGGAGGGAGGAGGGGTAGAGGAGGAGAAGATGAGAAGGAAGAAGAGATGATGAGACGGAGAGTAGAGAGAGGAGGAGAGGAGAGAAATGAGGCCTCGCTCGGCCTGTCTCACTCTGATGAGATATCGCACCGCGAGTGGGAGGTCGAGACAGTGACTGGACAATATACGAAGGTAAGCACAGCAACAGCAGTAACCAGTAGATCTGAGTTTGCTCGTGATCAACTGCTCGCTCGTGTCACTGCTTCTTTAACACCCTCCCCCAATGTAATAAGCAGAGTATACACAACAAACGTGAGTAAAACATAAAGGGAGAGGTACGTTTTTCTTTTTATTACCTTCCGTGAATTGTTGCATCTTGCGTATGTGCAGATTGAATAAAATTCCTTTTTCATTTCACCTTCTGCTTCAATATACGTAGGCCAGCCACATTTATAGAAACTACACCCTTTCTCTCATTGGACATGAGTGGAAGTGGGCTGAACTCAAGGAACATTCTTTCGATTTTTGCAAGGAAACAAGTATGGGATTTTATTTTAATGGCTTGGGTTTCTTAACTATGTTGATCATGATCTATGTGGAATCAGCTACTGCGTCGGGGACATTGGAAAGTATGTATTGTAATAAGCTCTGCACTAAGGGATGTGGATAGAACCTACAATAGGCGGGAAACTCCTGAAAAGACGTGGTGATCTTTCTCTAAGGATTGGAATAATGCTTAGGTGTTCTCTACAGAGTTCGATTTTCGTCCATCCCTCGCCTAAATAGCACAGTGTTGGAGGAAATTGGGGATCTTTATTGATAATAACGGTGAAGGGAGCATCAGTCTTGAAGCTCCATTTAACTTTATACACACTCTGGGATGTTGCATTTGTTCGCCGGTCTCAGTTCTCCGTCACTAGACTATGAAGGCGATTTCACTAAAGAAAAATCTGATAGAATATGGTGTATTAGATGACTGGTAACATGGAATCTATTAATAAGTAGACATTGTTCTGAGGTGGTATCTTAAGTAGATGCAGGGTGATACTGTGTCTTTTAAGACCCATCTAACGTTTTGTTGGAGTCATCTGATCCGTAGTTCTCGAGGGATTTATGATAATGAGGTTAGCTTCCAAACATGTATTCAACATATCAACATCGATAATGACCCGTCACTGCTACGAAAGATTTCTTAAGCAAAGAAGCAAGGGAGAAGGGTGGCTAATAGAGTTATATTCCTCACAATGGGAACAGAGTTGGCATAATTTCAGTACAGCTCTCTCACATGAATCATTTGAACACCAGCCCTGTATGGTCTTAATATGCGAGTGTATTGCTTAGGGCCGTTGACTTCATAGACTGCTAAGCTTTTCCTTACCTCCATAGTCTTGAACTGGCGGGAGGATCAAATTATCGGCAGTCCAGTAGAAGTTAGTAACAAGAATCTATGTAGCTTTCTGGCTGGCGGTTGTATTCAGTTTTTACCTTAAAAGCATGTAGAATATTCACTGTCCGATATAAGCCAATGTCACATAAACAGGATATTAATTCTCTACTATTGATAAATATTCCTGAGTTCGCCTAGACGTGAGAATACCACTGACAGCTCCTTAGATGTTTTGGAATAGCTGATTATATTAGTATCAGAATACTAGATGGTGGGCACGTTAGTAAATGAGTCATGTCTAGGATATTATTTAAAAGAGACTGTAATAGATATGCTAGGGATAGATGAGATAGAATAAATTAGCATATAACATATTGAGTATATCATGGGTACTGTGTTTACATCTTATAGATGGAACGTAGAAGATAGATAGATAAGATGAGGTATAAATGATAGATGATGGTTAGGCAGATATTGTAGTCAGAATAGACTAGTGGGATGATAGATCTATGTTCATAGGAATAAGTTATCTAGTGAGTTGCATTAGATATAGAATAAGATTATGATAGTATAACAAGGATAGATAATTAGAATTGATATTATAGAAGATAAGAATTAGATAATAGATAGACAACTACAATAAAGTTCTCAGATTTGTAATGATCTGGTTGTTAAGGTCTGCCTTTTAAGTTAAGCGTAATGTAGATCTGAATTACACCTGATGAGCCCTTAATTACGATGTACTCATTGGGATATGGATACTATGTGTTACCCCAGTGCTCAGAAGGTAGACATTTTATGAGGCAAGTAATGTCCGGTCTATGGATTCATTACATACATTTATACTGGAACACATCAGNTCAAGGTATAAAGCTCAAATTCTGAGGAAAGCCCCCTCTCTGGCCTGTCATCCACCCCATACCATATCCCCTGCCAGCGTCATCTCTATCTGTCCCAATTTCTTATCCTTGGAAAAGAGTCATACGCAGTATCCTGGGTTCCTGCTCTGCTTCCAAAGTAGAAAAGAAGGCTGGTCTAGATCACAGAAGACTATGTAGTAAAATGAGGGTTTGAGAATATAGAGGATGACAAGAAAGAAGAAGAGGAAGAAAATACCTTACACTTATTAAGTGCTTACTGTATACCAAGCACAAGTGAAATCAAGGAAGATTTCTGGAGCAGGAGAGTGGAAGGAGTAAGTTTCAGTTTCAAGACCAACTTGACAGCAGGTCAAGGGTAAGTAGAAGGTAGTTGGTGAGGATCTCAGAGGGAGCATAAGAGATGGTGAAGGGATAGGTGAAGAAATAAGAGCGTGGGTGGGGATAAATGCTTTGAAAGTTGTGGAAGAGAGTCAGAGAATGAAGGTGAGAAGATGGTCATGCCTTCTGGAGTGCACTAGACTTAAAGTGGTACTGGACATGCAGGGGAATATGGGGTGCAGCACAGTAAGAATAGAGCTGGGTACAGACCTGGCATCAACCCCCATGGACACCCTGAAGCCATGATGGCATATTTGTAAGGGGCATCAGGAAAGAGAAAGAACAGATCTTCCTACAGTCAATGATAGAGTCAAAAAAGGGAGGCCAAGGGAACGGGGTGAAAGGAAGCAGGGAATGATGCTGCAGTGGGCCAAGGCCAAGAACAGGCCACAGAGTTCATGACTGGAGGGTGATGCTAATAGCAGCGCTGCCTGCAGCACAGCACACTGGCAATGAAGAGCAGAAGAGACAGGTGAGGGTGGTATCTCTTTAGAAGCCAGTCCTGACAGGGCAGAGGAGCAAGGTGGAAGGAAACGCACAGTCTGTCTTAGGCCTGAGGAATCCCAATGATGTCTGCAGCCTCCAGTCAAAGGCCTGTTGGCCAGGAAAAGGATCAGTGCCCAGGGAGAGGCCCAGTCCATAAGGCCAGGGTCCAGGAGGAGGCAGACATGGATGGCAAGGTCAGAGGCTGAAATTAGAAAGAAGAGGAAAGCAGATTAAAGTAAAAGGATCATTTGAGGCTAGGAACAGAGGAACTGAGAGAGATGGGCTCGAGGAAGAACTCTTCTGGTGATGGGAAAAAAGGGAGAGCAGGGATTACTTCTGGGGAAGGGTGGAAAAGTCTATACCTGTGGTCCTCCGATCGCTAGATCACTGAAGTGGATTCCCCATGGGATTGCCCATCCACAGAGCATCAAGAGAACCAGAACTGCCTCCAGAGGGTTCAGAGTAATGTAATGGTTGATATTTTAAATGGGATAAAAATAACCTTAAATTGTGTGTTTTCACATGCAGTAAAATGCAATGACAGAAACTTAAAGATACTTATATATTCTTTCTTTAAATATTCAGTGCACAGCTCTACAAGTGGTTCATAAGAAAGAGTCAAATAGGATTTGAAGACATCATTAAATGGTCAGTTGTTTGTACAGTCAGTCACCTCCTGGCTTCACAGGGCACCAGCACAGTCCCCTGTACTGTGACACTCAGAAAATTCTCTTTCCAATAGTCCTTATGGGAAGATGTAATTTAAAAACCTTTTTTGAATGTAAGTAATCACTTTAACATAAAGCATGCATGAGTTTGTGATAGTCTTATATCCAATTTGAGACTGAAAAACTAAGAGAGTAAAATCCTGCCTTCATCTATTTTTTTTTTTTTGGTTGCGCATTAAGCATAAGCCGTGATTTACAAAACAGTTTAAAAGGATGGTCTCACAGTTGATAGAAAATATACAACAAAATAAAAGCCTATGTCAGTAACTGTTTACTTGTAGCTGGAAATAATTTAAAACAATTTTTTGTGAATTGTGGAATTATGTCATGCTATCCCCTTGAATATTAAATTCAAATGAAAGCCTTATATGTTAATTTATGTAACACAAGGTAGAATCATATTTTGAAAACAAAGACAAGAATCTTACCTGTTTCAACAAGATAGGGGTAGGATTATGATAATCAAGACATCCAGACATAGGTGCCAGCCAGGATGGTGGAGAGTGGAGGGAAAAAAGAGACAAATATTGAAATCAATAGTGATATGAAATATTGTCATTTTCTAAACCTACCAACAAACAACAGTTATGACAAAGTAGAATTACCAACTGTTTCATAACAGAGAGAATCAACTTTAGAGGTCATTTTTTGCTATACACCTGGTTTCTGAATAAAGTCATCCAATATACAAATAGTCCTTCCAGATAGAAATCATTTTCATTTCTATGCTGGAACAATGCTTTTTAAAGAACAGAGGTATGCAATGTTGCTCACAAGTCAATTCACCCACCACCTGTTTTGTAAATAAAGTTTTATTGGAACATAGCCATGTACATTTTTGTGTATGAGTGTGTTGCCTGCATGTAGGTAGGTGCATCCTGTCATGTAATGCCCACGGAGGTCAGAAGAGGGCACTGGATTCCCCTGGAACTGGAGTTACCTACAGTTGTTAGCTGCCCCGTGGGTGTTGGGAATTCAAACCCTGGTCTTACTGTGAAGCCATCTCTCCAACCCTCATTTGCATTTTTAAAATACATTATTTGTAACTATTTTTTTCTTTCTATACTGGCAGAAAAACAAGGACCATATGGCCCACAAAATCTGAATACTTATTATTTGTTACCTCCCCTTTTTTTTTGAGACAAGGTGTTACTTTATAAGCTGAAAATGACTTCTAACTCACAATCCTCTTACCTCAGCCTCTCAAGTCCTTGGGTTACAGATGTGTGACACCATGTCTGTGGATGGCCCATTATTTAAGAAAAAAAAATTACTGACTGCTTTTTAAGGGTAATAGCCCAAAGTTTCCTTTATCTGTTTTGTTTTCAAATAATTACATCCCGGCCAGCATAGAGCTATAGTGGGCACCAGTCACGTGTGAGTTCGACACATGTGAGTTCTACACGTTGTGAGTACTCCACAGCTGGAATGAAGCCACTCAACAGAGAGGCAGAAAAGACATATGGGATTTTAAAGTCTAACAACAGCAAAGTAAATTGTCTAGAGTTAAAAAAAAATACTGATTACATGATTACATGTTAATGCTTTGTATATTACATTAAATAAAATATATTATTAAATTAGTTTTAGCTATATTTTTTATCTTGTTAGTGTGGCTACCAGAAAAAAATTAGATGTGTTATGAAATTCACATTTTGTTTCTATTGGACAGTGCTAGCTGAAAGTCTAGACCTTAAATAAATAATTCTCTAAAAGCTAGAGTTTTCTAAGACCTGTCCCTAAAATAACCCCAGGCTTTATTCCTAGAACTTAAATAGCAAGTAATAGGTAACTTGTCTGCTCTTTGGTTTTCTTAGTAATTGAACTGTACAACTTTTCTTGTTAATTTGATCCTTAAGATAGTTAAGAAAAAGAGTGATAATGTCCGGCCATTGGCTGTATCCTGGCACAGTGTAAGTTACTGGGATCAAACTGTCAAGAAGTGATAAATTTTGGTGAAGGCCAATTACATTCTTTCATCGTCTTTCATGACGTAGTTAGAGAGCAATGTAAGCTCCATCTCCAGAAAGTGTCCTGTGGCTTATAAAGAGGTAAAGGGAGGGGACTTAGGAGGATTGCTTGGTGGTCCAAGTGCAGTCTCAGAAAATGGATACAGAAGAGGGAGATCCCACCGCGAGCTCCCTATTTATACTAGCCATATCAGTGGGCTCTGGGTTTGACTGAGAGACCCTGCCTCAATGAATAATATAGAAGAAAGATCAAGGATGATGTCCAGCATCAAATTCAGGCTTTCACATGCAAGTGCACACATGTGTGCCTACATGTATGCAAAACAACACAAACACACATGAACACATATACACACACATACACACAAAATGGCTAAAAGAAGAACAGAAGTAAGGGGAATAGGAAGGAAAGAACTCTGCCAGGAATAGTCAGGTTCAAGTTAGCCATATTCGCCAAATACAAAGCACATCTGCACTACAAGCGATCATCCATAATTTATTACTGCTCCTCACATACATTCTGCTTAGCATTTGCTTCACTTAACACCCAAAGGTCAACAGATGTAGAATGCAGTTGTTTTAATCAGTAAATTTTCCCTTTGGTTAGACATATTATTTCCATGTAAATCTATGATGGATAATTAGACAAACTGACAACATTTACATAAATGACGAGGCGTCTGGAGCTCTGGAAATGAGCATTCACATCAGGTCCCACAGTATTTGTGAAACATGATAACCACTTCCCAAGACATAAACACCTACTTCTCCCACGGATGTAGACAGCTAGCTACTTGGGGTGTGACTGTGAATGAGAGTCATTTTCACCACATAGGGAAGCAGTCTTGTGTCTCAAATACACAGCAACTGCATGGGAAGGTACAACAAGAAGTAGTCCTCTCATTGTCTTCATTTCAACTGTTGAGGGCCAAACTTGCGTGTGTGTGTGTGTGTGTGTGTGTGTGTGTGTGTGTGTGTGTGTTTGTGTGTGTGTTCATATGTGCACCTGTATGCATATGTATGTAGAAGCCCAAGCTGCTATCACACTCTCCATCTTACGTTTTGAGACAGGGTCTCTCTTTAACTGGAGCTGGCTAATTCTGCTAGACTGGCTTGCCAGCATGCTGGAGGAATCCTGTCTCTGTTCCCCGTCACTGGGATCACAGGTAGATGTGACCCTGCCCAGCATTTTACACGAGTGAGGACAGTCCTTATGCCTGCAATGGTAAGGGCTTTACCAACTAAGCTCTC
Organism: Rhizomys pruinosus; assembly: GCA_009823505.1. NCBI lineage: Eukaryota > Metazoa > Chordata > Mammalia > Rodentia > Spalacidae > Rhizomys > Rhizomys pruinosus. The sequence goes on from VZQC01000299.1 coordinate 1,989,113, forward strand.
CCCCCAGTTCAGAACCCGATTCTTTAGGGGATGAACTGAAATCCAATTTTCTCATTGCTGCTTATAGTTTTCCTCAGTTTCGTCTTTCTGTTTTCAACTATCTTGTTACACAGTGGTTCTCACCCTAAGCCAGGCCAGTCCACTATGCCTGATAAAGCAGAATATGGGATAAATAAGACAAAATCCTTCCTGTCTTTGAAGATTCTTAGAATTAGTAAGCAGACAAGATGATCATAAAATCAATACACTGTAAAACAGGCTAAGATAAATCCAGACCAGAGAGGCAATGTGCTAGGAGCTCTCAGGGGTGGAAAGGGCTCTCCATTTTCAGCCAAAGAAGAACCAGGGAACTTCTCAAGAGATGGTTGGCATGAGATGATGGGTAGTGAAGGGATTTCGTGTAGAAAGAATCGCCTTAAAAAGGCAAAGAGGCAAAAGAATAAGGAATCAGTGGGCATGTTGAAGGAATGGCAAGCAGAGAGGTTTGGCTGGAACACTGACTTAGGGATTAGGCGAGGATCATTCTAACAGCATGTTGGAACTGGGTCACTGAGAGCGTCTCCACACCAGACAAAGACCTGAGTTGCAGTGGGCATGCTGGGGAGAATCACTGAGGATTTCAGATGGAGGGAATAACAAGATGCAGAACGGCACGGGGCCAAGGTCCTTGGCTGAGTGTCAGAAAGCCAGAGTTGTGGGTGGTGCCCACACCCGTTGGTGAGCCCATCCTCAGGAACCACGTTTTAGAATATTTTCTTTTCTTGGAGGTGGCCTGGTCCAGACAAGCTCTAAAACTCCCACACTCTAAGAAGTCCGAGTCAGGGAGATTTGTCCTGCTTGGCTGGAGCCAGAGGCAGGAAGGCTCGGCGACCAGCAACAGGACAGGGGCGTGTGAACTGAATCTGAGGGAGGACTGGAGGCACTTAACAGATAGTAGCATAGAAACTCCTGGAGCATTGAGACAGGGGACACATAGAAGACTCACCGATTCAGTGCATTCCTGGAACGAAAAAAGGAAGGGTCAACAATAGTTGCACAGTTTGGAATCTGAGTGCAGGAGAGAATAACTGGACCCTTCACAAACCATACAAAATCTAGAGGCTAAGAATAATTTTTTCCCATGTAACACATACTAGGCTGGTAAAAGTCCCACAGATGACAAAGACAGGCTCCCAGTTGGTGAAAGGTTCCTGTACCTGTACAAGTGTGATACTGGTGGTGGTTTGCCTTTTGACTATCCTTTTATTATTGCTTGGGCAATTTTAGCCCAAGACTAGGATAAGACCATATCCTAGGCCGCCTAGTATAAGATGAGAGCAAAGGAAATTCACACGTGCCCAGCTCTCTTGGTTTGTGCCACTTTGAGCAATTCATGTAACTGTTTTGTGATCAATTGCCTCATCTTTAACACCAGCTGATAATATTTCCTCCAAAAATTAAAATGAGGATTAAACAAGCTAATGTTTGTAGGAACACTTTATGAATCACAAAATCCTTTGCGGATGTCACTGGATGTAACTGTGAATTCCAGTGCTCCAGAAAGGGCACTGAAGACAGAACAAAGAAATGATTCTAACTAAGCCTGGTTTGTAAAACCAATGAGTTTATTGGGGTTGCTTATAGGAGCATGGAACCCAGGCTGGCCTCAAAGTTCCTACGTAGTTGAGAATGACCTCATCCTGCTGCTGCACTTCACAAGTGCTAGGATTATACACTTGGGCCACCACATCTGGCTAAAAATATTATTTTAATGGCAGTCTTTAAAAAGAACAATACAAGTAGGACACAGGTGGTAGGAAGGGGAAAGGAGGACTAGTGGGGGAGGGGTTAAGTTTGGAGGGATATGACAGGGTAGGGCAGAGAAAGGGATAGGGAGAGGGAAACTAACTCTACAGAGGTTCGAAGCAGGCATATGGAGCACTGGAGACATGGCTCAGCTGTTAAGAGCACTAGCTGCTCTTGCAGAGGACCCAGGTTCGATTACCAGTACCCACATGGTATCTAACAACCATCCTTGTTCTGACCTCTGAGAGCATAGCATGACACAGGTGCACTTAAACATATGCAGGCAACGTACTCATATACATAAAATAAAAACAATAAAATATTTTAATATAGAAATAAGCATATGGAAACAGCATTTTATAAGCTCATTAAAATAACAAAAAAGGAGTTTGAACAGAGGAATAATGACTCTACCAGAAGCCATAGGTTATTAAACGGAATTCCAAGTGCCAGGTGTGGCATCCCTCCCTTCCAGTTGTTGGCTGGAGGTATGCAGAGACGTCCCTAAATAGTACAGGCTAATGGTTGCTCATGGTTGACTGCCAGTACTTGATGGTAAGACTCTAATGCTGGAGACACTACATTCTTTGTTCACAGGATGGGAAGAAATGATGCTGGTACTATACTGGAAGCTTTCTCCCTGCTGGCTAGCTTACACAGTGCTGGAAGGTGCTATACAGGCTGTTGGGAGAGAAAACTCAGCAGTGGTCTTACCTAACTGTGAACCCTGCACCATGCTACAAGGACAACCAACCTGAGAAGGCATGTGTATACTTGCAATAGTGGCATGAATGTTATGGGGCTTTCAACTGCTATTTGAGGGGGTAATTTTGAGACAGGATCTCCCTTTTGCCTCAGCTGGTCTGGAATTCATTCTATATGTCAAGGTAGCCTTGATCTCACAGAGATTCGCCTGCCACTGCCTCCCTAGTGCTGGGATTAAAGGTGTGTACCACCATGCCAGGCTTCTAACTGCCCCTTAAGAAATTGAATTTAAGGTCCATTCCACAGGAAGAAACTCATATCCAGACACTGTAAACGTAACCAAGAACCCATGGCTGGGGAGGTCATATGTTCTAGGAGACAATCAACTACTATTGGCTATTGTATCAAAATAATATCTAATTTTATTTTGTTTTTTTTAATTTATTTTTTTATGTGTATGAGTGTACTGTCTGTATATAAGTAGGTGCACCTGTGTCATGCAATACTACGGAGGTCAGAAGAGGGTGTTAGATTCTTGCAGAACTAGAGTTAAAGATGGTTCTTACCTACCATGTAGGTGCTGGGAATCAAACCCTGGTCCCCTGCAAGAGCAGTGGGTGCTCTTAACTGCTGAGCCATCTCTCCATCCCCCAAAATGCTATCTAAATACTTATCTTTTGACCTAGAGACTGATGCGATTCTTAGCTGTCAGAGAAGTTTCATTTTTTTTAGTGGGTGTCAGTTAATACAGCGACACACAACTGGTCAAAGTGCAGAGAAAGTGACTGGCAGGCTCAGCCTTAAATTGACATCTACATCAACCCCACTTCCCTGCTCCAAGGCAAGCATTGTCTTCTGTCTTCTGGATGCAGCAGGGCCATTGCATTCATAAGCTTGTACAAGTTGTGGTTAACTGCACAAACTCAAGCCAGTTAACATTCTAGCAAGAATGGGGGATGGGGGGCACAAGAGGCTCCACTCCTAGTGAGGTGCTATTGGCAGTTGATGGCTACTGGGGGGAGGGAAGGTCATTTTTAGGGGTGTGTTCCCTAGTACATTGTACACATCCAGTGAATAGCCTCATACCCATCAAATGCAGACAACAGTAATTGGACTCAATGTTGTTGTTGTTTTTTTAAGGATATTAAGTTAGGAATGGGAAATATTGGGGAAGGATGGGCCAGGAAGTGGGAAGGGACTGAGAGGGATTTAATCAAAACATGTTGTATACACCTGTGAAATTCTCAAAGAATATATCTAAACTATTATAATAAAAAGAACAAATCTCTTCGTACCCTAGTTGGCTGAGCATACTTCACTATCTTTCTGATGTCCTGATGTCATCATTATAAACATCTGTCTCTTGGCATAAGAAAATGATGTCTTAAGGGGTACTCAGGTGTGTGAAGTACCCTGTATGTTGGTAAGGGCTCTTGGAGCCCCAGTCCGTTATAGTTAGTGATTCTGTTCTTTCCTTCTTCCACATCATGTGTCTCATCTCAGAATGACATGTGGCTAATGCTGTGTCATCCATATAAACTCAAATTATGGAACCTGGAATCATTCTTTTACAAAATTATAACAAAATGAGCCCCAGCAGAAAGACAAGGGGTCTGCATTCATCTCCTTCAAAGTAAAGTTGTTGGTTTGTGACAACTCCTCTTCTCCATGCTTACTTATCTTCATTGAGTCTTATTGTATTTCATTGTCTTGACTCAAAAAACTCCAAGAATGAGGTATTAAAGTCTAAGGTTCCCCACAGATATATGTAGTACTAATATTTTGCTTTCTTGGCTATGAAAATGTGGTAGAGTTCTGATGCAAGTTTATTAACTCAGTGTTCTTAACAGACTCCAGATTATTTTATTATAACAGAACAGTTCCCACACAGACTTAAAGGTTTAAAGAGAATAAAAATCATTCTTGGGGGCTGGAGGGATAGCCTAGCGGTTAAGAGCACCGACTGCTCTTGCGGAGGACCCGGGTTCGATCCCCAGCACCCACATGGCGGCTGAGAACCGTCTGTAACTCCAATTCCAGGAGAACTCCAGTTCCAGGGGAATCCAACACCCTCTTCTGACCTCCGCGGTATTGCACGACATCGGTGCACAGACCTCCATGCAGACAATACATCCATACACATAAAAAAAAATAAATAAACATAAAAATTATCTTTAGGCTGAAAGTTCTCTCAATTTTACAATGGTAGTATGATGGCCTAAATCACCTGGGTTCTGGGTTTGGCTAGTCATGTTGATCCTTTCCAATAATGAATCCCTTATTTAATATTTATAAACCACAGGCTATTTGTGAATCCCTAAAACTGCTGACAACCAAGGAAAGGGAATATTAAAACAATATTTTATCTTCATCTTCTGTCGCATCCTACAACATGAAATGTTAACAGATTGTTAATGTCTTCCATTCACAAATCTCCTAGGTCTACCGAAACCAATGTTGTTGTTTTTAAAGCAAGAAGGAAAAAGAGGTAGCCACAAAAACTCATGAGCAATTCATATGCACCAATAAATTACCTCACTTTGGGGATACAGCTTGTTGTTTAGATCTTACACTATTTTTAAGTGGCTTCCTGTCTTAATATAAAAAGCATCTTGGTAAGATGGAAGGTACACTCCATCAACACATCTATTAGTGTATATTATACCTTAGGCACTCAAGGATATATAGACCTTTAGGATTTGGGTGTTTGGGGACAGGAAATTTTTGTCTATTTGTTATTGATGCCTTGTTTTATTTAGGAACTGTGATTGAATTCTAGGCCTCATAGATGCTAAACATAACTTGTAACACTGAGCTACAACCAGTTCCTAGGATTTTCCTTTAAATTTAGGGACCAAATTTGAAACTTCTCTGGTATAGGTAAAATTGGACAAAACAAGACATCTACTGGGTCAAATCTCTAAGACAAAAAAATTTTGTTTGACCAGACACCCACGTGTTAGCATCTGCACACAACTATAGGCATGGAGGCAACAAAAGAAATCTGCGGCACTTGAGGCAGAGTGCCTGCCCAGAATGCAGAAGGCACTAGCTTCAATCTCCATCACAAAAAAAAAAAAAAAAAAAGGAGAAAGAAAAGAAATGGCCCCCTACACACATACCACCAGGACACATGGGTGACAAGCTGGAGCGTAATTATCCACCACTGGACTTGGTGTTCATTTTCCTTTTCTGTCAATAGCACAACATGAAGGCAGTTCATCAATCATATAAATTAGCCTACCCCTCAGGCCCAAGCCTCAAAGAAACTAGGCTGAATCTGAAAGACATCAGAATAAATTGTGAGTCAGAACTTGAACAAAAGGAAACTCAGCAGTTTTCCTTCCTCTTATGGATGACCAATGATATCAAACAAAATACAACTAAAACAATAACCAACAACAAGACCACAGTATGAAAAGTTTGCTGGCCAGTAGACTTTGTAACTATACTTATAGTGTATGTGTGATTGATTTCTTATGGCCATTTCTTGGGCATCTACCAGGAGCGCTTATTATGATGCTGTGGAACATAGCGGATGGTGAAGACAAGGCACATTAACTAATTAAAGGTCAGCTTTTTGTAACAGAAGAATCCAAAACTTACAAAAATGAGCACAAGGCATGTTTCTTAATTATATTATAGAGATAGATTGAACATAAGCCCATTTCTCCATCTTCCTCAATTATAGACTATAGAGTATTTTGTAAAGAGGCAAGGAGTAATTAAAGTACGTACATACACACACACACACACACATTCATATTAGGAAATAGGAAATTACAAACGTCAAATGGATAATACTGCTTCAACATCTTGACCTTGATAAGTATGTATGGCATTTCTTTTCGTTTTTTTCTTTTGGTCTTTTCGAGACAGGAGACAGGGTCTCCCTGTAGCCCCAGCTGTCCTGGAACTCACTCTGTAGACCAGGCTGGCCTTGCACTCACAAAGATTCACCTGCCACTGCCTCCCAAGTGCTAGGATTAAAGGCGTGCACCACCATGCCCAGCTTGATAAGTATGTGTGGCATTTTAAGGCATTAACATTTTCTCAATAAAAAGAGCTGATAAACAATGGCAGCTTCTCAGAGCACATAGTTCATCCAGACGTGCAAGGGAGCTGGGAATGCATCTCCTTTTACAAAGACAGCTCCTGCATGGGGATTAGGAATCCAGCCATGTGGTTTGATTACCTTAAATTCATAGGAGCCTTTCCATTTTCCAGAGAGTAGGTGCTATTCTTTTCTTAGAGTACATGAAAGGAATGTGTCCCCTTCCACTGAAGGCAAAGTACAACTAACCCAGTATCCAATTTAGAATTGAGATCAAAAGTGAGGAACTCTTAGCTAAGTGTGGTAACACACACATTTAGTGGAAGCAGAGGCAGGCAGACCTCTGTGAGATTAAGGCCAGCCTGGTCTCTATAGTGAGTCCCAGGCTACAGGGGTCCCTGCCTCAGAAAAACAAAACAAAACAAAAGAAAACAACAATAACAAAAAGTGGAAAAGTCCTAAGTTTTCATAGTAATGTAACGGTCCTCACTCTACCTCCACATATGGACATGCTGAAGCTGGGCCCCTCCCAAACCCACGGCTATCTGAAGGTCTCCTGCTGAATTTCACAATAACAACTACTGTCAACTGTCACTACTGCTATTGCTATGAAGATAATGACTAATGACAGCTACAACTACTGTCATTGCTGTAGCTTCTTCAATGGCAATTCCAGGGAACCCAGTACAGCACTACTCTGCTCAGCTCCGCCTCCCTCAGCAAGGCCAACAGCTTTACCCAGCACACAGGAAACAGCCTGCTTCAGATGCGCAGCTCATCCCGGGGCTGCAATTACTGGTCCTAATTCTGAAGACAGAAGCAGTGATGTGTCTGAATTCCAGGGAGATGATTGAATGGAAATGTTCACATCTGATCACCTCTCACATACAAATTACTGTGTCTGCCAATCTGGCAATTACCTCAAAAGTAATAGTGAAAACCATGCAATCAAATTCGTTATTATGGTTGCCTTCAATTACAAGAGGCAAGAACCTACCTACAGAAAATTTACTGAAGGGGAAAAATGACTCTGTGTATCTATTTTAATTTTAAATCAAGGCATTTCATTTGGTAAACTCTTTTAATTTTGGAAAACACTCTGTTGAAATATCCAGCAAAATATAAAAAGATAATCATCTCGTTTCCCCCAGCGTACAAGGGAACTTTACTGCACAGAAAACAAAACCTCAATTTCCACCATTTTTTTTCCTATCAAATCCAAACAGGTAGAAATTGTAAATTTCTAACAGCCCATAAAGGGAAAGAAAAAGATGATCAATGAAATACAAAAATGGTATAGAACAGCATTGTTTCCAAGAAGGAAGACAATGGTGTTATATCCACGAAACCATTTTTTCTGCCTTTGCAGATTAGGAACAGAATATGTCCTAGTCTTTTTAGTAGGGCAGTAAAAAGAAATGTGGATGCTTTAAACCATATCCAAGCCTTAACTCTAAGACCTGCCATTTTTTCCTGTAGGTCAGCTGATGGGATGTAGGGTATGCCGGAAAGGATAGAGGAAGCAGGGGTTAGAGACACTAGAATCCTGGGATGATGATGGCAAGGAACAGAGCCTGCTGCATACTCATTTGGACCACAGCAAGTCTCAGAGATGTAGGTGGGGGCTTGCTTCATAGACAGCATGCCCTAACTAAACAAATGGAGTCTAGAAATTGCTTCTACATTTAATTATTTTCCAGGAAGTTATGCAAATCACCTAGCTTATGAGTCAACATTTCATTTTTAAAAATAATGGTAAATCAGCTAAGCTCTCATTTTCTTCAGATGCCCTATCTACAGATCAACCTATTCAATAAAACCTATCTGTAACCCCCTAATCAGTAATCAGTACTCCCAGTGTTCTCTCTGCCCTGCGCAGAGCACTGCTCAAAGCTCCCGTCTCCAGCTGAGGTCAAGCAAGGCCACAGTACTCTGCCTTCCTGCTTTCGCTCTCATCCTGTAAACAAGCATTCCTTTCACGGTCTATTTAGTGCCACATTTTTCACATTTCTGTGCTTTTGTTGGTGATTCCTCTGTTTCAAATGCTCCCCAAGGTACTCCTGAAGCAGTAGTGTCTAATGTTCCCAAGTGCAAGAAATCTATGGTGTTAGTTAAGCACCGTTCAGTCATACTTGTTATGCTATTGGTCATGAGGGCTATGTTAATGAATCAACACTGGTGTCTTTAAGCAGAAGCAAACTTAAGAAAAGGCTATATGTTGATTAGTGGGATGAAAATACTGTGACCAGAGGCTCACACTGGCTCAATGCTTATGGAGCCTTTACAGAGCATAGTTACAGAAAAACATAAGAATCGACTATTACAGCAACCTTAAGAGTTGTTGTGGGAATCATAGAAGATAATACATATTAATGTGCTTTATACCTAAGGGGAGCATAAAGTGTTGTCTATTACTTCCTTCAGTAGGGAGATGGGATTTTTACAAATTTCAGCTGCACTATTAGGCTGATGAAATCCCTTTATTTGTTCTTGTATCCTACCTCAAATCCCCAGTGGAACAAGTACTAGCCAAACTTCCCCATTTGTAATATCAAGTAGAAAATGTATCGCAAGAGTTCAAGTACTACTTTCTTTTTTTAAATTTTTATTTATTCTTGTATGTGTATGAATGTACTGTCTGCATGTAGGTTTGTGCACCGGTGTTGTGCAATGCCGCGGAGGTCAGAAGAAGGCGTCAGATTCCCCTGGAACTGGAGTTAAAGATGGTTTTCAGCCACCATGTGGGTGCTGGGGATCGAACCCAGCTCCTCTGCAAGAGCAGATGGTGCTCTCAACCGTTAGGCCACCTCTCCAGCCCCAAAGTACTACTTTCCATAGCAGAAAATAAAGGGACTTATTTGTATCTTGACAAAAATATCAGAAAGCCAAGATATATACCTATTATGCAACTGATTTTAAGGTTTGACAAAGACCTGAAGATACTGTAACCTTTCAATGAAATTGAAAGATCATTAAAATCTAAACAAAAGATTAAAATGTGTTATAGGTACTTACCCATCTTCCAATGTTAGCCATCAATGAGAGGCATCACTTTTATTCTAGAAGGATCTATGTTTGAGATAGTTTCTGTATATTTTCCAAGGCTTTCCACCTCATTACAGAGAAGAGAAAACTTCCTATATATACTAATGAGGTACATGCCACTACCATACATGGAAAAAACCTGGAATTGTTATTTTCATCTTTTACATAATAGAGCAACTAAGTCAAGCACCTGGTCAGTCACCAGCTGAAACCATACAGTTTAATAAGGAGCATTTATTTAGCGTGCATAACCCAGTCATGGTGCTAGGAACTACCACCATAGGCACCACTGACATCAGCAGGGGAAACTGAGGTGCAACTGGCTTGTGATCCCAGAGCTCCTGAGCCTCAATCTTCCCAAGCGTCAGGTAAAGATGAATTCTACCAAGCTCTGAGGCACAAGGTCATCGCTCGGTATGAGGCCATGGTGCACAGCCGCACAGGTAGCACCAGGAAGAAAGGATTCAAAACCAGTCTATGTCCTTGGATGAAACTTTTTCCTCCACACCTGAGTGATCTCCTGAACACAGTGGGTGAAGTCCAAAGCTAAGTCCCCTTAGCACCACTGGCAAAGATTTTCCTTTGCCATCCTTATTCTAAAATTTACTCAACTATTTTTAATTTAAATCACAAAGTATAATTTTTGATAACATGATTTTACTAAATTAAGGTATACAATGTGGGGGCTGGTGAGAAGATTCAGTGTTTAACAGCACTGGCTGTCCATGCAGAGGACTCACACGGCAGCTAACGGACATAAATTCCAGGGGATCCAGTGCCCTCTTCTAACCTCCATGGGCACTGCACATACATGGTACCCTTCATGCATACAGGCATAAAATAAAAAATTAAAAACAAACACAATGTACTGGCAAGGTGAAATAGGCCAACAGAAAGCCCGGTACTACACAGGACAGAGGCCCAGCCCGTTACTGTTTTTCTCACTTCCTGCCATCAAAATGTTAGGTCTTTAAAAACACTGTCCTTGCTACTTTCTATTGCTGTGATAAAACACTGACCAAAATGAACTTGGCGAAGAAATTTCATCATGTATAACTCAAGTGACAGTCCGTCACTGAGGGAAGTCAGGCAGCTATGGAGGCAGGGAGGAGCCTGGTGTAGGAACTGAAGCACAGACCATGGAGGGACACTAACTGCTTGCTCTGCTGGCTCACGCTCAGCCTACTTTCTTTCTTACACACTACTTTTAAATTTAAATCACCCAATAATCATAAAAATATGAGTTTTCCTTGCATGTATGTAAGGTCACCCTGGAGCCCAGAAGAGGGCAATGGATTCCCCTGGAACTGGAGTTACAGATGGTTGTTAGCTAGCCTCCCTGTGGGTAGTGGGAACCAAACCTGGGTCCTCTTCAAGAGCAGCTATGATGTTAACCACTCAGCTATCTATCCATCCTACCTCTCCACTATCTATCCAGCCCTCAGCCTGCTTTCTTATGCAATCCAGGACCATATGTGCAGGGTTGGCACCACTCACAGTGGACTAGGCCCTTCTACATCACTCAACAGCCAAGAAGATGCCTTGCAAGACAGCACCACAGGCCATCCTATGGAAGAAATGCCTCAATGAAGTCCCTCTTTCTAGATGTATCAAGTTGACCAGCTACACTATCCAGCATAGACATGTTCTTCTGTGGTGATTCAAATATCTAAACACTCCACTGAAATTGGTGTTCTTTGGTTTATCATTTCATACAGTAGCTTTTAACTTCCTCTGAAACAAATGAAGATACATTTTCTTATAACACATTTGTCTACTCAGTGCATTTTGGGGATTAAATCAGTAAAGCTTACATTATTGTGCATATATAAGAGCTGTACTATATAAATTTTTTATTTAAAAACATTTTAATAATATTTAAAAGTATTTTATTTAAAAGTAATTACTAGCTGGGCATGGAAGTACTAGCTTGAAATCCTGGTACTTGGGATTGTCTCACTCCTCCCAATAAATAAAATTAATTTAATTACTAAGTCAGGCATAGAGGCTGAGGCAGGAGAATTGTGAGTTCAAGGCAGGCTTGAGCTACATAGTGGGACCTTGTCTCTAAAGATCCAAAGTATGAAACATAAAAATAATATAAAATGGAAAATTAAAAAATCATAACTACTAACTTATTGTTAAACGATAAAATTAATTTTTAATTTTAATTTCACTTAAATAACTAGATATTCAAACTCACAAGTCTAGTTCCCTTATACCCCTTAGCTTGTCCATCTGTCATAGGCCAGTGTCTTTTTAAATTCTTTTTTTTAATATTTATTTATTTATTTATTTGAATGTATCGTCTGCATGGAGGTCTGTGCACCCATGTCGTGCAATGCCGCGGAGGTCAGAAGAGGGTCTCGGATTCCCCTGGAACTGGAGTTCTCCTGGAATTGGAGTTACAGACGGTTCTCAGCCGCCATGTGGGTGCTGGGGATCGAACCCAGGTCTTCTGCAAGAGCAGTTAGCGCTCTCAACCACTAGGCTATCTCTCCAGCCCCGTCTTTTTAAATTCTTTAATCACATCTGGCATTGTGTAGACTAGAAAACCCCTTCCCCAAAGCCTACTTCCTAGGTGCCCTGAATATTCTGCTCCAGTCTGCTCCCCTTTAACCCTCCAGTTGACCTCAGCCTTCCATTCACTTTGCTCTGGGGACAGATATATACATTTCCTTCAGTTTCTCCCTTTCCTTCTTGATTTTCTCCCTTATTTACTGAAGCATTTCCTCAGCATAACTCCCTGAGAATGCCTAGAGTTATGAATTCTCGGCTGATCTTGTGATTACGGTCACGTAGTGTGCTGCTTCCTCCTGACAGTCTTGTCAACTCGATCATCACTGCACGTTCTCTTCTATATATGCATATATTTATCTTAGTCACAGAAAAGGCATGCTCACAATTTCTATGCTAAAGAAGCAATGTCAGCTGGGTTAATTTTCAGTGCTGCTCATGTTGGAGCTTGCTAGGATTGAGATCGGAGCACCTCATAAAACTGATGAAATGTGTTTCTGAGTTGTATTTGGAATGTAACACTTTCTCAACTGTACTGATATTTTTAGATTCAGCTTACAAGGCCATGATATATGTTGTTGAGAATAAAGGGTAAATGGAATGTAAATATCTGAGCAATACTTGTGCTATTTTACCCCAATGTTTATATAGACAAAAACAAAATGGCCTGTTGAGCTAATGGTTTAAATACATTGGGATTGGAAAAGTCTCCCTAAAATTGCATGAAATATTGACACTGCATTACTTTAGATGTGCATATGTACGTATTTGTGTTATTAGATATTTGTGTTACTAGATAACCTTATAATACTATATGAGAAATGTAGGCATAATTAGACAAAAATTCAAATTATTATAGAGATATCTCCCTTACCCACAAAAACTGCCTAGGAAACATTAATTCATGGATCTGGTTCGGGAGTGAGTCAGATACACATATGGTAATTTAGGAAAATATGCATTCCTCCACAAGAGTAGAATGTCTTTGCACTGGTGTGATTCGTATGCTCTGATACCAACAGCAGAAGAGAGCTTCCAATTCTATGTCATATAAATCTATCAGATAGGCATCAGCCTCAAATAAGTTACATTAGCATCAAGGCTGGAGATGTTAAGAGTAGAATGATTTAAAATTATTTCAGGGGCTGGAGAGATGGCCTAGTGGTTAAGAGCGCCGACCGCTCTTACAGAGGACCCGGGTTCGATCCCCAGCACCCACATGGTGCCCGAGAACCGTCTGAAACTCCAATTCCAGGAGAACTCCAGTTCCAGGGGAATCCGAGACCCTCTTTTGACCTCCGCGGCATTGCACGACACGGGTGCACAGACTTGCATGCAGACAGTACATTCATACACATACAGAAATAAATAAAATTAAAAAAAATTAAAAAAATTATTTCAAAGTGAAATAGAATCTTATTAAAGAAAAGCAAGTCACTCTTAGAAAACTAGCTTAGGGCAGAGCTATGATTCAGGTGCTTAGAGGTGTCTAGTCTAATAATTTCTAGGTTTGACACTGAGTGAGAAAATTCTTAATATATACAGGTGTAAAGTCACTACAGTAATTATTAAGTGCCCAAAGTTGTTTGAGATCAACATGGCCAATGACAGACCTATACCACTGATTTATCACTCAAGGGATGGAGATCATTTTTAATGTGAATTAGAACCCAGGAAATCATCTGCATAGGTTTCTATGCACACCAAAATAATCTGATACTGAGCTGCAACTTCAAAATCATCATACCAGAGTTATATTTCTCTTGCAAAGCATGGCTCTGCTTATTTTCATTGATTAGACCAGACACCAGTCTTCCAAATTCCTACACCGCTTATTCTATTCAGTTCTCTTTATGTCATTTCTACCTCCACACTGCACTGATGTGTTTCATGTACTCTTCCAGATCCTGAATTTGTTTTTTTTTTTTTTCATGTGGTAGTCAGGAAGCAAATTATACATTTCCATTTGTGTGTATGAGGTAAGAGTGGAAGAGGCTGCCCATTTTGAAATGTGATTGCACACAATTAAATTTTGTCTTATTGAATTGCTACTTTTTTCAGATCTCAAGGTGAGCCTAGGTCCTTGAATGGAAGAAGAAAACAAAGCAGTCAGAGATTATGACTCACTCACCTCTGTGCTTCTGTCAGGCTGCTTAGCAGCATTTGGAAATTACTGCCACTAATCTTCCGAGAAAGCTAGTGAGGCCCAGGGGCCAAAGGGATTGGGTTGTGAGTCCAGATCTGCTCCCTAGTCAGCATGTGATGGTGGGAAACAGATACGCAGTCCAAGCCTGTTTTCCAGCTATAGCTGCATGGCTATGCTGAACACTGAGTAATGAGCAGGTGCTTAATCAATACTAGCCATCTTCATTACCATGATGACATTAAAGATGAATGAATGCAGGCTTCGAGATAATAAGTCACTCATCTAATCACTTGTCCAGCTGGGTCCAGAGCCTGTGCTTTCTCCCACACAAAGTATCCATCTACACAAGAATATTTTAAAGAGTACAGCATCCTTTGTGCTCACTAGTGGTGATGGTTAACTTTCATTGTCAATTTGATTAGATTTAGAATCAATCACCTAGGAGACACACTTCTGAGTTTGTGTCTGTGGGTATTTCTGGAGAGGATTGGTTGAGGGGAGATAGCTCACCTCGAATGAGGTTGATGCCACCCCATGAGTCCAACAGTATGCTGTTCTGCATAAAAATGGAAAGAACAACTGAGAAGCAGCATTCTTCTCTTTGCAGACACAGTGTGAGCTCCCATCTCATGCTCCCTCTGCCCTGTCTTCTGCACCATGGAGGACCGTTTCCTCAAACCACAAGCTTTGGCCAGGCATTTTGTCACTATAACAAGAAAACTAAGCAATGTACTAAGTTCATTTGTCCCCCCCCAATATTGATTATTCTCAATATTTATCCTTGAAAGTACTATGACCACAAAAGGAAATCTGTTGATACATGTCCCTTTTCTATGATATTTCCTCCTATGCTTCCACAGGGTGTTCAAGGAAGCAGGTACCTTTCTCCATGTGAAAAAGATAATTCACTTCATCAAGAAACCAAAAATCCTAGACCAGCCATACAGCCAAGGTAGACCCTACTCATCAGTTTTGCCCATCTCCTAATTCTTATTTGAGTAATGAGAAAGAAAATGGTTACCCATTTGGTCCAAGCTTTTTGGTTTATATGCTGTATCTGGAATGTGCAGTGTGTCTCTAAGAAGGCCCTGGAGTTTTTCAAATTAATTTGTAATTCCTTTGAAATATTTCTCTTAAACCATAGAATCCTATCTTTTGAAAATCCTTACAACTCATAATTCAGAGCTCTGCACTTAATAAGTGTTCTTGAGCACAGCGGGCGCTCCATAAATATTTGCTGACAGTTCAGTAAGCATTAGCTGATGATGGTAACCCACTTAAGAATATATGCAGACTGTGTTCAGACACAGCATGCACACTAACACAAAATAACCCAGGGCAGTTTCTTGCTCTGTGAGGATTTGTAGTGTTCTCTCTCCTTCTCCCTCTCCCTCTCTGTCTCTCTGTCTCTTTCTCCATATCATTCTCTGCCTATCCTCTGTTAATTTTCATTGCCAACTTGACTAGATTCAGAATCACCCAGGAGACACATTTGTAGGCATATCTAGACCTACCTGTGAGAACATTTTCAGAGAATATCTCCTCCTGCCATCGGGAACCTCCCAAAGCCATGCCTTTTTACCCTGTGGCCAAAATAAATCCCTCCTCCCTGAAGTTGCTTCTTCTTGTCAGGTATTTTGTCACAGTAATGAGGAAACAAGTTTCTTTCTCTCTCTTTCTCTCTACACGCCGCTCCATTTCTTTCTCATTTCCATTGTCAGATCTTTCCTTGACCAGCCCTCTCTTCTCATTTGCCCAGAGTACCACAGGGCATTTTCTTTCCTTAAAGGACTTCTTTTTGTCTGAGGCATCGTATCCATTCGTCTCTTCCCAGCACTATTCCCCACAGACAGTGATAGTTCCATATGAACACAGACTTAATTTACAGGTTCCCAGTGTTATCCTAATACTTTGAAGGATACATAATACATAAGTGAACACTTAGAGAATAATACGCAAATGAGAGAGATAAATACATACCACTGCTTTTAGAGTTAACCAGTTATGTTTTATAAGTAACCTAACTCTAACCCAACATGGATGCAAGAACTTGTCTAATCCAATTCTTTGTACTTAGCAAATCCTAATGGAAAGTGAGGGATAAATATAGAAATTATTCTGTGGGCTGAGGGAAAAATTTTATTCCATCATTTTGTGCACTAAATGGTCAAATATTATAGCTGCAAGGCCATTCATTTTCAACTGACTACAGAATTTCCTGAAACACATGATGAGACAATTTAGAAGATGCTGGTCATTTCTTTCCAGTGAGACTTTGAATGATTTCAACATTGGCTCAAACAGCTTTCTACTGTCCATACCTGGCAAAGAGACAGAATACAATAGTATTTGAAATAATAACTCTAGGTTTTCAAAACAGCCTTCCAGCAGTTCCTTGCAGTTTTTCTCTTTTTCTGTGAAGAGATCTAGCACAACCTTCATAATGTAGAGCACTTTTTAGGCAAAAGTAAAAAAGAATCAGCAGGGAATTTCCAGATTTTCTCTGGTACACATTAGGTAAAACGTAAGTGATAAATTACCTCCTGTCTTCAATTGTTTGTTTTTTTTCATCATACCATAAGTCTCACAATCCCCATCTTCCTACTGAAAACATTGAACATAATGAGGTAAAAAGACAAGGACATATGTTGTTGTATTGTTTTTACAAACAACTTGTTGGGCTCTGTTGCTGTCAAGCAAACCTTCTACCAAACTATGCTGATTAGACAGGAAAGCTTAGAAAAACACATTGACTGCTTCTAAGGCAGTCTAGGCTCTTTATCTAGATCACAAACATCTAGGGTAGTGCAGGTAAACACACCAAACTCCCTACCAACTGCAGAAGGAGGTAAACAATGAATTGAGAAAAGATTGCAAACAAGAAGTAAAATAAACTACAGTGTCCAAAAATATCTAACATATAAGATGTATCTCATACATAACTGGAAATAGAATGAGAATTTGCCCACTGGCTCCAACTTTTAGCTCAACTCTAAACCTGTGATAAAAAGGACATAAGCCCAGGCCCTATAAGAAGTGCCTAGACCTGTGCTTGTTCCAGCAACATCCCTGTGAGAGAGGTTAGGGAGGACACTGAGGTAAGCAATTCCAGAGCTCAAGCAGGTCCTCACCTGCGCCATTCTCTCACCTCCAGTGGGGTGTGGGATGGCCCACTGGAAGCCCTTGAAGTGCTAAAGGATACCTGCCATTTAGAACAACTGGACCCGATATTTAAATACTGGGAAGTGACTGGAGAATATGTGGTCTTCACACAAGGAGTTGTTTCAGATTTATGGGTGAAGTTCACAAAATGCTTTCTTTCAGGTATCAGATCAAAATCTTGTCCTCCAAATCTTGTCCACCTTGACACCACAGTGGAGGAGAAATATGCTGCTCATTGAATGTTAAAAGACTTGTGTTTCTGGGAAGGCTGTTTTAAAAGAATTCCCATTTATTTTCTATTTTCATTCAAGATCATTAAAACAAGAAAATACAGTGATTCTGAAATGATTACCTTGATCTTGGATGCATATCCATCTGTTTGTTTTGGCTTAATGTGCAAACAGATACCCAGAAGACAAAAGCAACGCCCTGCAGTCCCCACTCATGCATAGGTAGTTTTAATTTACTTCTCTTCATTTGTTTTCTTTTAAAGGAAAACTCTGTTCATATTCTTTAATTCTTTCAGTGGGCCTTCTTTCAGAATGTTTTTCCTGGAGATGGTCATTGAGATGAATGAAAAATGGACAAGCCCAGCCAAGTGAATTCTTGGCTGTAACTTCCTGGGCAAGTGCTCTGTGGGTAGGCTGCTGAATGAGCAGCTATAATAAAAGTCAGGGAGCAGGCATTTAATCATTTCCACTTCATTCCTGCTCGCCTGCATTAGAAACATCAGGCTGCTCAGAAGGAACCAATGCTTAATGTCCAATTTCAATCAACTACTGGATACTTCCTCTCTAATAAGAATTCCTTCAACCAACATCATAATTTCCTCAATGTTGGGAAGACCACCCATGTCTATGGTGCCACCTTTTATTACCAGTTTTATTTTCAGTTTTCTCTTCTTTCAATCTATCTTCCATGGTCCTGAGAACTAGACTTTTCATAATTACAGTGCCACTTAGTTGAAAGTCTACATTCCATGGCCTCTAGTGCATTAGTCATGTGACCCAGCTTCTGACAAAATGATATGTAACATCCAAGAACTTACCCATCCAGATCAGAAGGAATAGTATCAAAAGTTCATCAGCTCTAATGGTAGCGAAAACTATGCCATTCTGACCACTAGCTTCATAAACCATCAAAGTAAGTTAGTCAGAGAACTGCACTGACTGCCCCAAGGCAGTGTGTTGATATTACATTAGGTCAAATAACTAAGGTAACCCGCTACTATCCAACATCCACTTAGTCTCCATGTGTTGGACTTGATGGACCAATACTAGACTCACTGTTAAAATTTTCTGTTAATTTCAATGACTTTTATAACTCATATCATGAATAATTTTGCAGGTCACTCTGAGCACTTCAATGATGGGATAACACATTACCAGGCTCTCCAATGGCCCCAACGCTGCATAGAAATAACCAGTACCATAGCAGTGGCTTGGTTTGCTTCTCTGTCAGTAAGCCAGGGCTTTAGTACAGTCTAGTAAAAGGCAACATTATCTTGAATGTTCACCAAGCAAGGTTAAACTGTCTGTATCAGGTTTTTACAGCAACTGTATTTCTTATAATACTGTAACCTTGTAAATGACAATTTGGGTAAGCCCACATGAACTGACTTATTCAGTATCATGACAAATAGAAAATCACAATGCCTTTTCATATAAAGGAGATATGTTCAGGGCTTTAATTGATATACTATACAAATCGGAAATTCTAAGCATGGAAAAATTCATAGGAGCTCCTGAAGCTAATAGTCTGTGAAATTTAGGAATGATGAAAATATAGTTTGTCTGGAGACCAATCTCCTGTATCAATTATCTGACTTAAACCCCAAGAAGAGCCAAAGAATGCTATAGCATAATTAGCATAATTCTGCTGTCTATTAAAGTTTCTAAATAGTAATTTAGACACATTTATACAATGTCTTTCCTATTAATGCTTAAGTTCTTAGAGTGTGGACTGATATTTCCATTGGGCCACCTTAGCTACCCATATCATTCACTGGGCACCTCATAGGAGTGCTCTATAAATTTGGATCATCTGAGACTAGACCATATCATGCTAACTCCCAGGGATGTTTGTTTCATCCAGTTAATTCATCCACACATACACATATACATAACACTTAACATGGAGCCTAACATGCAACCAACACTCAATTAGATTACTGTTATTTATATTATTTCTATAAACTTCTTATTCTACAAGCTGGCAGTTACTGACTAATAGGGGCCACCAATTAAGAAAACAATAAAATGCAGTGCATCAAAAACTACGTGAAGCAAAATAAAATGTCCAATAAAACGATGACTACGAAAATACTTTGCAGGCCTGGGGCATAGCTCAGAGGTAGGGAATTTGCCTAGCATGTATGAGGCCCTGTGTTCAATACCAAGGACATCAAAAAGTATTTTCAATCCTGAGGATGATTTCTCAGCTAATCTATGTCCCTCAATTTCCATAAAAGAACAAAATCATCCTTCAAGTTGGCAAACCAAGTTGTGTGACCATCTCTGTGAGGTTTATTTGTTTTTACTACTAAAGAATTATCCCAGCCTGTCAAATCAAAACTTTTATCTAAGAACTATTTTAAAGGTGAGATTTGTTTTTACTACTAAAGAATTATCCCAGCCTGTCAAATCAAAACTTTTGTCTAAGAACTATTTTAAAGGTGAGATACAAGGAATCTCTGAACATCCAAGACCCCACAGCTAAGCAAGCGGAGAGGAAAGCCCACGTGCCTTCACAGTGCTCATGACAAGCCTACTGCTGAGATTACTCCCACTGGAGAAAGCCTGCTTGATGCGAGGGGCCTTTTTACCCATCAGCCCACTGTCTCTACCAGTCTTTTCCTGACTGAAGAGGAGGTGAATAAGGATAGACTACATATGCAATGAAAATGTTCAAGGATCTTACAATAAATTACTTCATAGACAGTGTAAGTTGTGCTGAGAAAAAAGAATTCCATGGACAATAGTTTGACAGCTAGAACCTGAATAGGTGCTTCTAAAAGAATCATCTGATTCCCAAGCACATGAAGGGTCCTTGAGAAATTGATGATATTCTTGAGTGATAATCAAGGGATGGAAAGTGACAGATAAAGCAAAAGGTATCATGTTGTCTTTGTATCCACTTCCAGAAATATTAGGAAGGGCATCATCACTGTTGGCCAATTCATTGGTGAAGCATAGAGACAAAAGATAGAACCTGAGTTCTGGACTTCAACCTTCACAGACAAGGGCGATTTAGGCAAGAACTCAGGGGAGGGAGAGAAAGGGAAGTTGCTAGTATTTGTATTAGATCTATGAAAACTTCCACCAACGTTTACTAAAATAAAAATAGCTATGTGGTCTGTATTACTTCAATGTTAGAAATTCTTTAATGGTATGTGTGTTGTAAAGGTCAAGAAAATGTAACATGTTACTTTTCATTCAAAGGAATATACTCCAGGTTTTACTACAGCTAATTCCAGCAATTACTCAAATGGTTCTGAGTTCCATGTGAAATGAACTGAAAATTTTAGTTTGCTTTCTTGATATATATATATATATATATATATATATATGATATATTGAATTCATGCATATTTATAGTGTATAGTAATGATTTGATACATGTATACAAGGTAAAATGGTAAGTCAGGGTAATGAGCATGGTAATCTCAAATATTGACAAAGTCTATGTGTTGGGAACCCTCCCAGCTCCTGTCTTCCACTGACTTGGAGATATGTGAATAATTTTTGTGGATGATAGTTGCTTTACAGTCCTATAAAACAGAAGAACAACTTCCAATTCTCTAACTGTGCTTTGACTAATCTTTGTATGCACCTGGAACTATGCACCTTTAAAGATCTTTAGTCTCCTTTCTGCTTGCATGAAATCAACTTTTCAGGTTCCCATAAATGGATGAGGACTTGCATTTCTCCTTCTGTGCATGGCTTGCTTGATTTAATATAACATCCTCCACTTCCATCCACGTGGTACAAATTACAAAATTTCACTTTTATGGATGAATCAATACTATGTGTTATGTACCGTGGTTTTTTTCTTTCTTTGTTTGAGACAGGGTCTCCCTGTAGCCCCAGCTGCCCTGGAACTAGCTCTGTAGACTAGACTGGCCCTGAACTCACAGAGATCCACCTGTCTCTGCCTCCTGAGTGCTGGGATTAAAGGCCTGTGCCACCACTCCCAGCTTAAGGACAGTTCTTAGCTGCCACATGGGTGCTGGGAATCCAACCAGGGTCCTCTGCAAGAGCAGTTGGTGTTCTTAACCCCTGAGCCATCTCTCCAGCCCCTACCATGTTTTTTTTTTAATCCATTCATCTGTCAGTAAACATTTTGGTAGCATGGCTATTATGAATGTTGCTGCAAGACATGTGGGCATACATTTATCTTTTTGACATAAGTTCATTTCCCTTGCGTATATACCCAATATTTGGACTAGCAAATCACAATCATTTTATTTTCAACTTTAGGGAAAGATTTTCCATAATGCTTTCCATGAAGGTAGTACTAATTTCTGCTCCCCAAACCAGTGTGGATACATGAAATTTTAGGTGTCTATGGAAATATAAATCATTATATCTAAAAAGTCAATTGAGATTCTAGAGAGTTAGCTTAGTGGTTAAGAGTGTGTTCAGATCTGAGTTCAGGTCCCAGCACCCATGCCAGGCATCTCACAACCACCTATAACTCTAGTTCCAGAGAGATCCAACAACTGTAGCTTCCAGAAGCATCTGCTCTCCCTCTCTGTCTCTTTGTCTCTCTGTCAAAGGGTGTCAGGGGAGGAAATAAAGAGAAATAGTGATTATTCAAGAGACAATAACACTAGCAAACAAGAATAAAAGAGGAATGGAAAGTCTTCAAAAAAGAGATAGTCTCTGTACACCAGTTCCAATGTCAGGTAATAGTACTGAAAGTTCTCAGAAGTCTGTAGAAGGCAGAGTACAACCTCTATATACCCTTGTGTCTTGTCTACACAACTCTGTGCTGGCTTGTTCATAGTTAGGACTACAGGCTACCACACTGGGTACAGTGGGCTGGCATATAGTGTCAGTATAATGACACATGTGTATCACCCTCCTGAAGCTTGTCCAAGGATAATGTTTCATTCAGGACATTTCATTCAGGGCCATTTCCCATGGAAGAGATCTTCCTCTTATAGTTTGAACATAGAAAGGGGGGAAGCCATGTTCTGTCTCTGCTAATTAGAAACATATATGACTGGAAGTAATTCACTGGTATAGTGAATACCTTGCATTCAAGAGCCCTGGCTTCAGACTCCCATGTCACCATCACATACACACACACACACACACACACACACACACACACATACACACACACACACAATCAGAATCTTTCTCAACTTTGTTTGATGAATCAATCTCTGGAAGCTCTTTGCTCTATTTCTTATAGAGCACAATGCTACCATTGTGCAGTGAAGTTACTTTACCAAAACTAATAGTCAAATAAAACTAGACTACTTAGCAATGCTGTAAGGATTCTATTATCTTTCAATGTAAAATAATTTAAGACTTTGACTCTTTCAAATACTACCTAAACATATATACCATGATAGACTAGTATTTAGGATGGTTGGTCGAATCTGGAGCCATTATCTCTATGATTAATCACTAATAGAATCAAATATTTGATTTTGTTTTGCAATGACTAATGCAGACATAATGAATGAAAATGGGCTAGGTTTTCACGAATGTTCTGGGTGACCTATCTGGCAATTCTGTGTACATAACTTCATTCAGCACCTTGATAAGCAGAATTTCTGCCACCCACTCATGAGCCCAGCACATGTATGCAATATCGTCCTAAAGAGCTGCCTAAACATGAATGGATCCTTCAACATGGCTCAGAAGCTATGTATCTCAAGAGACATGAATTCTCCTGGAAATACATGTCCCTTACAAATCCCCTTTCCTTCCAACTTCTTTCTCGAAAAAAGAGGAGATTTCAATGTAACATTAAGAGGCTAGCATGACTACTGCACAATGATGTAAAACATTCATGTCTGCACTGAGTCATGCACTTAAAAAGATTGGGATGGCAAATTTTGCACATGTATTTCTAATAATTATTTTTTAATAGTCTAAGTTACATTAATGTGTGTGTGCGTGTGTGTGTGTGCGTGTGCGTGTGCGTGTGTGTGTGCGTGTGCGTGTGTGTGCGTGTGCGTGTGTGTGTGTGTGTGTGTGTGTGTGCATACACATGCATGCTATAACACAAGTGTGGAGGTCAAAGGACAACTTTCAGGAGCTGGTTCTATCCTTCCACCATGTGGGTCCCAGGGATTGAACTCAGGTTGTCAGACTTGGCAGCAAGCACATTTACCCTCTGTGGTAGTCTGAATGAAAATGCCCCCCATAGGCTCCAAGCATTTGGACACTTGAGCCCAGTTTGTAGCACTGTTTGGAGAAGGCCATAAAACCATGGAACCTAGGAGGTAAGGCCAAGCTGGAGGAAGCATGTCACCGGGAGCAGGCTTTGAGAGTACACAGCTTGCCCATTTCCAGTCTGGCTCTCTCTGCTTCCTGTGCCTGCCTGGAAATGGAAATATGTGGGTTCAGATGTCTGCTCTGAACATCTTTGTGGCATTGCCTGTCTGCCATAATGGATGCTAATCCCTCTGGAACTGTGAGTCAAATAAACTCTTCCTTCTATAAATTGCCTTGGCCATGGTGTTTTATCACAGCAACAGAAAAGTAACCAATACACCTGCCTCCTGAGGCATTGCCGGCCTCCAACAATTAACTTTCTTGTTTATATTTATTTTATGTGTGTGCATTTTGTCTGCATGTAAGTGGACCCATGTCTTGCGATGCCCATGGAGGCTGGAAGAGGGTGCTGAATACTCTGGAACTGGAAAAGGATGGTTATTAGCCAGTACGTGAGGGCTCAGAACCAAGCCCAGGTCTCTGTAAGAGGAGTAAATGCTCTTAACTGCTGAGCCATCTCTCCAGCCCCTTAAATTCTTAATTGAAAACCAGAATATGCCACTGCACTCCGTGATCTTGGCTAAGTCCTAGGCCAATGACACAACATACAAAAGGAAATGTCTAAATATTGTGGATATTTCAGTTTATAAAGCTTGTCCACTGAAGTTTACTCCAAAAGTAATGGGAATAAACAGCAGGCATGGGAAAATAGAAAATTTTTACTTGATTTTTAAATTGTTTTTCTCCCATCCTTTATAGCTATTTGCTGAAAGAAATGGAAGGAATTCTGCTGAAACTCAATTCTAAATAATTATTCACATTGGAAATGTGAAGACCACTGTCTATTCAGATATTGTACTAACTGGAAATTTTTCAAGGGGAAATATTTCTGGCACAACATGAAAATATGTGATGTGGCTATAACATAGTTTATCCTTATTATAAATCAAGAGAATAAGATCTCTTACTTCCTTTGTCTGAGTACCTTCCTCTGCTTCAGGTGCAAAGGATTCATTACTGTATTAAGATGTCCTCCGGGTCTGGATTCCACAATGTACACACACACACACATATGAAGATACAACCTGATGGCTGGTTTTACTATCAATATAAAAATAAAATAATTATTTTGTTTTTTAGACACAAGTGAAGGATGTTTTGTTTGTGTATCAAGTTCATTGATGATGTCACCACAGCTCTGGGAATTGCCCTCTAGCTAAATAAGCGGACTACAGCAGCAGGGGACCATCGACCATTGTTGTTTTCCAAGAGTCACACTGACAGATGCTGTTTCAATTTCTTCTTGTTTTAAAGATGAAGAGAGAAAAAAAAAGAATATTCCAAATTAAATTCTAAAAGTTTGAAAGCCATAGCAACCTCATGCCTGGTTTTAAAAAAAACAACTGTATAATGATCTCAACACAACTCAATTTGTGGATAGTTATTACTGCCTCATTCCATTTCAGGCTTCTGGGGGTCAAACAGCAAGCCCAGAGCTGCAGTAACAGAAGAATCTCCTGGATCCTCTGAGACTAGGTGGGGCTTTTTCTTCTACCTCATGCAAACTGCTGGTGAGCCACGTAAGATTACAAATGAGCATCTTCTAATTCATGGGTAACTAAATCTATAAAACTGATAAACCTTGATTCCTTCCAACAAATATTTCTGAAGTATAGGAAGAAAAGAAATAAAGAAAAGAAACAAGCCCCCACCCTGCAATCTCTAATTGCCCATGTCCCATGTCCTGCTGTTTGTACTGTAATGAACGTTTAACGGGGCACACCATAGCCAACAGTATTGAATCTGTTCTGGACTTAAAAGATTGCACTAAAGCAGATAAACACTCACCAGGGAAAAGTAAGTGACAAAAACTCTAGACCCTGGCGGTGGTGGGGGAGATGACTCAGCAGGTAAAGTGCTTGCCCTGGAAGCATGGAAACTGGAGGTTGGATCCCCAGAACCCAGGTGAAATCTTGATGGGCATGGTATGGTATGGTGGCCCTGCCTATAATCCCAGGATCTGGGAGGCAGAGCCAGGGAATCGCCCTGAGTAAGCTTGCTAGACAGACTAGACTAAAAGATGAGTTCCAAGCTAAGCAAGAGAGCTCGCCTCTCAAGAATACACACAGACACAGACATACATGCTTACACACAGTCAAACATGTGCATGAAAAGCTACACGTGTGCCTATACATATATGAACACCATAGACACATACAAACACACGTTAAAAAAAATAAAACCACCAAAAAAGAGATCTTTGGTTCCCAAGTGTTTGCCTGACACACGCCAAAATGGCCTGTGATTAGAATTATGTGTGCTCGCATGTCTCCTGTCTCTTTCTGATCGGTGTCCACTATGCTGCTTATGAAGCTGAATGTCTGACCTGCCCCTTCTGTCAAAGGCCATTGTCTAATATAGTGTATTAACCCTCTGAGCTCTCCCTCCTCAGGTCAAGTGATGTTTGATGCTTCCAGGAAGCACAGCAAAGGCTCTGAAGAGACAGCTATTCAATAAGGAACTGGTTCACTCCCAGAGGCACTGATGTCTACCCCAAGTATCTCCTTCACTCCCTTCTGGCTTGTCCTTCCTGACGTCTGCAATGCCATGTGGATTACTGTCTTAAACTGTTATAGAGAACACAAGGCTGCGCTGTGAATTGTCATTACTAAGTAAACGCTGCTTGGATTGGAGAAGGTAGCAGTAGGGGCAGCATGAGCACAGAAAGACCCAGGGTCCACAGGCAGAGGCCCACATTCAAGTCCACAACTGGGAGCCAGGGCGGTGGTGCATGCCTTTAATTTCAGTGAGCTGGAGGCCAGCCTGGCGGCCTACAAAGAGACTTCCAGGCCAGCTGCACGACAGGGAGACCATGTTTCAAAACAGACAAAAAAAAAAAATTCACAGCTAGAGTCCTTCATCTGTGAGACTGAGAAAGTCACTTAGCATCTCCCAAACCGTGTAAAATAGAAATAATGAGCAGAGCTACTCTCCAGAGGTTGTTTGAGGATGAAATGGGATGGCCTGTGAAAGTTCCTGGATCGCTGCCTGACTTATCATAGTAAGGGACCAAGAATTACTGCTATTGTTTGTAAGGAATAAACCTCTTAAGTAGATCTGTGAATGGGCTTAGTAAAGTGAGCCCTTTATGGACATTTCCTCAGGTTCTTCCAGTTAAAGCTGTTATTGGATTCTAATCAATTTAAATTAAATATTTAGAACTTGGCATACCAGCCTCCCCCTGGGCTGGCTCTGCTCAGGAGAAGCTTCCTCAAGGCCGACTGCAGGCTACGGAACCACCCTCTTCCAACCACCTCTGCATCAAACCACCTCTGCACTGCACACTCCTATTAGGACAGACTCCCTGATATGCAGGCAGTGTCTCAAACCCTGAGAGCCGAAGTGTAATGCACACCCTTGGTCACCTGTCTAGACTTATTCAGCTAGGAGTTATCCAAGCCATTTATCTTAGATACTTTTGCGATATTTGCCTGTACTAGTCCTTGCTCAACTATGCCAAAACCATTGTTGAAGGATGCTGCCTAAGGTGGGCATATTCTGTCCCATGTTGCTGCTATCTAGAACTGGGATGGACAGCTGCCAAGATCACAGCCTGGGTCACAGTGATAAAATGAGCTGGAAACCTGTCTCTTTAAAGATCAGAATGAGATAATACATGAATGAGAGGCAAGAAGAGAAGCTGTAAAGAGAAGGCCAGCCTGGTCTACAGAGTGAGTTCCAGACCAGATGGGGGTATAGGGAGACCCTGTCTTAAAAAGACAAAAAAAAAAAAAAAAAAAAAAAGAGAAAGTGGCTAGAAGAACCCCAAGGAGCCTGAGGTATACTGAGAACTTCCAGAGAAACAAACTATGAGTAGGAGAGCCTGTAGGGAGCAGAGGGGAGTGGAGGGAAGCAGGACTCCAGGTGGTTGCCACACACACTGGTCCACAGTTGCTGGACCAGGATCACAGGACACCTCTGAGTGTAGATCCATAAGCACTTACAACTTAGGCTGCAGACCAGCAGCTCTGGATCCAGAGCGAGCCCTTGAGCACTGCCCTTTGCTAGGCTCAGGTTCCTGCTCACAGATTTCCTCAAACTTGTTTGAATTCCTTGCATGCGTGCTCCCTTAAATATATTTCTATCCTTCCTGGAAAAACCCAGCGGGTTTTTCCACTACTACAGAGATCCAGCCTTTCACTATAGTAACTTATAGAAAGGAACATGGACATTACAGTATGTACCTACTTTATAACATACCATTTTATATACCATGACAGCATTCTTGTGCATCATGTGATACTGTATAACGGAAGTTCTTTACAGCAGCGTTCATCCATCTTTAAGAACCAAAGGGACAATATGCTATTTTGCTTGTGTCCGTGGTGACGTTGGATAGCAGAGAATTATCCCCATGGGAATAACTTTACAAGCTCGTTCTCCCAGCAGGAAATCCAAGCTCTGAACAAGAACAGGTCCCTTGGCCTTCTGCAGGATTGAGAAAAGCCAGCATCAACTGCTTAGGGAGAGTGCTTTTTCTACCCAATGACTTGCTCTGGGCTAGGATCCCTTTCTTTGCAAAGGGCCGGCCATTTCACACTTTGCACAACTCTGGTGTACTTATTTTAGGAAATTCAAAATAGGTTGCACTTTACAGTCCACAAGTATCAACTAAAACAAAGCAAATTCTAAACGTGTTCCCCAGACTTTCGAGATCTATCATTGATATGCAATAGTGTTAGTATATCTGTTATGAAAATTAAAACAGTACAAGAAGAAATCTGAACTCTTGCTGAGAGAAACTTCACTCAAGAATTAAAAAGTAAGGAGGGACAAGGTAGGCTATTTTACTCATCTGTAAGAAATGTAGTTCAATCTGGGACACTGAAAGGGGCAATTAGGTCGGGTATCCTGTATCAAAATCTGGGCCAAATGCCAAGCATTTAACTTGAAAACTGCCCTGGAATTTGAGTAGAAAAAATAAAAAGGTAATTTACTTTTATAATTATGGTAAAATATGGAAATATCAACATGGAGTTTGTTTCAAAGAAGTAAAGAATATTGACATCTCCCAGTGCTTTAATATGGTCAATAGAACATAGAACTGTGTAATAGTAAAGTCATTGACGTAGGATGTTTTCAGCTGCTGCAAAAGACCAAAATCCTGATTCAAATCTGCTTAAGCTATAGACAGACAGACAGGCAGGCAGATAGGTCAAAAGACAGTGATATCTCCCATCAATTTTAATACTATTTAAATGTATCTTAACAAATGACCCACTCAATAGATGGAGCAAAGAGCTGAACATAGACTTCACCAGTGAGGAATTAGAGATGGCTGAGAAACATTTTAAGAAGTGTTTAAGTCAACTTCCACATGGAGAATATCGAGAAAGACTGAGAAAGAGATGAAAAGTATGTTTGGCAGAATACATGAGCTCTGGTGGGGTGGGGGGATAGGGTGGGGCACACGGGTCTAGATTTGATAATCTTGTACAATATATATTAAAAAAGAAAAAAAAGAAGTGATCAACATCATTAATCATTAAGGAAATGCAAATCAAAACCACTCTAAGATATCATCTTACTCCAATAAGACTGGCTAGGATCAAGAAAACAAATGACACCAAGTGCTGGAGAGATTGTGGGGAAAAAGGAACACTCATCCACTACTGATGGGAATGTAAACTCTTACAGCCACTATGGAAAGCAGTGTGGAGAACCCTTAGAAGACTTGGAATGAACTTGCCACCTGACCCAGCCATACCTCTCCTGGGCATGTACCCACAAGACTCATCTTACCGCAGAGATACATGCACAACCATGTTTATTGCAGCTCTCTTTACAATAGCAAGGAGCTGGAACCAACCCAAGTGCCCCTCAACTGACGAGTGGATAGAGAATATGTGGTACATCTACACAGTGGAGTTCTATGCAGCAGTAAAGAAAGATGACATCATGAGCTTTGCAGGTAAATGGCTGGAGCTAGAAGATATCATGCTGAGTGAAGTAACACAGTCCCAGAAAAACAAACGATGAATGGTATCCCTCATCTGTGGATGCTAGCACCAATTACCTAATTGTATGGCAAACTGAGTAATGCTAATGTGATCTGAAAACAACTGTGCTCTTATATTGTGAATCCCTTAAAACATAATAAATAAATTAAAAAAAATAAATAAATGTGTCTTGTCTCCCTCTCCACAAATGCACATGCAATCTGAGTGTTATTTCAGTGATATTGAGACTAGGTTGCAGACATCATGGTCCTTTACCCCTAAGTACTTCTCCTTTTTAAAAAAGAGAGGTTTCCTCCTTCACCAGTGATACATCTGACAGAGCATTAACATCCAAAGTATATAAATTACTCAAAAAACAAAGGAGCAAGAAAACAAGTGACCCAATCAAAAGATAAAGAACTTAACAGAGACTTCACAAATGAAGAAGTAAAGATGGCTGAGAAACATCTCAAAAAGTGTTCAAGGTCACCAATAATTAAAGAAATGCAAATTAAGGCCACTTTAAGATTTCATCTAACCCTGGTAAGACTGGTTAAGATCAAGAAAACAAATGACACCAAATGCCATAGAGGCTGCAGAGAAAGGAGAACACACATCCACTGCTGGTGGGAATGCAAACTCGTGCAACCCCTATGAAAAGCAATGTGAAGAACTCTTGAGACTCAAAATGAACCTACTATCTGACCCAGTCATACCATTCCTGGGTATATACCCATAAGACTCATCCTATTGCAGAGATAAGTGCACAACCATGTTTATTGCAGCTCTATTCACAATAGCGAAAAGCTAGAAACAACCCAAGTGTCCCTCAAATGATGAAGTGGATAAAGAAAATGTGGTACATCTACACAATGGAATTCTATGCATCAGTAAAGAAAAATGACATCATGAATTTTTCAGGTAAATGGATAGAACTAGAAGACTTTATGCTAAGTGAAGTAACACAGTCCCAGAAAACCAAATGATGTATGGTGTCCCTCATTTGTGGATCCTAGCACCAAAACATTATTTGTAAGGCAAACTGAGTAATCTTTCTTTCCCTTTCTTTTTTAGCAAATATAATACCTGATATAAATATAAAAAAGGGTACATTAAAAATACATCAACTTGCTATGTAATGTAGGAATGTTAAGTAATATTTCTTTTTACCAGCATACAACTCTACTGTTAAAATGCGAATCCCTAAACATGCTGTAGAACTAACCTAGAGTTTATTTTCAGATGCCATAATTTTGGTATATGTGTGGTGTGTGTATATGCATATCTTTGAGCAATATAAATAGGAAGAAACAACAACATAAAAGACTGGTTCAAAGAATTGACTGAAACAGTAAACTTCTGCCCAAAACAGTAAACTCCTGCATAAAAAGACAAAACAAAACTTAAAAAAGACTGAGAAAGGGCTGGAGCGATGGCCTAGCGGTTAAGAGCGCCGACAGCTCTTGCAGAGGACCCGGGTTCGATCCCCAGCACCCACATGGCGGCCGAAAACCGTCTGAAACTCCAATTCCAGGAGAACTCCAGTTCCAGGGGAGTCCGACGCCCTCTTCTGACCTCCGCGGCATTGCACGTCACGGGTGCACAGACTTGCATGCAAACAATACATTCATACACATACGGAAATAAATAAAAATTAAAAAAAAAAAGACTGAGAAAAAGATGCAAGACATATATGGCAGAATGCATGAGCTCTGGTGGGGCGGGGGGCATGGAAGGGGGAACGGGTCTAAATTTGACTAAGAAACGTTATATGAAATGCACAAAACTTCAATACAAAAAGAGTTAAATATAGGGCTGGAGAGATGGCTCAGCAGTTAAGAAGACTGTTCTTTCAGAGGACCTGGGTAAAAAAATATTATTTATTGTATGTATGTGAGGGTACTGCATGCATGTAGTATGTGCACCCCTGTCGTGCATTGCCCACGGAGGTGAGAAGAGAGCATCAGAGTTAAGAACTAGAGTTAGGGGCTGGAGAGATGGCCTAGCGGTTAAGAGCACAGACCGCTCTTATAGAGGACCCGGGTTCGATCCCCAGCACCCACATGGCGGCCGAAAACCGTCTGAGACTCCAATTCCAGGAGAACTCCAGTTC
Organism: Rhizomys pruinosus; assembly: GCA_009823505.1. Taxonomy (NCBI): domain Eukaryota; kingdom Metazoa; phylum Chordata; class Mammalia; order Rodentia; family Spalacidae; genus Rhizomys; species Rhizomys pruinosus. Next base: position 2,021,094 of record VZQC01000299.1, read on the forward strand.
CAGGGGAATCTGACACCCTCTTCTGACGGGTGCACAAACTTGCATGCAGACAGTACATTCATACACATACAGAAATAAATAAAATTAATAATAAAAAAAAAGAACTAGAGTTAAGGATGGTTGTTAGCCACTACATGAGTGCTAGGAATAGAACCCAGATCCTCTGTAAGACCTGTCAGTGTTCTTAATCCCTGAGCCATCTCTCCAGCCCCAGCCTCTCTGAATATAGAAAAATTATTAAAAACTGAATATATTCTCATAATTGATCTGTATTGCAAACTGACTAGTGTCTCCACACTAAAATATAGATGTTACTTGGAACTTCACAATTTTACCCTATATAGAAAGATTTCATATGTTGTATAAAATGCACAAAACCTCAATAAAAATGAGTAAGTGAAAAAAAAAGAAAGAAGATTTCTGCAGATGTAATTAGCTAAGATATTGTGATGCTGGATTGGCAGGGGAGGGGGCTAAATTCAATGACTGGTGTCTTTATAAGGCCATGTGATCACACAGGGAGATCACGTGGCTGACAGGGCAGAGATTGGCATGACACAGCTGCAAACCAAGGAGCGGCGAGGATTGCTAGCCGCCCCTCCTGTAAGAGGGAAGCAAGGGCAGGCCTCTCTACACGGCTTCTACCTGCCACCGCCTTGATTTCAGACTTCAGGCCCCAAGGACTATGAGACAAAACATTTATTTCCTTTTAAAGCCATTAGATTATTCGATCACAGATGCCCTAGGGAGGTAATACATAATCATAATGCATTTAGGAAATTCGGGAAATTTAATACTAATATATTATTAGAATGCTACAAATTTCAAAATGCCCCCAATAGTCTCCTAAGCCAAGCCCCAGCCCAGGATCATACTGAATTTTACTGTTACCTCTTCTTATGCTCCCGGGGTTCATTTGAATCAGTTCTTTAGTCTTTCTTTATCCCCCAAGACACTGGTAGTTCTGCTGAGTACAGGCTTGATAGACCCAAGCAGATTGCTAAAGACTTTCATCAGGCATGGTACCACTAAGTACCAGATTCTCAATTTCTCCCCATTCCTTCAACTGCTTGAAAACACTATCCCTAAAAAACAGTCCAGATAGAATTCCATGTCTATCACAAATTCTTTGCTGACTCCAGATCATACACCCCCTAAGTTCTAGCAGTCTGCAATAGGTACTAGTTTAAGTGTTCACTTGACATGTAATAATAACCTGGTTCTATTGTCATGAGTCATATCATACTAAAATCTCTCTTTTAGCATGCATTGTATGCTTGACATGTACATGACTTGAATTTAATTCAAGCAATTTATTGTACAATTAAATACTTGCTACTCTTAACAACTGAATTTTCCAATTTGACTTGGGTACAGCACAAAAGAACACATCTTTCCATCTCAGAAAAGTCAGTAATTATAAATCAGTAATTATTTCCAGAAGAATCATTATTCTTTCAGGTATACAGCTGATGTTTGCTCATTAGGCAAAGGCACTCCAGAGAATAGAATGACTCATAAATAATAGGCAAGGTAGTTTTATTATCAGCTACTGAATTCAAAGTTATATGATCCTGCTATTCATCAGAAAAAGGAAAATAAAGCAATTAGAATCAAGAGTCACTAATTTGTATTTACATTACTGAAAGTCCATCTGTCTTTAAAAACTTGATTTATGGACTATTTCTGAGGAAATAGATCTCAATTCTTTCAAGTACAAATAGCTATTTTTTAAAGCCAAATCAAAATGAATTGCTTAGTTGAGACCCTACTTTAACAAATATATAAGAAGGGCTGGTAATTAGCATAGCACAGCCAGAGGCATGAATCAAATAGAAAACTAATTTAGTTCAGGATGGAATCAGCAAAGGTAGCGACACACTAATTTTATTCCAGTTTAATAGTTTCTGAAAATGTGATATTGGTTCATTAGATGACTTTGCTTTCCTTTTTCACTGAATTAATAGTTTGATTTTTGTTCAAAATGCAGTTAAACTTCCTAAATTGAAGACGGGTTCCTCATCTTCTTAACCTACACACTAGCCTTTGTTTACACTGGAAGATCCAGGTTCCATATGTAAATAAGGCCCTTGTCATGCTTGCAGTCAAGCTGTCCTGCCCCCTTCTGCCTTTATTAGTTTTATTCATGCCTCATTTTTGTACAGGTACATAAAGTAAGCAGTACTAGCACCTTGTAAATTATCACAAAGAATGAGCTCTTCCAGCTCAGTATTAATCTTTTCACCTTCCTTAGGCCCAGAACATCTCTAGACCCTGATCTCATTTTCAGACTCAAAGTTTACCTACATGGTTTCTGAAAAAAGTCCATTCTCTTCTGTTAATGGATTCGAGGAAAAAAAAAAAAAAACTAATATTACTTCCTATCGAGCAACACACTAACTGGGTAGGCCAGTTATGCTTCCTTTCACAAACAGTAATGATTCAAAATCTTCTGATTAATCAAGCCCAGCAAAGAGTTCCTGCCATCACAAATGTCAAGGGCTGCTTTGTCCATTCAGACACAGCTTCAGACAATTTCTAATTATTCCATAGGTATGATCCTGCATGATTGCAAACTACTTTTTTTTTGATTGCGAATTACTTTTAAAAGAATGAGCAAATTAAGAAGATCATCATGCCTGACATAATGTTCCATTGCTTCCTCCTTTGTAATGTTTAAGGCTAATTTTCTCAGGCTAACCTCTAAGAGCAATCCAAGGATTTAGACCAAGTTATTATACTATTCTGTTGCAACACTCTAAAATAACCCCAGATGATCTGCCAAAATTATACAGTATGGTATAACTCATGGGGAAAAAAAAGCTTTTGTTGACCTCTAGGTCTGTGTGTAGTACTCAGTGGTCCTACATTGAGTCCCCATGTTGCTCAAAAGGCATCAAACAGCAGTGTTGAGAAGACCATTGAGGAGGTTCTCCCAACACATCAGAAAACCATACACCCCCGGAAAACAAGGCTCTGTTCTGGTTCTCTTTCTGCCTTGACTTCCTGATTTAAGATCAAGGTACAGAACACAGAGATAAGAAACTTCCAGATACTTAAACTGACACTTCTTGAGATAATTGGTGATTCCACGGAACTGATATCTCAAAGAAGAGCTTCATGTTGAATACTCTCTGGTCAAAAATCATACATTTTTAGAAATAGTCCTCAAATATTAACTAGGATACAACAGACAATTCATTTAGGAGAACTATTTGACAGAAATGTTTCTTAAGAAGTAAATTAGAGATATGAAATAAAATTAGAACTGTGAATCAATAATATATTTACCTGGCAGAAGAGAGTCCTCCAGAGCTAGCCCACCGAAGTTCAGCATGGCCCCATTGAAGTGCTTTACCTGGAGGTGTTCTGGAGAAATCCCTCAGGATCCATAGAAATGGGTGAAAATATGGAGAAAGTAAAACTTTTTCCATATTTATAATTATTCTTAAAGCCATTCTGAGAGCATTATTAAGTGACAGCCGAACTGAGGATAAATTAACTGATTCTTCACTGTAAAATTTGTCGTGATTCACATTCAGATTCAAGATGCTGGAAGCATATTGGTACACAAATGCAAAGAGCAGGGAGTTCCATTAACTCTTAATTATCCCAGTTCATGAACTCTAAAACTCCATGCCTGTAAGATGCACCATTTTTGTCATGCATTGTTTGGGGTCTTAAGTAAAAAAGTAAATATCATAACAACAAATTAATTAAAATCTTTAGTGCTTTATAGTTAGAATCCAACTTTCAGCCATTTTTTAAAAATCCAAACAATCCCTGTTTTTCCACAGAATACCTTAGTGCCATCAAAGTGCACAGAATGCACCATTCCATAAAAGTGTTCTACTACTGGATTGGTGTTTTACTTCTAAACTACAAATCAAATGCATGCTCTAAAAGCTGTGCTGCAAGGTCTCTGAATATTCAGGCACAACTGCCACATGGCTGGGAACAACTCTAAGACACCATCAACTGTAGGAAGCCATTCTATTTTAAGAATTTTTCACATTGAACCATGTGCATTGTCTAGGGCTTTGTCTAGAAATTGACAAATAAGTCAACTTTGTGACCTTGTTGTATTTCTTTACCCCCAATTTCACACACCAGTTGATAAGCAGGAAGAGGCTCCTAGTGCTTTAAGATTGTCATTTGATTTGCACTGTTTTGTCTAGGTCGGTCTATTCCCAATGTTGTCATGAGGCTTTTAGATTATTTGATAATGACTTTAGAACACAGACTAGTCTTACATTCCTCTGCTCCCTTCATTCACACTGCCTGATTGTCCCTAAACCAAAGTACAGTTACTTGGAATGTTGTCTCTCTTAAGGAGTTGTTTACTATTGAATGACCCAAGCAAATGAGACAGAGAGGGTAGACTTTGGGGGTTTGTATGCTTAACTTGTCCCATTCATTGAGATTAGTAGAACATCTGCTTTCAGAGCAACTAATTTGTTTTAGGTATTTTTTTTCATGAAATCTAAGAAACCAAAATACATAACACCTTCTAAATATCATGGTTATATTCTCTTCAAGTGAAAATGGTGTACTAGCTTAGTGGGATCCTACTTTGCAAGAAAATGTCAAAACCACTACTGCTGCCCCTTCCTTGTGCTGCAGCTAGAATCTGTGGTATTTCAAAATTCTCCATAGCCTCCAAAGGACCATGTTGAAAAAAATCACATTTGTTTTATCAACTTATAAAGCATTTTGGCTACTTTTGATTGTTTTACATTTTGACTATACAAAAACCCACTGGTTCAACTTTTTCCATAATTGCCTTAACCAAAGGTTCTGTTTACCCACATACGAGTAGGCTCAAACCCAATTCACCTTCACCCAAAAGTAACCAAAACCACATGCACACATTTTCATGATGATTATTTATTTACTCAAAGGCTAAAAACTGAAAAGTTATCTTCACAATTGAGAAAGGCACATAAAACAGAAAAAGGGAAGTAGAAGCTTTAAAGCCATGCAGATGTGCAAGAGGATGATTAAATTACAGCTGGAGGGCTGGAGAGATAGCTTAGCCGTTAAGAGCACCGACTGCTCTTGCAAAGGACCCGGGTTCGATCCCCAGCACCCACGTGGCAGCTAAGAACCGTCTGTAACTCCAATTCCAGGAGAACTCCAGTTCCAGGGGAATCCGAGACCCTCTTCTGACCTCTGCGGCATTGCACGACACGGGTGCACAAACCTACATGCAGACAGTACATTCATACACATACAAAAATAATAAAAAAAGAATTAAAAAATTACAGCTGGAATGGAGGCAGGTAGGACATTCATCTTCCCAGAGAGTCCCCACAAGGAGCTGAGAGTGGCAGGATTCCTCTCACCACAATGAATGAACCCAAACAGAATTACAGTAGTTAATCTAAACAGCAGAGGCTGATCCTGCAAAATGTGAGTTTAATTATGTGTAGATGCAAATGAGGATCATGTGGAAACATGCATGAGTAGTGCACAGAGCTACTCATCTCAGAACGACATCTTATAAGAACAATCATGCAAAGTCAGAAGGAACACTGCCAGGGTCTTTGAACTGAAAAGGTACATCCACTGGCCAAGAAGGGCATAGTGTAAGCCCCCTAGAACAAATAAAAATAATGTTGTCTGCTGTCAAGACTGCACATAGAATCTGTGTAGAAGGAATGTGCACACACTGAGAGAAGACTTGTTGAAACCCTAAGCTGGAGATGACAGTTTGAAGAACAAAAATAGAATAACCAAATTAAAAAGCATCATCGTGAATGGCACTAGTTAAAGACATATTTCATATGCCTGAGAGACATGCACAGCTTCTATTTTCAAGATGGCAAAGGAAAAGCACTGCTCACAAACTGAACATGAAGCTGGAGAAAGAAGCTAAAAGCAGATGTCGGGTTTGAAAGTCTGTCAAGTGAGCAGACAGACAGACGGCCATGTCCTCTCCCAATGTGGCAATTAGACAGCTACTCCTCAAGTCCTGCAGGAGACAGGAGAGAGACTGGATGGTGTACACGTGGCAGTTAGAATTTCATCAATATACGTGTACTTACACTCTGACACAGAAGACCTGTGACACACTTGTAAGTGACTTCTACATTGGTTTAGGAGAAGATACCATCCAGAACTTTTTTTTTAAAGTTTCTTTTTTTTAAATTTTATTTATTTTTGTATGTGTATGAATGTACTGCCTGCATGTAGGTTTGTGGACCCATGTCGTGCAATGCCACGGAGGTCAGAAGAGGGTCTCGGATTCCCCTGGAACTGGAGTTCTCCTGGAATTGGAGTTACAGACGGTTCCTAGCCACCATGTGGGTGCTGGGGATTGAACCCGGGTCCTCTGCAAGAGCAGTCAGTGCTCTTAACCACTAGGCTATCTCTCCAGCCCCCATTCAGAACTTTTTAATGTGGAACTTAGTTTTATTTTTTTCCTCATGAGGGATGGGGTATCTCTACTAAAAGTATCTCAGTAAGCTGAAATGAATCCACTGCTAATTCTAGTGATACTGTGGTTCAGAGAGCTGGCTACACTTTAACAGACTTACACACAGCAACAACTGAAAGACAAGTAGAAGAGAAGGAAGAGAAAAGACAGAGGAGGAGGAGGAGGAGAAGAGAGAGGAAAGAGAGAAGGAGGAAGAGGAGGAAGAGAAAGCTGAGACCTTTTGCCATGCAGGAAAAATCAACAGCAAAACAACAGTAACAACAAAAACTAAACTAAGCGGTTCTTTTAAAGCATCAAGTTTGAGAAGTGGGGGGAAAAATAAGAATCGTAAAAACTACAAATCACCTGAGACATTTATTTTATTCATATTCAAAACGAAAGCATTTGTGATAAAATTAAAAATACAATCATCAGAACGCATCTCACCAAGAGTTCTCAGAACAAATTTCTTTATTTCAGAAAGACAGAGGCAGAGATAAACAGACCAGAGACTCTCTGAATCAAGACTAGTTCTTCAGCAGAGAGAAACCTCAACAGGAGCCTAGCAGTACTTCCCCTCCCCAGCCCCCGTACCAACACTTCCAGCTTCTCATCTAAGTGGTTCTGAAGCCTCTAATAGATGTAAATCGATGTTAAGAAACCAAAATCAAAGATAATACCTAGCAATGAGACTGATTGTGGGTTGAGCTGTCCTCATATATTTCATCCAACCTAATTTGGCAAAATTGATTAAAGTTCAATTAAATAGCATCTTCTATTCTACATAGACTAACAGAAAGTATTTCTAGTCTTCTGCTCTTTTCTCATTGGCAATTACCTTTTAAATATTAATTCATTATCAAAGGGAAACATGTAGATTTCATGAAATAGAATTCCAAATTTGTATAAATCTTAAAGATTAAAACCACCATAATGTCCAAGAAATTCTACTTGCTTTCCCCTCTCAGGGGCCCTCGTGTGTCTGTCTGCACATGTTCATCTGCCACAGGGGACTCAGCTGGAAGCCTGCTTGGAAAATACATTCCCTCATTATTACCTTCCTTTTTCCATTGCCCAGTATCTAAGGGGTACAGAGGAACATAAAACCTGAATGACTCAATGGACATCTCTACAAAGCCTCATTACTTTAAGAAGGAGTGTCCATTTAACCGTCCTTCCCTGGAGAATATTCTAGACTCCTTCACAAAGTCGTTCATATGCTGCTGCACCCATTCAACAAAAATGCGTCACAAAACTACTATATGACATCTTACTTGTAGAGACTTTTGTGCTCTCTGAAGGCTTTCTAGAGCACAGTAAGCATTCTTTCTTTCACTCATTTCCTGACAAACACTAATTAAATAGATTCTGCCACAAGCATAGGTTTCTTCTTGCCTAGTATCTCTTTGGGGGAAACTCCTGTGCATCCAGATCAGTCCAAGGGGCCCAGGCGAGGCTGACTTCTCCACCACAGCTCCAGGTTCAAGGACACCATCAAGGACTAGCTTGGTAATTACTTCAGAAATGGGGCTCTGACTCAAACCAAGTTAATCAGAATCACCTCTAGGGCTTTTGTTACAACAGCTTGAAGGAGACAAACCTCTTATTTCTGGGCTCAATAGTCTGGAATTGCTGGTTGCTTTAATTGTCTCCCCATGGACAGAATCTTCCTGGGCATGAATCCAAAGAAGGGAAGCCCAGTGGGAAGAAGGAAAGAAAGGTGCTCGCTCTTCATGACGTCACCTGCCCATTGTGCACACCAAGTCTGATGCACTGACCCTCACTAGAGGCTCTCTGTCTATAAGAGACAATAAAGTCTACTTTTCGTGAATGGTGATTTTAGCCACATTTCTGTCACTTGCAACAATAATAATCAACCTAAACCAGGGCCAGGCATCCTGCCAGCCTGAGATAGGTAAGTGGTTGTCTCCGTGGCTTCCATGACCAGAGAACAAATACGGACAGCAGTATCCAGTTAAGAGATCCAGCCCCACACCGAATTCAAGTTCAGAACCATGAAGAACTCTTTACTGGATGCATCACCTTCCATTGTCTCCATCCATAGAAGGAGCAGAGCTTGGCCTACCTCACAGCTTTATCTTGAGAACGGCAGAACATTTTACATTTAGAGCACTTAGCTGAATCCGCAACAGCCATGACTATTATTAGTAAGGGAAACATGACTGAATTCTACACTCCCATTCCATGTCATTTGAACAGAAAATCCAGGTCTTTGATATCCATCCTCCTGGAACTGGGGCAAGCATTCCCACGGTAGTATCTATGCTCCAGGAAATGTCGTTCATCAGCAGGAGTCCTCACAACGTTCATGTGGGTGTGTACTGTCAGTTTGAAGTTTCTACTCTACACCTAGGAGAACATCTGAGATGTCCTTTCCTCTCCTCATCCCAAGGAAATGTGCATCTACACACAGACACACAGACACACAGACAGACACAGACACAGACACACACGCACACAGAGGAAGTTCTGGAGAGTCACTGGAGGAGTCACAGCCTCTCTCACCTCCAGGCGAATGCTTCAGAAAATTTCTATTTTAGCATTTGGCAGGCTGATTACTAATTTTAGGGTGAAGAGCTAGGAAGTCTTCTTTCTGTAATTACAGGCTAAGCCCTAGACCTTATAGAGAAGGGCACACCTATACACAAATACACATATACAGACATATGTATGTGTGCAGATGTGTATATATGTATAGAGTGTGCACTGTGGGACTGCCCCCAAACACCTAAAAACTTAACATAAAAGCAACAGATTCTGCCACATTTATAAAATGTTTATTTTATGAATAAAGAGGGTATTGGATCCCCCTGGAACTGGAGTTATGGATGGCTGTTAGTTGCCAAGTGGGTGCTGGGAATCAAACCTGGGTCCTCTGCAAGAGCAGTCAGTGCTGCTCTTAACTGCTAAGTCATCTCTCCAGCCCAATAAGAGCAGTTTTTAGAAGGCAGCCTTCACAACACAACCTTCTTACAGGAGCCTCAACCCATTCTCCTTTCAGTAACAGAGAATTAACCAGAGAACACTCCAATCAAGGCTACAGCCACTCTAAGGTGCCATCTGTACCTTGGGAAAGCTGCACTTAATTGGTCTACTCATGCCTTCCCCTCCTCACCCCATCTCCTTGGCTCCTCAGACAGCCTGCACCCCCTTGTCTGTACTGTCTGTCCTCACCCGATCATGTTTTGGTGTGGAATGACATCCTAATAACACCAATAATACTTCTAACAATCACCCTCGCCATTCACAGTGCTTTTTATGTGTCAGAGTCTTGTAAAAGAGGAAATATTATTCCAATTTTGCTACTTAGCTCTGCATTCTTTCTGCTCATAGCACTTATCATAACTGTAGTTGTATCAATTGTGTGATTATCTAGTTAATGCCTGGCTTTCCTACTAAACCATCAGTTCCATGAGCACATTCTTTACTCGTCACTTTATCCCCCACCACATTGAGAAGTGCCTGGTGCATAATAAACACCAAAGAGCATGTGCTGAATGAATAAACCAACCATTGTACTGAAGGTAAAAAAAAATAATATTAAAATACAGCAACAGCCAATTAATCTGTGGCAGAATGCCAGAACAGGTCTCCCTCCAATATCCAAACTCTTTCCTTTGTGTGGCAATGTCTCTTAATTATCCAAGACTGCCGCCTTTTGAGTTTATTTTGGAGTAAAAAGTAGACTATATAACCATCCCATTGCTACAGGGACTCAAAGTGTTTTCATTTAAATGAGCTTGCTTTGTACAGATATTGGTGTCCCCATTTAAATGGACTTTCTTCATTTCTTCCAATGAGCAGTAAAGACAAGCAACATAGATGTCACACAACTCTGATGCGCCCAGCCTCTCCCACATCCTTGCAGATGACACAGCTGCTGTGACAGGCACATGCTCTCAGGGGAGATAGTGCCCGAAAGTGATTACCTAGAAATGACATCATGATTTATAACACAATTTTCTAAATTCTAAAGCTGTGATTTATAATGAATCAGGAGATGACCCTGTGGGACCAGGCTTCCTCATAATTAGGGCTATCTGCATTATCCACTTTCTTCCAATTTTTTGTTGGAAAAAAACAACAACTTTGTCTGCAAATTATGGAATGGAGACAGACTCAGAGTCTCCATAACTGGAAAACAGGCGTCCAGAGAGTTTAAAAAAAATAAAAAAGGAAATGGTATTAACAGTTTCATGTTTTTTTCTGAAAATTTCTAGAACTCTATAATGTACAGATATTATAAACATTCTAAAAACATGATTCATTTAAAAATATTGCTGACATATTTTGATGTTATTTCCCCCTTTGAACAGAAGAACAATGGAGTAAGAATTACCAACATGAACCACTGACATGGTGACAGAATAAAGAGACTTTACATTTTACTTGGAGCCAGACATTTTCCACTTATAGTTCTTTAGAATAGATCCTTTTACATATAATTACTCACCTGACATAATTAATATTCCATAAAAAAATCCAAAGGATGCCTAAAATTATATTGTGTTGTAAATTCCTTCCCCCATTTTGAATATCTGTTTCATACCAACAGGATGGCTTACTACAAATATACCCTTTGAGGCATATAAGTGTGGAGGAGTTCATGAATAGTTTATTTAGGATCTGAAATACAGGGGGGTTAATTTGTTTTTATCCTCGTCTCAGGCTATTGATAACAAAATTATGATATCCACATGCCACTGAAGTGCAGAGAAACCTGTAGAGCTTAGTATTTAAAACATGTTAGTTTATTTATTTGCCAGGATCCAAATGTTCAAAAGGCACTGAAGTAGCAAAAGGCTACTTTCTGGAAAGTAAAGCCCTGGTTGAGAAAGTACAAAGGAAATGGAGAACACACAATTTAGTTGTGTGTGTCTGAAAGGCATTCAGAAGTAACTGCAAGAATCAAGTAGATGTTTGTCTTGAGGTTTTGGACTGAAAGAGGGTAACTTAAGCTGGCAGAAAACAAAAGCATCTGGGTGTAGAGTGGCACTGGGAAGGTAGTAAGTGCCTGTCCTTTAAATAGCAGTGAGTAGAAGGCAGATGGGACCAGGGCACAGGTTGGAAGAAGACAGAGAAAATATATTTGAAGAATTAGAGATTTAACACTATATTTATAGGATCTTTTTTTTTTTTTTGCTTTTTCCTAATTAGAATATACTATAATCTATTACCAAGACATAAAGATTAAATATTTTGGCTATTAAATAATGAAACAATATAAACATCAGATAAACTGAGTAGAAACCCCACCCTCTTTGAGCCATCCCCAGAGTCTACTTGCCTGTGGGACTTTTAAGCACCCCACATGTGGATCTACAGGCTTGTGAAATACTTGGCAATGCCAGACCCCTTTATGATGAAACCTCACCTGGCCCAGGAAAGAAGCCAGAGTGCAAAGCTGTACTTGTGCTATTGGCAGGTGTGGGCAGGGCGTGTCACCTTCAGGCTATGCAGCTCTTCAGTGAGCCCTTTCCAACTCCAGGACTTGATGTTAGAGTCTCACTCCAGTGCAGCCTTATGCTGAGATCTGGATCCAGCACCCTCTCCCTGTGACCACATGCAGGATCAGGCAGGGCCTCCCACCTCAGCAAAACGTTGGAAAGGCTCTAGAAAGAAGTCTTCATAGGAAAGAAGTCATCTGAGATCCTCATAAGAACAGGCTTCCAACCTCACAATCCTATCCTGTTTGAAATGGATTCACCAAGTAGCTATAACCAAAATATATTACCTTAGAGAAGAAAATAATTTTTGATGGAGATAAATTCTTTATTACTTAATTTAATTACAGTTCTTATGAGAGACATTCCAGGAATGACCAGCCCTAAATAATTCCTTTATGTTTTAACTTCCTTTTGGCTCACACATTTTCTTGTCATTTATCCTACACCAGAGAGGTGGGCAGGCTTGCAGATAGTTTGCATCTATCATACTAGTATCTAATAAAATTATACTTCTCAGAAAAAAAAAATCAGATTTTCCTAGTTCAAAATTCTGATGACCTTATCATTTAGATCTTTACAAGGGGAAACCGAAGAATGCAGGCAATGTCCCAAGAGTATTTTCACTAAAGACTGAAAAAAATTTTTCATGTGACATTTTACAAGGTCTCATTAACCTTTCTTTTGAAAACTCATCCTCTCAAAACAAAGGATGTAGCCACACATATAAATCTATCTTGTAGTGAATTAATATACTATATAATTCATTAATGCTCCTTCATTTTAATTACCATTAGTTCTTTTATATTTGACTTTGATGAAAATAAAGCAGTCTTTTAAGTCTGAGTAATTATTTTCTCAAAATAATTATTTCCAGGGACCAGTTAGTTCTCCCCAATGGGAGAACTTTTACTCAGATGAACTTTTGCATGAACAAGAGGAAATCCACAAAAGTCGGTGTGTATAGCATGTGGGTTTATTCTACATGCCAACCCACCTCTCCTGTCATCCTCCCCACCACACAGCTAGCACCGGCCCTGGACCCTGTTCTTGGGAAACACTATTCTCAGTTAGCTGGTAAGGATAGAGATTAAGCTGAGCAAGAAATGCATATCAAGGGGTTTGCTGTTAATGACTCAACTGTGTTACCCTTATCAGGCACGTCACCTTTTGGTTGGAGGGATTTACTCCCCAGAAAAGCACTATGCAAAGACAAAGCTAGGAGAGGAATCTTGAAAAGTAAACATATTGATCATCCACGGTCAAACCTTTTCCATCATTTACAGAATCAGATACATGTAACAAACTATAGTTTCTCCACTCTGTAAGTGCTCACACAAGGTAACCATTACAGGAGAAAATCTTAAAGCCTCCTTCATTAAGAAATGTGGAAATAATAACTGCACAGGTCTATCACTGAAAAGACCAAATGCTGCATAAATGAGAGGTATGGAAGATTCAGATCTGGTAACTTCATGCTCAGGATATATTCTAAAAAATAATCCAAAAGCAAATCTTTCATATAAAGGCACTGAGTCAATATTATTTATGATAATAAATGAATAGAAACCAGCTGGGATCTGAATGAGAGAAATGTTTGATATGCTTGGGTACATCAATGTTATTGATATCTTTTATCCCCTTTAATTTTTTTAAAGCCATTTTTTATTGAAGCTTTGTGCATTTCATAACAAAATTTCAAAACAAATCTAGACCCCGTGCCTCCCTTTCTGCCCCCCAACCCACCAGAGCTCAAGCATTCTGCCAAACATGTATTTCATCTTTTTCTCAGTCTCTCTCAAAATTCTCAATGCAGAAGTTTCGAGCAGAAGTTCACCATTTCAGCAGTTCTTTGACCCAGTCTTGTTGCTGTTGTTGTTGTTGTTGTTGTTGTTATTCCCTCCAATATGCATCACTCCAAAATATGCACATATGCATGCCACATATGTCATGAGTTTTAGCATCTTCAGCTTATGATTTTTTTTATTAGGCTGAAAGATGTGATATCATTGTCAGAAATAATACAAAGAAAGTTTCATAGATATAAGATGATCAAGTCATGGGGTTCTATACAATGCTATGCCCAACGTTCATAATACTGACTTGCACAATGAAAAAAATGTAAATAGGAAGAGTTTACATTAAATATTACCACAGAAATAAGAGAGCATATATAAGCATGGTTTTCTAAACTACAAGTACATGTATATGTACAATGTGGCATAGCTCAAGTAGAACACTGTACTGTGAACTTACATTCATTCGAAGTGAACAAAGACAAGTGAAAACTGGAAGGAAATTTAACATTGCAAACAGAGATTTAAGGAAATTATATTGCATTTCTTCCACTAAACTTACCTGGTTTATAATATGAGAGTTTTTAAAACCTCAATATAGTAGCCAAAGGGGAAGCCGGGGAGGTCTTGAGTAACACAAAGTGTAGCGCTTACACTCTATCTTACACTCTATGATAGCACAGTGGCTCAGCCCCTCTTGTGGTCAAGCTCCACCACACTGCCATCCAATCAGGCTGGGTTGATTGATTACTTCAATAGAACGGGCCAAACAGAACCAGACATGGGTCAGTAGATTTCTACCAGTGGGGCAATGTTACATTTACACTTGAGATATGGCCAGATATCTTTAACAACAGGCTCCAGTATATATTTTCCTAAAGCTGGGTCTACACTTGCTAAATACATCTGAAAGTGATAATACACAAGGCTGAGCTCTTTCTCTGCACCACTGCTATTTCAGTATTACAACTCCATTTTTCCAAAATCATTCCTTCTCCATTTAAAGTACAAAATAGATGACAGTAGCACACTAATTAGTGCCCTAATTCTCGCTCAAAATAGCAAAACTTAAAAGACAACCATAGAAGTTCCTACACTGTAATATCAACAAACCCCCAAACTTTTGTAGCATTTTACAGTACAAGAATACTATTGTAAACATCAGTTTATGCCAGGAAAGATCCTTACATTAGTCAAAATTCAGCTTAGATTATATACTGACAGGTTCAAGCAGCTCTCCAATGCCAAGTGAAAACTAGGCAATTAGATGAAATCTACTCAAAACTACTTCTCAGACAGCTACAGTGTGGAAGACATGGCTAAAGCTGACTATGCTATTAATCCAGTGTAAGGTAGATAATCAGCAGGTCCATCCTCACAACCTCAATATTTCTCACATGTCCTTTAGATGCTCAGGTACTCCAGGTGGTGATAGAGGAGGCAGTGTTTAGTATTCATTCTTTTAAAGGTCTGACTAAATTTGAAAATGAAGAGCTTATTCTATCACTCCTAAGTACAATAATTTTATTTTCTCACTCATTGTAATTTAGCACATTTATCCAATGTAGACTGAAACTGCCAAGCTCCAGGTATAAAACAAAACGTTGAGTGAGACAAGGTGTTGACCACTGGTGAGGGTTAAAAGGACAGATTTTATTAAGCCCGAGATCCAACTGAGCACTTCAAACTATGTGTCTTAGCTAGCTTTCTATTTTCATAAGGAAAAACACTGACAAAATGAACTTGGGGAGGCAAGAGTTTATTTATTTGGCTTAGGAATCACATTCCATCTTTAAAGGAAGCCAAGGCAGGCACTCAGGGTAAGAACCTGGAGGCAGGAGCCAAAGCACAGATGATCTTGCTCCCCTGGGCTGTGCTCAGCCTGCTTTATTATACAACATAAGATCACCTGGCCAGGGGTAACAATGTCAACAGTAGGTTGGGTCTTCCCACATCACTCAACCATCAAGAAAATGCCCCACAGACATGAGCACAGGCCAATCCAGTGGAGGAAGTTCCTCAGTTGAGATTTCTTCTACCCAAGTGTGTCAAGCTGACAACTACAGCTATCCAGCACACTATGGAATGACAGAACATATGAATTTAATTATTTTCCCACCCAAGTCCTCATCATAATGATAATGAAGTGATTTTTAAGCTAGCATGAAAGCACAGGAGTAGAGAATGGAAAGGAAACCTAGAAGAATTAAAGCCCATTTCCAGAAAATGATGTCTAAAGAATAAAGGAAAGCTCAGTAGAAAATATACCTTTGGGGACCCACAGCCCAGTAAAGAGCTGGCCCGTGTTGCAGAAACTCAGGTAGAGTCATGATGTACAAATGCTAGGTACTCTGAGTATGATCTAAGGTTGACCACCTGTCAACATCTACTAACAAGAACCAGCTAAAAGGTACAGACCGGATTGCAGCCTCTTCCTCCCTATCATACCACTGGAGGAATAAATTGCCAGGTATCAGAACCTTAGGCTAATAGAAGACTATTTATGAAAATGAAAGAAGCAAGTCTTCTCAATGAAATGAGACACCTAGTACTTTGGAAAGTAAATTTTGAAGGGCTCATACTTAAACGGATGCATTAATTTCAGAATACCCAACATGAGGAGAAGATCTTATATGCTTCCAAGGTGGGAAAGTTATTTACACAAAACAAAAATCAAATTGGTACCAGGCTTCACCTTAGAATCACAGACTCTCAAATATAATGATAAGTGTCTTCCAGTCATAATAGGGAAACTATTTTTAGTCTAGGTGCACATCTAGTCAACTTCATAGATGACAAAACAGAATAAGGACATAACTGGGCATGTATCAGAATCAAGGCATTATTAGAAATTCATGGACCGACCGGTATCATGTAAATTCCCTTCTCAGGAAATTACTTAAAATATTTGCTCATACAAAGTCATGTGGAAAACCAGAAATAGACATTAAATTCTAAAATCTGGATTCAGCTAAGAAGAACAATGAAGGCTCATGCTGGGTGACAAGCGTGCGCCTGATCCAGGATCAGTCGACCAGCAGAAGTAGCACACAGAGGGACAAATCAGAGGTTCCCTTTCACAGAAAGGACTCTATGATTCGATCCTGTCCTTGAGACCTGGGCACACTACGTAAATGTAAGAAGATGGGGAAAGTGGGCAAAGGACGGAGAAGGCAAAGACTGGTAGGATTTCTTAGAAATAGGATGTGTATGGGGAGGGGATTGGCTTTGTTTTGTTTTGGGCGTGCAATTTCAGACTAGGTCTTTTTCTGTAGACTTGGATGGCCAAGAACTCACAGAGATTGGCCTGTCTCTGACTCCCTAGTGCTGGGATTAAAGGTGTGTGCCACCACATCTGGCTAAATCTGTATTTATTTTTAAAGGAACTATAATGTTAAAATGTCCTTTCCCAAGATCCTCAATGATCAATATTTACTTGCCCATCATACCATAAAGAAAATATGATTTATTAATTTTCAACTTTTAAGAATTGAAATTCTAAGGAAATCACTGATAACTGATTACCAGTAAAGTATTGAATGCAGATGTTATTTGTAATTAAACTATAAGAATAAAGAGGGGTTCTAAATTAGAATAGCAAATGGGAGAAATAATGGAAGCTTTAGTTTTAGTTTACCTAAGGGATGCCAAAAACTCCACCAGAAAACTCCTAGAAATGATTAAGAGTTTCAGTAAAGTGGTGGGATATAAAATTAACCTAGAAAACTCAGTAGCCTTTCTTGACACCAACAACAAGCAATTGGAGAAGAAATACAAGGTGATCTTCCCACTTACGGTAGCCTCGAAAACAATAAAATACCTTGGAACAAACATAACCAAAAAACCAAAGATCTCTACAATGAAAGTTTTAAGCGCCTGAAGAAGGAGATTAAAGAGGACACCAGAAGATGGAAAACCTCCCATGTTCATGGATTGGAAAATTAATATAGTAAAAATGTCCATCCTACCCAAATTAATATACAGATTCAATAGATCCCTATTAAAATCCCCATGAGTTTCTTCACAGACTTAGAAAAAACCCTTAAATTCATATGGAAAAACAAAAGACCCCAATAGCCAAAACAACCCTGAGTAGAAAGGTCAATACAGGGTGGATCACTATACCAGACTTCAAACTATATCACAGGACTATAGTCATAAAAACATCCTGGTACTGGCACTAAAGCAAACCTGTAGATCAATGGAACAAAATTAAAGATCCAAACATGAGCACATGCAATTTCAGCCATCCCATATTTGACAAAGGGGCCAAGAAGACTCAATGGAGGAAAGACAGCATCTTCAGCAAATGGTGTTGGCAAAACTGGATTATTGCTTGTAGAATAATAAAATTAAACTCCTACCTCTCCCCCATACACAAATCAACTCCAAATGGATCAAAGACTTTGATGTGAAACACAAAACTCTGAAAATGATAGAAGAAAATGTAGGCAATAACCTACAAGACATAGGCATAGGAAAAGACTTTCTAAATCAGACAGCAGCTGCACGGGAAATAAGGCCAACAATTGACAAGTGGGACCTTATTAAATTCAAGAACTTCCATACAGTGAAAGAATCAACCAAAGAATTGATAAGAAAACCCACAGATGTGGAGGCAACCTTCACCAGTGATACATGTGACAGAACATTAACATCCAGAATATATAAACTACTCAATAAAACAAAGGAGCAAGAAAACAAATGACCCACTCAGAAGATGAGTAAAGAGCTGAACGGAGACTTCACAAATGAAGAAGTCAAGATGGCTGAGAAACATGTTAAAAAGTGTTCAGCATCGCTAATAATTAAGGAAATCCAAATCAAAAGCACTTTAAGATTTCATCTTACTTCTGTAAGACTGGTTAGAATCAAGAAAACAAAAGATATCAAATCCTGGAGAGGTTGTGGGGAAAGGGGAACAGTCATTCACTGCTGGTGGGAATGCAAACTCCTCGTACAACCCCTATGAAAAGCAGTGTGGAGAACCCTTAAAAGACACAAAATGAGCCTACCACTTGACCCAGTCATACAATCTTGGGCATATACCCACAGGACTCATTCTATCACAGAAATACATGCACATCTATATTTATTGCAGCTCTCTTCACAATCTCGAAGATCTGGAAGCAACCCAATTGTCCCTCAACTAATGAGTGGATAAAGAAAATGAGGTATATCTACACAATGGAATTCTATGTAGCAGTAAAGAAAGACAATATCATGAATTTTGCAGGTAAGTGGATGGAACCAGAAGCCATTATGCTAAGTGAGCTGACAGTCCCAGAAAAACAAACGATGTATGGTGTCCCTCATTTGTGGATCCTAGCACCAAATCTCTACTTGCAAAGCAAACTGAATAATTCTTTTTTGTTATTGTTTTCTAGTAAATGTAACACCTGATGTTACTCACCAACTTGCTATGTAATGTAGGAATATAAAGTAATATTTTTTTTTCTTTACTGCATACTACTGTTAAAATGTGAAACTCTAAACATGTTTTAGAATTAACATGTATTTTATTGTCAGATGTCATAATTTTGGTATATGTGTGGTATGTATATATGCATATTTTGGAGTGATACAAATTGGAAGGAACAATGACAACAAAAAGAGACTGGGTCAAAGGACTGACTGAAACAGTAAACTTCTGTCCAAAACAGTAAACTTCTGTATCAAAAATTTTTTTTAAAAAGACTGAGAAAAAGATTAAAGACATGTGTGGCAAAATGAATGAGCTCTGGCAGGATGGGAAGCAAGGAAGGGGTAAGGGGTCTAAATTTGATTAAGGAATGTCTGAAATGCAAAAACCATCAATAAAATAGAAAAAATAAATAAAGAGATGTTCTAAATTAGAATGACAAGGAGGGGGATGATGGAAGTTTAAGGTTGCTATCGACTACATCTTACAAGATGGGGGAATCAAGAGATGCAGTTGACAAACACTTTAACCTCCCTGCATTCGTCTACCACCTCTAGCTTTTCCAGTCTTTCTGTGGCTGCTTCTGAACTGATACCTGAACCTTGACTGGAGAGGCTATGATGTGTCCCTTTCATGGCTGAACATGCTGTAGTTTTTTATTACCTGAACAGTGACCAGTAGTGGGCCTCTGTGTTAACTGCCATCTGCTGCACACCAGAGAGTAGATGAACCTACAGAAAGAAGTCCCACCCCTGACTGAGGATTTAGGGGGGAGAGTCAATTTTCTTTAGGGTTGTGAAGCCTGGTAGATTGGACAGACTCATACCCAAGAGGATTTGGGGAATACAAATTGGGCTTTTTTTTGGGGGGGGGTGTTTTTGAGGCAGAGTCTCCCTAGCCTGGAATTTGCTTTGTAGACCAAGTTCAAGGCTGGACTTGAACTCAGAGATCCACCTGCCTCTGCCTCCTAGGATTAAAGGTGTGAGCCATCATGCCTGGCGACATTGGACCTTTTTTTTTTTTTTTTTTTTTTGTCTTTTCAAGACAGGGTCTCCCTGTAGCCCCAGCTGTCCTGGAACTCTCTCTGTAGATCAGGCTGGACTTGAACTCACAAAGATCCGCCTGCCTCTGCCTCCCAAGCAATGGGATTAAAGGTGTGCACCAAAGCAAAAATAACAATAGAAGACATGAAGAGGGTAGTCAGTTGGGAATTGAGACAAGGGAGGCTCTGAATGGAACCAGAATTCATTCTATGATATGCTCAAAGAATCATTTTTTTAAGCAAGCCGTCCGTTGGCTGCTTAGAGTTAACAGTTTAACTGACACAGAGATTATAAACAGTGAGGGACCTGTTGTGAGAGATGGGAGCCGTGAAGGTGAAGACTCAGTAACAGACACTTCCTTTGTCCATATGAGAAGTCAGCAAATGATTGAAGTTGAAAAACCAAGTAACAAAAGTATAAATTTGTGGAATAAAACAAGCAGTCAAGTCCTTCTGGCATTTATTTTATGTCGATATGAAAATTTTTCTAGAAGAGATGAGTGAAAATACTTTTCTGGTTTTTCAAGGAAATTTTTAGCATGTATCTGTGTATCTATTCTTTTCTTTAAAATTTAAGACATAAACACACATTGTTTAGTAGTCTAAAGGTAAACACCCAAAGAAGGAAAAGATGTAAAACTGGTTCCTTCTAGAGATGAGGTAGCAGTATAGGAACCCGGGTTTGCTACTATTAACCCTCCTGCAAAATAATCTTAGCAATTTTTAAATATTGATTTTGATTGAAAAAGTAAATGCATAAAAATTTCACATAGAAAGACATCTTTAAGAAAAGATGTAAAGTATCATAATCATATTAGGGGCCTGGAGAGATGGGTCAGTAGTTCAGAATGTATACTGATTTTACAGACGACCTGAGGTCAGTTCCCAGCACCCATGCTGAGTGCAAATGGACTCAGGACCATTTGTAACTCCAGCTCCACAGGAATTCAATGTCTCTGGGTTCTGCAGGTACCTTCACACAGGGCACCTCCCCCCAAAATCTCTCTCTTTCTCACACACATGCATATACCCACACACAGACGCACATAAATATAAAAAATTTTAAATAAGATAATTTTTAAAATCACAACAGCTGGGTATGATGACACACACCTGTGATCCAAACATTTAGGAGGCTGAGGCTGAGGGTGATGCCTGCAGTCAGGTCATCCAGGGTTATATGGTGAGATGCTATCTTGAGAAACTCAAGTCACAAGAGACCTATTATTTTATATAACAAATATATGTTGATGAAAAGTTAAATTAAAAAAGATCCTTTAGGAAGAAGCAGTTTTAACATAAGAATAGAAATAATGTCTCTGTGGTCACTTCTTTCTACTTTCTCTGTGGCTTCATCCATCCTAGCCTTCCTAAAAGTCATTCATAACCACAGCACAATTTCCAGTAAAGGATGCTTCACCATTAAAAAATACAGAAATATATTTAATGTCTTCAACATTTAATAAAAGTGAACTAAGATGACTATTTCTCCTTTAAAACTTTTATATAAACAAGACAACAAACATGTAAATGGTTACATTACTCATTGTTAAAAAAGAAATGGAAAAAAAAGAAATGGAAATTAAAATTACTATATTAACTTTTACAGACTATATTGCCTAACAAAAAATCTTTTATTATGTGCAATTACTAATTGATGACAGTACAAAATGTCTATAATTATTACCAAAGTATGCTTTCATATAAATAAAAAGTACAAAACATTTATAGTCAGAGTCAAATTAAGACTCAGGAATCAGAGCCAAATTAAGAGCCTGTCCCAGAGTCTAGCCCAGCACCATTACCTGGTACAGACCTAACCAGATCACCTCTCCTTTTCCTGCTTTGTGTTTCTTCATCTATAAAATGGTTTGGAAAGATTCAATTATCTCTAATCACTCTAATCAGTTTTGTTTATTTTTCACTTTTCATCCAATTTACTAGTGAAACTGTAATAGCAAAAACCAAAGAGTGTAACCAGCTCATGGTCATTAACATTCCATTAGGGAAAGAATCTGACCACTTCTTTTTTTTTCTTGGTCTTTTTGAGACAGGGTCTCCCTGTAGCCCCAGCTGTCCTGGAACTCTCTCCATAGACCAGGCTGGCCTTGAACTCACAGAGATCTGCCTGCCTCTGCCTCCCAAGTGCTAGGATTAAAGGTGTGCACCACCACACCCAGCGAGGGAAAGAATCTGACCACTTCTAATATCATCTGTATGGTGTTGTTGGACCTGAGTGAGAGTGCTAAGGCTTTCTCAGAGAGCTGCCACTCAGCTCTAGTTCATAAATTCAGTTTGCCATTTGATTGTCCAAGGGATACCAGAGTGAAGAAATACCACTGGACAGATCTCTTCCTCAAACTGTTGACAATGTGGGGTGGAGAGGGAGCTTCGACAATAGCAGCTCTGTGTGAAAAGAGCTCTGACAGGATTAAGTCTGCTGTGGTGCTAATAATGGCAAAGGGAAAAGGACCAATTAACTCTGCAAAGGTTGTGAAAAGGAGTAGAGAAAGACAATTATGAGACTCATTCTCAGTTCTAAGTGTGAGTTTTGCTTTCTTTCATGTGAAGTTTCCCTGTGTTAAATTTAGCTTGTTAATCCTGATTACTGAGATACTGCATCCTGATCCTATTACAGATCATATTAACTGTCCATCCCAGTCCCTGTCACCTACCTGACATTTCTATCTAAAAAATAAGCACAGAAGGATGTCAATAAGATGGCCACATGGGTCAACCCCGGGAATATCTCCCCTACCAAATGATCTCACATCCATCTATAGACAGAGGTGCTTTTGGAGGGTTTTGAGCCCACGTAAGAAGCCATAAACCCTGCTAGAATGCAAGTCTCAGTATAGCCTTGGAAGAGGACAACACTGTGTCCTGGATTCATAGCAGAGGTAGCTTGCATTCTCCTGTGGCTTCAGCCATAGACTTGTCTCCTGGGGCCCTGTCATCAGAGCTATCCATCCTGTAAACTGGCATGCTCACACTTTGCATGGCAAACCTGCTCTGCTCCTCTGTGTTGACCAGAAACCACTCTGAGGCTCTAGTCCCTCTCAGCAGTAGTCAAGGATTAGACTGACAGCCCAAAACATAGGAGTAGACAAACCTCCTTGTGTCTGCTGGGCATGCCTGCCTGCTTCAGTTCAAAGTGTGGACTCTGTACTATCCCCTTAGCCACTGGCCAGGGCACCCAGCCAGTAATCCATCAAGCACTATTTTTAGGGACTCAAGGGAGTCCATCTTATATCTAATAAAAAGCTCACTGTCTACAGACTCTAAAGCCGATACACATCCCAGTACAAACCCAATAGACAAAGGTCCTAGAGACAGTATAGACCACCCAGAACCTAGACAGAATTTCTGCCATGTAAGTACCTGTAAACAGTCTTGCCAACTGCAGACCTTGCTAAGACACAGCAGCAGTCACATGGCCTACTCCAAGTCCACTCAACTGTCATCCCAGGGATGATGACATCATCCTGGGGTGCTAATGACAGAATCCCTTAACGTGCTAGAAGATGTGCTTCAACTGCACAGATACCAAAACCATACTACAAAAATAAAACAGAATCAGCCAAATATGATAACACTGAAGTGCAAGCAAAAAGCCCCGCAAAAATGAAGACCCATGGAGAAAGATACTTCAAGAAAATCATCTTAACCCAAATGAAGCTAAGCATGGAAGCACACATCCATAATCCTAGCATTCAAGAGGCTGAGGCAGAAGAACTGGGAGTTCAAGTACAGACTAAGCTACAAAGGAAGAGTTGCTCAAAAAACAAATGTTTAAGCAAAGAAACAAAAAGTTCAATGAGATAAATGCAAGACAATGTAAATGGACAACTAAATTAGGAATTTAGAAATTAAGAAAACAATGCAGTACTAAAAAATAGGGGTGAAGACATAGTTCAAGCAGTAGAGTGGTTACCTTATAAGCACAAGAACCTGAGCTCATCCTCCAGATACCATGTAAAATTGCCGGACATGGTGGCAGATGCGTATAATCCCAGCACTGGGTACATGGAGACAGGCAAAACTGTGGGGCTTACTGGCCGGCCAGCCTGGCCTACTCCAGAGCTCCCAGGCAGTGAAAGAGGACTGTGTCAATGGCTGTAAAAACAGTGGATGACACCTGAGGAATGACACCCAAGGTTGTCCTTTGGCCTCCACATACACATGTGCACATGTGTTCAAACGTGCATAGATACACAGATACGTGCACACACACTTAACACACAAAAGTAGAAACTATAAAAAGAAACAATGCGGAAGTTGAAGATGATGTCAGATTTTAAAAAGTCTATAGACAGCCTCAACAGCAGACTGGAGAAGGCAGAATGGAGAATTAACAAACTCGAAGACAGGTTATTTTAAATTCACCAATAATAAAAGAAAAAAAAAAGACTAATGAAAAACAGCTAAGAACGCATAAAAGACAACACCACCAAGAACATAAACACTACAATTGTAGGAGCTCCAGAAAAGGGAGAGAAAGGGGATACAATTTATTTAAACAAATACTGTCTGAAAGGAAATGAATATTAGGGTTCATAAAGCACAAAACATCCCAAGTAAGAACAACTCAAATACTCTGAGGCACATTAAAATCAAGTTATCAGAAGAAAAAGACAAGGAGATAATATTAAAAAGCAATAAAGGGTAAGTGGCTCAGTACATACAAAGGAACCCCTCACTCAAAGGCATCCACAGGCTTCTTAACAAAAAACATTATTATTGAAGGGGGCATGGTGATATAATCAAGCTTCTGAAAAAACAACAACAACAAAAACTCCACCCATGAATACAGTACTCAACAAATTTGTCCTTTAAAAATGAAAGGTGAAAGGCTAGGGAGATGGTCCAGTGGATAAGAGCACCTTCTGCTCTTGCAGAGAAATCAGGTTTGGTTCCTAGCACCCAAACTGGGCAGCTCACAACCACCTGTAACTCCAGTTTCAGGGGATCTGATGCCTTTCTCTGGTCTCCACTGGCTTCAATACTCCTAGGAAAATAGACAAAAGTGTTCTTGACTGTTAGTTCTTGTAAAGAAAGCTAAAGGTAATTCTTTGAGAAAAATGGAGGAATTAACAACACAGAAACATGTAACAGTAAAAAACTCAGTGGTAGCAGTAAATGCATAGTTGAAGTCAGAATACTCAATGGTAGAGTGTAAGTCATTTTTACATAGAACATAAACATTAAAGACAAGACAACTAAAAATAACTGTAGCTATAATAATTTGTCAAAGGTTACTGAATATTAAAAGATGGAAATTATAACATGAATTACTTAAAATGTGAGGGAGAGGAAGTAAAAGTGTCGGGCATGTAAACTGTATGTGATAAAATGTAAGTTGCTTTATCAGCCTGAAATCACCTGTTCTAAGATGTTCATTGTGAGCCACATGGTAGCTACAAAGCACAAACCTATTGTAAGAACACAAAAATGTAATGAGAAAGAAATAGAAGCCTACTAGAGAAAATGATCAAATCACAAAGAAAGAAGGACAAAGGCTACACAGAGCAACCCATAAGAATTAATAAAATAGCACCAGCAGGTCCTCACTCATCTCTGATTATCTGGAGTACAAATGAACTATATCCTCTAATCAAAAGGCACGGAAAAACTGAATGAATAAAAAAGTAAAGACTTAATTATCTCTCGCCAACCAGTGATTCACTTCAGCTTCAAGGACACACATAACTCTGAAAGTAGAGGAATGGGAAAAGATCTTCCATAGCAATGGAAATAAAGAGAAGCTTTAATAATCTCAAATGCTTGAGATTTATGGCTGGGATTCAAGGCCCATTCAACCTATTCAAATCAATAAATGCGATACATCACATGAACAGAATGAAAGACAAAAAAACATATAATCACTTATTAAATATAGACATAACATGTGGAAAACTCCAACATCCTTTCATAGTAAAACTTCTCAACAAATTAGGTACAAAAGGAATCTATGCAAACAAAGCCCACCATCTGTGTTAGCCTAACATTAATACCATACTCAACAGTGAAAAGCTGAAATCCTTTCTTCTAAAATAAAGAAGAAAATGATGCTCATTCTCACCACTTCTGCTCAACATAGTTCTTGAAGCCCTAACCAGAGTGGTTAGACAAGAAAAAATAAATAAAAAGCAACCAAACCAAAAGAAAGGAAGCATTAGGTTGTTGCTGTTTGCAAATGATATGAGGTTGTATTATAGAAAGCTATATAGACTCCACCATGGGCCTAGCGGTTAAGAACGCCAACTGCTCTTGCGGAGGACCGGTTCGATCCCCAGCACCCACATGGCGGCTGAGAACCATCTTTAACTCCAGTTCCAGGGGAATCCAACACCCTCTTCTGACCTCCGTGGAATTGCACGACACGGAGGTCAGACCTACATGCAGACAGTACATTCATACACATAAAAAAATAAATAAAGGTTTATTTTTTAAAAAAGAAAGCTATATAGACTCCACCAAAAAGTTGTTAGAATAAATCAATTCAGCAAAGTGGCAAGGTACAAAGTTAATATACATAAATCACTAGTTTCTATATACTAACAATGAATTATCTGATAAACAAATCAAGAAAAAAAAATCCCATCTACAATAGTACTGTAAAAGCTCAGTGGTGGACTGCATGCCCCAAATATACAACCAGTACTGACAAACAAACAAACAAACAAACAAATAAACAAACACACAAATGATAGTATTGAATAAAAAAGCTGGAAAAAATTTAACTAAAGAGGTGGAAAGTCTCTGGAAAGAAAACTTTTAAAATACTTATGAAAGACATTGAAGAAGATCCAAATAAATGAAAGATATATGGTGTCATAGGTTAATGTTTTTATATGTCTAGCTACCCAAAGTAATCTACAGAAGCTAAGCAAGATGTTGCAGAACTCCATCAATGCTCTATAATAGTGTGAAAAGTCTAAATTTAATATGGAGCCACAAAATACCCTAAATATTCAAAACGATATTAATCAAAAAGAATAAATCTAGAGGTGCCTCATAATCTGATCTCAAAATTTAGTATAGTAGTGGCTTTAAAAGAGATGCTATGCACATCCATGTTTATCACAGCTCTCTTCACAATAGCAAAGAGCTGGAACCAACCCAAATACCCCTCAACTGAGGAGTGGATGACAAAAATGTGGTACATCTACACAATGGAGCGCTACTCAGCAGTAAAGAAAGATGACATCATGAACTTTGCAGGTAAATGGATGGAACTCGAAGCCATTATGCTAAGTGAAGTAACACAGTCCCAGAAAAACAAGTGGTGAATGGTCTCCCTCATTTGTGGTTGCTAACACCAAATTCCCAGATGAAAGGCAAGCTGAACAACATTTTTATATTTCTGCTTATCTGAAAGCAACTATGTTGTTATAATGTAAATCTCTTAATGGGCTCTAGAATTGATCCACCACTTACTTTCAGACTCTAATTACTGTAAATGAGTGGAAAGCATGTATTCATGTTTTAGAGTAATATAAAATTAAAGGAGGAAAATGTGAATTTCTAAACATAAAAAAGACTGAGAGAAAGATGCAGGACAGTTATGGCAGAGTGCGTGATCTGGGGTGGGGTGGTGGGAAGGGAAAGTGGAATATGACTAAACTGAACTGAGAAATGATGTCTGAAATGCACAAAACATCAATAAAAGCATTATGTAAAAAAGAGAGGCCCAAAAAGAACACAATACAGCCCAGAAATAAACCTATACAATCAACGCATTTTCAACAAGAGCACCAAGAAGACTACATGGGAGAAAGAAAAGTCTTTTTAAATAATAAATAACTCTGGAAAAGGAGACATACACACACACACACACACACACACAAAATGTATTGGGTCCTTATCTTACACTATGTGTCTAGGATAGGTACTAAGATCTGCATCTTCCTCATGAAAGGGTCTAAACTCTTTTTCTATTCGGAAAATCATCAGAATTATTGTTCATCCCATGCTTTCCCCAAGGTCCCCTTTTATAACTCTCCAGAAATCTCAAATTCTCCCAATATCCTAGTATAAAATTTAACTAGTACTTAAGATTCTTCAATCAATTTGTGCTATATAGTCTCTGATCTACCAGTTTTGTTTATAAACTACTAGCACTAAAATATAAAAATTCTGACAAGAAATTGGTATGGGCTACAAAACATGCTTCTTCATTAAAGCAGATCCAGAATGAGTAAAAAGGAGATTGAGAATTCAAGGCAAGAGTCTAGTATAAAATTGGCAGCTCTATGACTTGATACTTTGGAAGTACACAAAACAATAATTTGCTTGAGCAACTCAGAAGTAATTTTTAACACATAAAATACCCATCTCCAGAATGAGAGTATTGCGATAAGTTCTGCCGCTGGTTCTCTCTGTCGTTCTGTCCAAACAGACTTCTCTTCTGAGAGTCCTACTGTTTAATGACTGCAGGTCTGTCTCTTACTTGATCTCACATAAGAACTCTATCTCCAGACATCTGCTTGGCTTTTTATCCTACACAGTTCACTTTGACCTTAAATTTACCTTCCTCCATGTCAAGCTAGGGTTTTCTGAAAAATAAATAAATAAATAAATAAATAAAAATAAGAAGTTCCTTCCTTCCTCTTTCCTGCTTTATGACTAGTGACATTGGTTGTTCCTACATTCCTGATCTGAAATGTAAACAATCTCCATTCTTCCCTAGGCTCCATATTCCAGTCAGTCATCAAGCTCTCAACCCTCCCTTTGCGGTACCTCCTTTTTTTTTTTTTTTTTTTTTTTTTTTTATTAATTTTTTTTATTTATTTCTATATGTGTATGAATTTACTGTGGGGGATGGGCACACATGGAGGTCAGAAAACAATTTGTAGGAGCCATTCTCTCCTTCCACCATATGGGTTTGCGGGAACTGGGCGCAGGTCCTCAGGCTTGGCAGCAAGCACCTTTACCTGCTGAGCCATCTCCCCAGCCCCCTTGCAGTAGCTGTTGCATAATGCCTTCCTTTAATTCTCATAATCAGAAGTCAAATTCAGCCTCCTCACTCCACCCTGCCTCTGCAGCAGTTCACTTCCAGACTACAGTTTCACCTAACTTCCCAGACAAGGGCAACATATTCAGCTTTCCAATACATGATCTCATCAAGTCATTCCTAGGCCTTAGAGCATACACTAACTTCCTAACTTGCTCACCTAATGAACAGGGGGGACACTTGCATCTCACCTTTCAAAGCTATGAGTTAGTCTTGCTGACTCACCGTTGCACACACATTACTAGCTTGAATCTTTTCCGATTCAATTCAATGCATCTATTCCTCCTTTAAATCAGTCAAAGGCCTAAAAACATAGAATGCAAGAATGAAAGCTAACGTCAGGTGCTTAAATGAAATGGAGTCAACTAGGCATTAGCTAGGAATCTATTTAAGATGTTTTGCTAGGCACATCAGTCAGGAATTTAATTATGTTTAGTCCCAACATATCTACCAAATACAGCATTTTAACCAATTCCCAGTCAAAGGTTATAAAACTCTTGGGGCATGGGGTATCTTATGACAAGCTTTTTTCAATCTCTGTCCTAAAATAAATATGACTAAAAACACATAAAACCTCCCTCTTTAACAAATATGAAACTCATTCTAAAAGATGGAAGTCATTTAGTGGGAGTCAGCTAATTTCATCACTACATAATCTTTGGTATTTAATCTCCATCTATATATCTAACATGTCTTATTTTTAAAGACAGTTTCTTACCTGAAATGTTTGTAATTTTTGTTTTTAAAAAGTAGGCTGAACAAGATGAATTTTCACAAGATACTTCAAATTCCTAACTTATTTGGGGGTTAAGAACTTTCCCAAGACTCCTCAAATGAGTCTGGGAGTGACTATAGCAAAATACATCTTTACAAAATCACTCTAGCCCAAAATCTGCAAAAGATCTACCTAGAGCCCTTCAGTTAGCTCATGGCTGGGAAGGAAGAGTTCTTCTTATTTTAGAGATTCCATCTGAGATTATCTATCCAGATGTTCTAGAAAAGCAACATTGTGTTTCTCAAACTCAATAAATGCCACCCACAATGTATTTAAACATTTTCATATAAATCATACCACTAGCTAAGTAAAACTTTATTTAAAATCACTGAACTTGTTTCACAGGCCAAGATGAATATTTTAAATCCATTTTCCCTAACTATAAAATGTAACCATATGTATTGTGTACAG
Source organism: Rhizomys pruinosus (assembly GCA_009823505.1). Taxonomy (NCBI): domain Eukaryota; kingdom Metazoa; phylum Chordata; class Mammalia; order Rodentia; family Spalacidae; genus Rhizomys; species Rhizomys pruinosus. The sequence continues at coordinate 2,051,439 of VZQC01000299.1, forward strand.
GTTTAGGATGAATGAAACTAAAAACTAGTGGACAATATTCTTCTGTGAACCATGAAAGGTTATAAAATCCTGGCAATATATTGCTCCTTTTGCTCCACTTTCAAAGAATGAGTGGAAAACCTTGAAATACCAAAATGATGAACTTGAGGGGAAGATACCGACAACCAATCTACATAATATACCTGGAGAGCTATTAGATTTGTGAAAGGGGTGTGTGAGTGAACTTTCTACCATAACAAATACCTGAGATACTCAACTTGCAAGAAGAAAATGCTTATTTTGGCCCAGTTTTGGAAGTTGCAGAATATGATCAAGCACATTTATTAGTTTGGGGTCACTAATAAGAGACAGCACACCACAGCAGGAACATGTGACAGAATGAAACCACTCAGCCCATAGCCAGGAAGCCAAAGGAAGGAGAACTGCAGTCTTCTGTAAGGGCATGCCCCAGTGACATAAAGACCACACACTAGGCCCCACTCTTAAATTGCCCACTACTTCCCAATATAGCCAGGCAGAGGAGCCAAGCTTTTATTATACATGCCTTCAGAGATGCTTAAGATCTTAATTACATCTCAGCCTTGTGGTGAAGCACAGGAATCCTGGTTACTCAAGAGGCCGAGGCAGGAAGAAATTCAATGCCTGCTTAAACTACAGAGTGACTTCAAGGCCAGCCTGAGCAACAGAATAAAACCATGTCTCAAAATATAAAGTGGAAGAGGCATGAGAATATAGGTCACTGGTAGTTTGCTTACATAGTACATGTGAGGCTCTGGGTTCAATATTTAGCAAGACACACACACACACATACACACACACACACACATACACACACACACACACATACACACACACACACACATACACACACACACACACACACACACACATTATAAGAAGTCATTTCCCTGTATATTCTGATAGTCCAAGAACTCTACAGAATGAAAAAGGAAATTTACCCCAGTCAAAAAGCACTGCCAAGAGCCATGAATGCTTTCCTTCCTCTAGAAGGCAGAGCAATATTTTCCAGTGCTGGTTATTATTTGTGCTATGGGTAATCATAGCATGCTTATACTCAATAGATCTTTAAATAATATCAAAATAAAATCATCTTAACTATTCCCATAAAGATGTAATGCACACAGGCTAAGAGTTATTAAGAATGATGGGTAATTAATAAATACTAAAATTAAGATAAATTTTCAAGGTTATAGGCAAACAAATGCTAATGCACTTAAGGACCTTACATGACTAATATCCAGAATCAAGGCTCATCAGGGTTGTCATGTCTATGATTATTTCATTCCTTTTTATTTCTAAATAATATTCCATTGAGTAGCCATGCCATATTCTTGCCCATTCGTGAGTTGAAGGATATTTGTTACTTGTATTTTTTTTTAATATTGTCAGTAATGTATTAACATTACTGGACAAGTTTTTGCATAAATGTGTTTTCATTTCTACTGAGTAGAGCTGATTGTCCATATGTTAACTCTGTTTAATGACTGCTGGATAGTTTTCCAATTGGACCACCCCCCCCACATCAGCAGTGTATAAGGGACCTAATTTTTCCACATCATTGTTCACATTTGTAATCATTTTTATTATTGCTATCCTTCCTAGCAACTGTGAATGGTATCTGACATAGCTTTGATTTACACACTCCCCTGATTGGTAATGATACTGAGCATCTTCTGGGCTTCTGTGCTTATTGGATATTTACAACTTAGCTCCATGATTTCCATGCTGCTTTGTATCTTGAGGAAGTTCTTTCTGTTCCTGAATGTATTCAGTCATAAAACTATGTATGTTTCTTTTTTTTTTTCAGTGCTTTAGCTGAATGTGAAATAATCATATGCCTTTTGATACTAGCTTTCTGTTGTTGCTATTGTCACAAACTGTTCATATTTCATACAAAATATGTACAATATTAAAATATGTAGCTCATTATATATGCATGTGTATGCATGTGCATTATATATGCATTTATAAATGTTTATACATCTATATATGGAGCTGGAATTGAATTGAGGGTCTATGTGCTCTGTCCATCGAGCTCCATCCTCAACTCCATGTTTTTAGAAAGAGGGTCAAATTTAAATTAGTAATTATTTAAAACTCTAAAATTTATGTCTGTTAGACAGAAATAATGTGCTGCCATCATCTTGAACTGATCTACTACACTCTGCACCAACACGACACACCAAAGCAGCAGGGCGCCACTCATCCTAAATACCACATGGTCAAACTAAATAGGTAAGAAGATGGCAGACTCCAGAACAGACCAGTTTTTCCAGAAAACAAAAGATTCCCAGTCTACATGAAGCATGGTCTAAGGAAGTCCCTTAGAGAAAAGCAACCCAAATCAACCATCAGTTACTATTCCACATTGTTCTGCTTCCTTATTCCTTATATTACAAAACCTACTGTTATGTTACTGCCCACTGGGGCTCAAGTTTTATTTTGTAAAATGGATGCTGATCCAGATTCATGAATTGTGAGAAAAAAATTATCTAAATCTATAACTAAATTTGTTGTAATTTTGTCTTTTGCTATAGCCACAACAAAACTGTTTTGGTTAAATACTTATTTGAAAACAAATTTTACTATGAAATCGATCATAATCTTTTTGAATGTTAGAACATGTACTTTTTTTCTTGCATCCATCTAAGATTTGTTGTCGTACACTCTTCAGAACTCCAATCTCAACACACAGGAAACGTCTACATAACACTCTCTATAAACCAAGATTAAACAGAATTTCCATAGAGATGAATATCTCAGAAAGCAACTCAAATAAAATGGAAATGGGTTGCCAAGAGATCTATGTTCAACTGTCAAATGACCAAAGTGGTATAATATTATAAGAAAGTTTTTTTGTTTTGTTTTGTTTTGGTCTTTTCGAGACAGGGTCTCCCTGTAGCCCCTGCTGTACAAATAGTTTCCAGGATAGTCAAACACACCTAAGCCATATGGTTTTTAGTAAAACGTGTATATAAGTTTTGAACTCAATTAACTACCATCTAGCATTCAACAAAACCATTTAGAGCAATGAGCTTTGTCCATAGTTATGCTTGGGTATTTTTTTGTCCAAAATATATGTACTTAGATAATGACACAGTTTCCCTTTCAAAAATTCAAATCTAAATGGAAATGTAATATTCTTTTTAAAATAAAAATTTTAAAAAGCAAAACGCTTTTTAAAAATTTACTAAAAACCATGCTAAGTATACTAAACAAATTCCAGTCTCTGAGATACTTGAATGCACTAACTGAGCTATGGAAATTGCAGTGGCTAACAAGACTGTTACCAGCTAGAGCTACCCAGAGCAGCAGAGGTTCCTGAAGGTGTGTGTTGTACCAAAGAAGAGAAATGTGTTAAAACAGCTCATCTATGAAACCTACTAAAAGAAAGCTTCCATGGCATCAAGAATGTTTCTGTTTATTCTCAATGTTTCTACTCAACCAATGAATCTTAAAACACAATGAAGTGAAAATGATGCTATTGTTATTAAGATAATTTCAAATATGTCATTTAAAATCGATTTGGGGAGCAAATTATATCTGCAAGGCATTAACCAAATTGCACATTCTCTACAAAAATACTCACACACAATTTATTTAATTTCATATTGTGTAGTTCCAGCCTTGTATCACCACCCTGAAACATATCTACTTAAGGCCTCTGTTTCATAGCTTCTGGAGTTTCCAATATTGTACACATTGCCAAATTTTCCTTCTCTTTTCAGATGCATCATAAGGAGAAATGCTTAAAAAATTAAGGAGATATGAAAAAAGAAAATTGCATCATAGAAAGATGAGTCTCTTTCCCCTTCTCCCCAGTGTTCTGGATCCTGGCACACTGGGACTGTACCACATAAAGCCCAGTGGCCAAAAGGGACTCTTCTTCCACCAAACACTGCACTAATTCTGCAGCATTCAGCTTTTCCACTTGAATGGAATAAAAACCCTTTTGAGAACAACAATTCCAATCGCCCCGTTTTTTTTCTCAGGCATACTATTGGACTTCTTAGTGCATGCACAATGCAAATAGGCAAGCTTCCTTTCACAGAGTTATTAATATGCAAAGACAGCCTGCTTCTTTCGTGGGATGTGAAGAACTACCAACAAGCTTTTCTAAACCCAGAGGTTCCTACAATTATTTCCACTGTTTATTTTTAAACAGAAGATCACACAATAACACCAAGAGCTTTAGCAGTAATGTGCCAATATTTTGTAAACAATGACAATTTAGGTTTTAAACCTTTTGTGTCATATTTATGGTCACCTATTGAGTCCAGTGCATTAATTTTTGTTCCCAAAATCTATCAGACTCATTTATATGGAACAAGATTCAGCTATACTTTCTTTTTAAGAAACTGAACTTCACTTTATGATAGCAAGTAACCCATCTGGCATAAACTTTTGGGAAAAAAATCTGTGCTTTTTATGATTTACTATAAATAAAAAATAAGACTAAGAAATTATATTTTAACAGTAATTCACCTATGTTATATTTACCTTTGTAAAATTGTGACTTTTCCAAATTATTAAATTAATATACTATTTTAATAGAAAATTAAGTAAAATGTGTTCAACAGAACAGCACCATAAAAAACACTGAACCTTTGTACAACAGATTGCACACACATGCACATTTAAACATTTAAAGAGCATTTCCGATCACAAATTTCCACCAGTTTTGCTTATGAGTCTGTGTGTGTGTATGTGTGTGTGTGTGTGTGTGTGTGTGTGTGTGTGTGTGTGTTCATTCTGTGTATGTATTTTTGTGAGTTCTTGTTTGAATGCAGGCATGTGGGTGCCAGAGCGTATATGTGGAGGTCAGAGGCCTTTTCATTTCCAGACATTCTCTTGCCTACACTTCCCATCTAACTGTAGAAGTTCTGGGATGGTAGATGCCTGATACCACATCTGCCTTTTATGCGGGCCGGAGGGAGGGATCCAAACTCAGGTTCTCGGGAATATGCCATAATCACTTAATACACTGAGCCATTACCCCAGTTCCAGAGTCTTGAAATAACTGTGAATGTATCAGATATGATATTAGACTATCCACAAGAAAAGTTACATTTTTTCAACATCACTAATAATTAAGGAAATGCAAATTAAAACCACTTTAAGATTTTATCACACTCCAAAAGACTGGCTAGGATCAAGAAAACAAATGACACCAAATGCTGGAGAGGTTGTAGGGAAAGGGGAACACTCATCCACTGCTGGTGGGAATGTAAACCCATACAACCACTATGGAAAGCAGTGTGGAGAACCCTAAAAAGACTCAAAATGAGCCTACCACCTGACCTGGTCATACCACTCCTGGGTATATACCCACAATCCTACTGAAAGATACATTCACATCCATGTTTACTGCAGCTCTCTTCACAATAGCGAAGAACTGGAACCAACCCAAGTACCCCTCAACTAATGAGTGGATAGAAAAAATGTGGTACATATCTACACAATGGAGTTCTACTCAGTGATAAAGAAAGATGACATCATGAACTTTGCAGGTACACGGATGGAACTAGAAGATATTATGTTAAGTGAAGTAACATAGTCCCAGAAAAACAAACGAAGAATGGTATTCCTCATTTGTGGATGCTAGCACCAAGTACCTAGTTGTAAGGCAAACTGAGCAACGTTTTATATATTGTTATATTCCTCTTTATCTCAAAGAAACTGTGCTCTTATAATGTGAATCCCTTAACAGACCCTAGAATTAACCTAACACTTATTTTCAGACTTTGTAATCTTGGTATATGGGTGGGGGGTATGTACACATATTTTAGAGTAATATAAAATTAAAAGGGAAAAATGTGAATCCTGAAATACGATTTAGAAATAACATACAGTTTATTTTCAGATGACATAATTTTAGTATAGGTGTGTTGAAGCAAAACAAATTGGAGGGAACAGCAACAACAAAAGAACTGGGACAAAGAACCAACTGAAACAGTAAAGTTCTCCCCAAAACAATAATCCTCAGCTTTGAAAAACTTTAAAAAGACTCAGAAAAAGATACAAGAAATGTATGGCAAAATGCATGAACTTGGGTGGGGTGGGGGCATGGAAAGGGAAATGAGTCTAAATTGGACTGAGAAATGATGTATGAAAGACATTCAATAAAAATATTTTTTAAAGTTTTAGTGAAAAAATAAATGTAATAAAATGAAATATACACATAAAATAGCTAGCATATTTGTAATTTGTGTTTTCTTAAGTCATCTCCAACCATACGCATACTGCTACAGTTAAAAAATAATATAGTTGTCAGATTTGTCTGTGATAGATATTCTCTTAATAGCGCATAGAGCAGCAAAAATCCAATTTGGAGCAGGATATTGATTTACGTCCTGTAAATTCAGAAGGACCTATTTTAAATATTCCCGGAAAATCAAATAAGTGATTACGCAGGTTTTTAATTTACATACAAAACTACTCTTAAATTCCTAAGTCAATTACTGTGAAATGTTTACTTCAAAAATTAATACTTAGAGCCTAGGTTAGCTATAAAGAAGAGCAAACAGTAGAAATATTCTTTTTATGAGATGGAAGGAAGGAGATGAACTGCCTTCATGTCCAGCTATCTTAATTAATTCTGACTGCAATTTAAATTCTGATTCCAAAGCCAATTTAGCGCAAAATGACCTCCAATGGTAATCTAGGGCTGTTATTTAACTTATTTTTAATCTATTCTCTTCAAAGAACACCATACAATGTGTCTTTTTTGCTTCATTTGTAACAGATGGTTTTTAAATTTTAAAAATGTAAACACCAGGAGTTGAGTAACCAGAAGCTCCACACACTGAAGAGGGAACAATGGCTCCTGGTTATCTTTTTCTGACATCTCAAGGTTGCCCCGGTTGTCATTCTACAGGAGTGAATACTAAAATGTTACCAGGGGCGCGTCAGAATGTGGTCTAGAAGGGCTCCCCGATCTACTGGATACATCATCTTCTACCTTCAAATCCCAGGCCAGTTGCAGAGCACAGGAGTTATTCCACAGATCCGAGTTAATGGAATGCCTCTAGTCAACCTGGTGCAGCCCAACACATCTCTGAGGTAGCCATTTCTTTCCACGACTGTGAAGATGCTCTTTGGTTCACAACAATGCTGTCAAGACTATGTCTTTATATGCAAGAAATGTTGAGTCTCAGGCCACCCTGGGATCATCTGAGAACTCATAAAAGTTCCTCCCACGTCTCTAACTGGCCTTAGCTCTTTGATCTGCCAATCCCTTGAACTTGCCTCCACAGTTCTTTTTTTCTGGTCTCTGTCTTTGATGCGCCCCTCAAGCACCTACCTTTTCCTTTAAGAACTCTGTAAGTTTCTTTCTGTTTCAACAGATCTATATGAAAATATGCAAGATGAAAGATTTCAAAAGTCTGCTCTGGTTTGTAGCAGTTATGGATCCTGACAGAAATGGACCACCTGTAGGTTCTCAGTCTGTTCTCAAATTAGGGCTGACACATCTTCTCTGACTAATAACTTCAACCTCCCATGATGCACACACATGCTCATAAACATGCACATATAGTAACACAATACATATAAACATATATACACTCATGCCCATACATACACACAGGCACACACAGATACACATATGCATACATATACACATATGTACACATATACGCATGCACATACACACATATACACACAAGTACATATACACATATATACACAGTCATGAACATACATGCACACATATACACACACACTTGTAAGCTACAGAAGAGAACAGGCAGGCATCTCTTCTCATACTACCCTTTATCCCAACAGAGGTCTGTATTTTCATTTACTGGGGAAGTTAAGCCAGAGGAGATTGTTGAAAGCAAAGCTGCTCTATTAAAAACAGAGGAATTACTAGAATCCTCAAAGAAAATAATCTCAATCCATTTCTTCTATTAAGGAAAAAAAAGTCAGGAGTCTGACTATTGGACTTTCTTAAACCAACCAGTCCAAGAGAAAAATACAGGTGCAAATGAGTAAATATAGACCCTTCCCATTTGGCAGTCTAGGTCCCTGTACAATGACCCTCCAGCCAAATCCCATATACACAGCCAAGAAATATCAGAATTTGGGGAATGAAATGACACATGAAACATGAAAGGAGATATTAAAGCTTAACAACAGGATCTCAGAGGAAAACTACACAATATAAACAGCAAAGAAAAGCTTCTAAAACCTTCAACAATAGAAAAGATATTGCATGGAGAAAGAGAAAGAGCCTGCTACCAAAACAGTCATCCAGACAACAAAAAAGCACTCAGAAATAAAGAATGTCAGCAGAATAGAAGACTCAGAAAAGATAAGCAAACCTCTCAAGGAGCAAGGGGAAGGAAATACAGAAGAATAGAGAACACAAGAAAAGTTAAATGAGGATGATTTTTCTCCAACTTCTGGAGAAAAAATAAAAGAAACAAAAGAAGAAAGTCTCAAGCAAATAATATAAAAACACTTCTCAGGACTGGATGACATAAATTTCCAGACTAAAAGCCCCACAGAGAATCTATCCCAAACACCTCTACATGAAGGTACACAATTGGGATGTTAAAGAAACCAGAAGACAAAGAGATCTTAAAATCTTCCAGAGAAAAACTAACAAGCACCTGTTGTTGGCACTAGGCTCTGCCAATGCAGCAATGAAAGTTAGAAAGCATGAAGCAATACCTTCACACTTCCAAGGAAAATCAATGTCCTGCCTAGAAGACTATATGCTGGGCAAATCTAAATTAACTAGAGTAAGAATATAAAATCCACATATCGAAGGAGTCTAGGACTTACGCCCCATCCTAGGAGGCAAAAGGAAACAAACACGTCTGAATATATCAAGGGATTTATGCTGCAGTCTGAAAACTTGAAGATAAATAGGAACACATAGACAGAAAAATAACCAAAGAAAAAAATGAAGCCATTACAAACTCCAGGAAAGACATAAAGTTATATAAGAAAAGGAATAAAAAATAATACAAATAAATAAATAAAAGAAAAGGATAAAGCTATAGCATAAAACCAAGGTTCTAACTGTGAATTACATTTATATGGTCATAAATGATATAAACATTAAATATCAATTTAACCAAATAAGTATACTGAGAGACCAGGAGTAAAAAAGCCGGTGGAAATAAGCAGTATATACACTAATAATACCCCCTCTCAGAATAAAGGTGATAAATTATGCCCAAATTAAATATTGGTAAAATATAAATATGGCTAAAAGTGTACAAAGAGAGAAGTAGAAAATGGTGATTCAGAGGAGTCAAAATCAAAGATGGGAGGAGTAAGGAGTGCAGAGGGTTAGGGCAGGGGTCTAATGCATTTTATTCTGAGTCTTACAAAACTATTCAAGTTTTTAAGCAATGCAGAGATGTCTCTTTGCTAAAACCTCAGTTCAAATCAGTAAAAGGAATAATAACGACCAACCAACTTGAATCATCTGACTAGGCAGGAGTATTTTCATCTTAAAATGTACTTTCTATAACCCAGTAGAGAAGACCAGCCATCAGCTGACTTGGTTTCTCTTAATTGTAAATGAGTAGTAATAAACTTCAAGGTTAAGAAACTAAGGCCAGTTTAGAAGAAGGAAATATGAACTATCATCTCTCCTAGATCTTTGTTCTGTTGAGTGAACTTTCCAGCTATTGCCTCTTTTTTCCCACTTGGCAGGTGATGAAGTCATCAGCGCTGGGTCTATGTCAGTTTTATCTTTCCTACCGCATAGAAACTCCTTGAACTTATACCTCCTTAGCATCTGACATGGCTAAACACTGAAGATACGTGTTCAAACGACTGGACCCCCATAATTGTTACCTGCTCTCTGAACAGTACATAACTGGCTCTTCCAAATGAGGGTAAATGATGAACAGCTCTCTTATTTACACTGTGATTTGATATACCCACCCCCTCAACATTTTGTGATATGTGAGATTTCTCTTTCTTATCCAAATATGGTTAAAATTGAAATGCTTTTTGCATCTGGAGTCTGCTTTTCCTACAATTTTTTATTTTGTTTTGCTTTCTTTTTTTAAATTTTACTTATTTTTGTATGTGTATGAATGTACTGTCTGTATGTAGGTTTGTGCACCCGTGTTGTGCAATGCCGCGGAGGTCAGAAGAGGGTCTCAGATTCCCCTGGAACTGCAGTTCTCCTGGAATTGGAGTTACAGACGGTTCTCAGCCGCCATGTGGATGCTGGGGATTGAACCCGGGGTCCTCTGCAAGAGCAGTCGGTGCTCTTAACTGCTAGGCTATCTCTCCAGCCCTTGTTTTGCTTTCTGTAGCCCCGGCTGGCCTGGAACTCACTATGTAGACCAAGCTGGCCCCAATCTCACAGAGATAGTCCTGTCTCTGCCCCCTGAGAGCTGAGATTAAAGGCAAGTGCCATCAGGTCCAAATTCCTACTTTTTCTCATACTTTCTTTTTTTCCAGGTTACTTCAGTTCTTAGCAGCAGTGTTACTGTCCCTAACAGCCAGGTTCCATCAATTCAAATTCAAATCTGCAAACCTTTAGAAATGAAGTAGAAGCTAGGAAATTAATTGAGAATAGATGGACTCCCTGAATAAATATTTAAAGGCTTCTCTATTGATCAAATGCATACAACTTAATTCTTGAACTTTGGGATATCTATCTTAACAATTAATTCTTCATGTTGCAAAGAATTAAGGTTACCAGACAAATATCCAATAACATCTTCAGCAGTTACTATTATTTAAGCATCCTAAATTTTATGGTGCCGTCACCATGGCAAATGGACAGATATGATACTATGCCTATGCAAATAGAAATCAGAGTCTACATTAGTGTGTGTGTGTGTCTGTGTGTATATGTGTATATGTGTGTATTAGTATATGTATGTTCATGAACCTATATGTGTAGGTACATGCACATGAAGAGGCCAGAGAGAGAAATCAGTTTCCTTCTTTATCACTCTTAATCTTATTTTCTTGAGGTAAGTAAGATCTGTCATTAAACCTAAAGCTCACCATTTTCTGGCTAGGCTGGCAGCCAGGCAGCCCCAGTGAGCCTCTTGTTTCCATATCACCCACTCCCAGTGCTGGGGTTACAGTTACATGCAAGCATGTCCAGCTTTGACATGGGTACTGGGGATCCAAACTCACATCCTCACCCTTGTTCAACTGAGCATCTACTGAGCCATCTCCCCAGCCCTTGATTTTTAAAAGCCTACTTTTCTCAAAGTGGAGATCAACTAGACTTTGCTTTTTTTAATGTATATTTTTATTGAATTTTTGTGCATTTCATACAATAAATCTTTTTAAAAATAGAATCTCCGCTTTTTAAAGGTACTCTTCACTTCCCGATCCCCACTTTTTCTAGCAAGTAAAGTTAATCACACTGATGGCTTTGATTTTATCTGTGTAATCACCACTTCTACCTTGAAGACTCCAGACTCCTCCCTGATGAGTCAAAATAATGACTCCAAATGTCCATCCCTGTCATGGTAGCGAAGGGCCTCAGCTTTGAGGAAACCAAATAACCACTCTTCTTTATAGACATCTTATTTGGCCCCCATCAGAGATGACACCCCTTCCAGTCATGGATCTTCTCTCATTCCTCCAGCGACCTACACTCTTTGCTTCTTCCCTCACCCTCATCTCTGCTATATCTCTCCTCCTAGACCTTTCCAATGGATTCTTGGAATTCCCATTCCATGACACACAGACTCTCTTGCATAGAAACTCTCCCACTTTTTTTTTTTGTCTTTTTGAGACAGGGTCTCCTTGTAGCCCCGGTTGTCCTGGAACTCACTCTATAGACCAGGCTGGCCTTGAACTCACAAAGATCCACCTGCCTCTGCCTCCTTAAATGTGTGCGCCACTATGCCCAGTAGTCTCCCACTTTCTAGCCATAATGAAAAGTACCACTTCTCTTGCATTTCCCTCCAGTGGAAGATTCTGACTCATTTATTCTCTATATCGCATCAGACGAAATCAGAAGCGAGGCTTCCATTCTATTACAACCCTACCATGCTTTCTATATCTCTTAATTATGTTTACCATTGTTTCTGTAAAATTTCTGCTGTCTAGCTCTTCAGCTTTTTTCAAAGATTGTTTTATTTATATTTTATGTGTATGTGTGTGTGTCTGCATGTATGTATGTGTGCTACATTCAGGCCTGGTGGCCATTTAAGCCAGAAGGGGGTATCAAATCCCCTAGAACTGTAGTTACAAGTGGTTACAAACTGTCATGTGGGTACTGGAAGTTGAACCGGGATCCTCTGCAAGAGCAGTAAGTACTCTTAACTGCTAATCATCTCTCCATCCCTAAGTACTGCTTTTCTTTGAATCATCTAACAATATACTGGCCAGCTTGCCACTGAACATGTCAACTTTTTCAGTCTTGCTTGCCACTATATTAGGTATCAACTTGGGACACTTCAGTGTCTTGTTTGTCCTCCAATTTCTAGATTTCATTTATTATTATTGTGCATGTATGTGCATGCACGGTGTGTGTGTGTAGTAAGGCATGTGTTTTTTATCAGAAATGGTCCATCCTGAGAACCTGTTATCCAGGTGGGACAGCCTAAGGCAATAGCATTACAACAGCGCTAGGTGACTTAACCTCCTGGTTTCCTGATTTTTTTTTTTTTGACTTTTAAATTAAGGGTTTTTATTTTTTTACTGTTTTGGTTAGTTCTTTGAATAGGTTTTTCTCTCTCTTTTTGTTCCCTTTGATTTTAGAGGTATAGTAATAAAAGTTAGGGATATAAAAGTGTTGGTACAAAAAGACAAAACAAGTGTATCTAAAAATCTCTCTCTCACTTGATCAACAAGGCTGCTGGGGAGCACCTGCTTTACTAATTAATTTCCTAACACAAGGGTTGATTTGCCCCCGCATTCTTTGCAAAGGTGCTCATCGCTTTCTTCTTGATGCCCAGTAAAACACGGGACAATGACCCCCAAGAAGACACCTTGATCCATTTAGCATCCTGCTGCCCTGTCCTGTTGAGTATCTTGGAAATCAGCTCTTCCTTAGTCTTTGATTGCAAAGATCTTGAACATCACTACTCAATGGAAACCACTTTAAAATCACTGTGCTCCTCCGAATCAAATCTGAACTTTCTACTTGATTCTTATCTCCCTCCTGCTTCTAGTGTTGCCCATTTCTTTACACTATTTGTTTTACAACTGAACATAAAGAAATATATTCTCATTACAAAAAACTCAGATACTATAAAACACAGTTTCTCTTCTAATCTTGATGATACAGTAAAACAGACTTATTTTAACCAGGCTGGGTTTATATTGCTATATAGTATTGTATCTAGCCTTTCCCCACAGTTCATATTGTTGTGATCTTCTGACCTTGTCATTCGTACCACAAGGTTCCTTCTATTTGTTCAATATTACTTCCTGAATTAGAGGAAGGACAGCATTCTGGATGCTAAATACCACATCAGTAGTAGTTGTTATTACTAAATACTACACCAATACCTCTGGGTATCATAAAGATTCCATAAAGTATCTAATGCAATTCATCATGCCTTCTGTCTACTGAAATAATAAAAACACAGACTCCAAGTCTTCTCAAGTCTTCTTTGTGCCTTAGCTAGGCTCCCCAAAACATGCATGCACAGACCTGCCCCAACCACCAACCTCTACTTTCCTTCTGGCTTCAGAGTTTCTCTCAACTCTTGGGAAGAGTCACCACCCATTTCTACTTCTCAGGTACACTTCTTCTTAATAATGATGATCCTAGATGCCTGAGTGTGCTCTAGATGGCATCAGGTATTTCCAATTATCTCTTTATTTCCAAATAAGCAGTAAGGTCTCTGAGATCAAGGCTCCGTAGAGCTTTCTCTCCCTTCCCCTACCCTTCTTCCTTTCTTTCCTCTTCTTTCCTTCCTTTATTTTTCTCTTTCTATTTCTTTCTCTCTTGCGTACACACACACACACACACACGTATGTGTGTGTGTGTGTGTGTGTGTGTGTGTGTGTGTGTGTGTATGTTTCTTTCTGCACCCTGCAAGTAGTAGACTGAATAGCTGCTTGGTAAGTACTCAGAATCCACTCAGTCTCTATCCTGTACCCTCCCATGTACTCTCTCTGCTACAGGTGGCTTCATTTCCTCTCTCCAGTCCTACATTCTTTCTTCTATGACAGGAACTATTTTGACAGGAGTCACAACATTTTTTCAGTCATACCAGCTCAGATATTGTGCATGTGAAACAAATACAAACACACACACACACACACACACACACACACACACACACAAAGAGAGAGAGAGAGACTGATTTCACAAGACTTACTATGCAAAACACTCTTTTCTAATCTACACCACTGTTTCATTCCTCCTCCTTCCTTCCTTTCTTATTAATGTAGACAGAAGCCAACTACACAGATTTTACTACTCACAGTTTAGAAAATAATAAATTAAGATATTAGGATGCTGAAACTTTTTTTTTGTCTTTTCGAGACAGGGGAAACTTTTTATTAAAACCTAAATGTCTAATTTCCACAATATCTTAACTGTAGTATGACTAAGTTTGCAACTTAAAACATCTCTGTATTGCTGGGCCTTTGCATCATGCCTGTAATTCCATCAACTCAGCAGTAGGAGCGTGATGCTAATCGGACTAAAAAGTGAGATCCAGGACAGCCTGGGCTAACGACGAGACTCTATCCAAAATAAATAAATAAATGAATAAATAAATAAATAGACCTGCTATGGATCCTTCCTTATGGATTGTTCATTTTTATCACCTCAATTGTGCCAACTAACTTTATCCAAAGTCACTACAACCATCTCTCTTCAAAATTAAGTCTAAGCATCCCTGCTCATATAATAAAAATGATTTTTATAAAACTATTCAGCTCCATTTCTACTAATAAAGACAGAGTTGTAAAATATTTCCATGTGCAATAAATTTCATGCATATTTTCCTAACATACTCAAATGAATAAATCAGTTCTCAGAAAGTAACTGCCAGACATTCACTTAGCCAGTTAGTATCAGAGCCACCTCAAACTATGATCTGTTGACTTTAAGCCCAAGAGTTTCCCTTCCCCATGCTTGAGTCTTCCTCCTGCACAAAGCCAGACTTTTTCTCGGGCCTCACTGGTCTCTTAGCCAGATTTAACTGGATCCCCTTCTCTCAGACTCTAGGTCTCCATCATCTACTTAATCTTTTGTATGCAGCAGCAACAATCCTCTCATTAACCAAAGGAGAATAAAGTTCCATCTAGTCTCTATAGTTAGTGCTACATAAAACCAAATTCCTCTACCAATTGTTCCTATTTAACTTTTTGCTAGTTCACAGTTAGCCTCAGACAGAGCCTGACACAGCACAGGCTCTGCTCCTATTACTAACCAGCCTGGGTCTTCTGCAAGAATATCAGTGCTCTTGGGCTGGAGAGATGGCCTAGCGGTTAAGAGCGCCGACCGCTCTTACAGAGGACCCGGGTTCGATCCCCAGCACCCATATGGCGGCTGAGAACCGTCTGAAGCTCCAGTTCCAGGAGAACTCCAGTTCCAGGGGAATCCGAGACCCTCTTCTGACCTCCGCGGCATTGCACGTCACGGGTGCACAGACTTGCATGCAGACAGTACATTTATACACATACGAAATGAAGAATAAAAAAATCCAACAAAAAAAAAAAAGAATATAGTGCTCTTATCTGCTGAGCCATCTCTCCAGCTTCTCCTTCAAACATTTTGTAAAATGGTTCCCTGACACCTCAGGCAACACTCCTCTCCTTTGTCTAACATTTAAGATTACAATGACCCACTCACTGCACATCCACTTCAACTGCTCTTCATAACAACCCTCTATCCAATCCCATTACCTTCCATGAGGAAACAGGTCCTTGCCCTCCTGACCCCTGGTCCCTGCAGTATGGAGTTCTCACTCCTCATCTTTTTTAGATATTGAAAGTAACCGAGGAAAATTCTGCCTGTCTAAGTCACTGTAGCTTGTCTTCTTCATTGGGGCTCTTAATACAAAGCATCGCTTCATATTTCCTAACTATGTGGACGTGAGTGTTGGTTGCTCCAGCAACCGACCGCCTGCAAGTGTCTACAGGGCCAATATAGGATCTCAAATTTGTTTTGTTTTCTCCTTCAGCCTCTAGGTCAGAACTGGCCACAAGATATTCATAATACACTTTTTCAAACAAATGTTTTAGATAAAAACTCTTGGCTCAAGATGAGCTTTCCAAGATGGCCTCTGGAATCCAGAGAGTGTTACCAAAGGCCACTAACCAATAAAGCAAAGTAGGGGTCTCCCCCTGAAGTCAAGCAATACTCCTCGTCAACACCAGGACTCACTGCACAACTGCCTGGGAAGAATACTGTGCAGCAGGTGCAGCCAGTTGTGCCTGTATATCCCAAATCTATTGGCTTTGGCTCTCCCCTTGGGGAAATAACCCATGGCTGATGCCACAAGTTCTACATCCCTCTAACAGGTTAAGTGTTATAAGACACAGTAAGCCCCTGTCAGTATTTAACAGGGGGGAAATTGTAATCATGGATTACATCTCCAACATGATGTCTATGCTAAGTAACCTACCCATAACTATGATGTGCGCTGTTAAATACCTTTATATATCTAATTGCTTGTTTCGTTCATCTAGTATGGAGATCGAAAGGTTATTCCTTGGTACAAACCTAGTCATACCACAGAGAGGAAACAAGTCCAGGATTGACAGAGTCGCAATCAACGACTTCCAGAGAGAGTGGACACTGTTTTTACCTCTCATTCCACCCTGTCCCCTTTTCTAAAGCCTAGGGAACAATGATGGAAGAGGAGGGGCGTGGTAGAATGTAAGGGCTGCGATTGGGGAGTGAACTGGTGAAAGCTCAGGCAATTAGTCCTGGAACTCAGTTTGAATCAACTTGATGAACAAACACACTGTCACCCCCACTGGATGGTGGGGGCTGTAGTGTGTTTGGGCACAGCAGGCCAGCAGATAGGTTTTGCATGAAGGATCTTGTACTCTGTGATTATCACTTATAGCTAAAATGAAAAAAATAAACTTAAGAAAGATGCCAGGACAGGTTATGGCAGAATGACATATCTGGGAGGTGGGGGTGGGGGGGGGGAAGGGAAATAGCCAATGAACTGAATTGGAAAAAATGATGAAATTGCCAAAGGCATCATATGAAAATTAATTAAAAAAAAAAAACAAACAAAAGTTGGCACCTGTTAAATACTTACTGTTCATTTAAGCCCTCCAAAATCCAACAGGGGTGGTGTCAAGAGCCCTACCGTTTCAGATAGGGACACAAGCTTGGGAAAGCAAGCACTGACAGAACGTCACTAGTTCTAGCAAACTCCAAAGCCCTTCACCTCGCTCCTCCCCACAGCATGACTCTTCACTTTGGTCAGACTCAAGGCAGCGCAGAGCCATTTCATGCAAGTTTTCCAGCATCTTTTCTAAGGCTATATATTTTTACAATGTCCTTACTTTAGAAAAGGGTTCAATACAGCCCACTGGTATAAATTGTGGGGGAAGCCCAGCTATATATGTACAAGGTGGCCTCAGATATTTTTTTCTTTCACTCTTGGGCTAAGTCCCACCCTGATCTCCCAAATTCAACTGCATTATTCTTCTCAGATTCTTGCTCTTCCTGAATCACCTCTTCTTCCTGCTCCACCTCATGAAAGCATACTATCTCCCAAGTCCAGCTCAGGAGAGCCCCCGGCAGAGCTAATTGCTTCCTTTCTTGTGGTCCCAAGAAAATCATGTCTCTATTTTCCAGCACAAAGGTTCTCCTCAAGAAGTAGAAAGTTCTGGGCTGGAGAGATGGCCTAGCGGTTAAGAGCGCCGACCGGTCTTGCAGAGGAGCGGGTTCGATCCCCAGCACCCCATGACGGCCAAGAACCGTCGAAACTCCAATTCCAGGAGAACTCAGTTCCAGGGGAATCCGACGACCCTCTCTCGACCTCGCGCGGCATTGCACCGACACGGGTGCACAACCTACATGCAGACAGTACATTCATACACATATAGAAATAAAAAAAAAAAAAAAAAAAAGAAAGATGAAAAGAATCTTTTTTTTTTTTTTTTTTTTGGTCTTTTTGAGACAGGGTCTCCCTTTAGTCTCAGCTGGCCTGTAACTTGCTTTGCAGACAAGGCTGGCCTTGAACTCACAGAGATCCACCTGCCTCTGCCTCCCAAGTACTAGGATTAAAGGTGTGAACCACCAGGCCTGGCTAGAAAGTTCTAGAAACATGTCTAGAAACATGTCTTAGAGGCATGTCTTTCTCGACGTTATAAACTGAAACTAGGTACAATTTCTGAAGTTATTTGACCTTAAGTTTTTAGGAATGTTTACTAGATGAAAGAATTCAGTTAGTCTTGTTGTTATTCATCTGTTGTAGGATCAAATAGTCTGTCAATCTATTGGCTGGGCAGGAGGTAGACTTCAATCATGTCTTCAAATGAGAGCACCACCTGTCCTTTCTATTTGACAGTTGTTTAAATACTACCTTCTCATTTTTCCAACTTCCAATGAGAGGTGGATTTATGCTCCATAAACTCTCATAGTATCCTGTTCTCTTTCATAGTTTTAAACTAAGTGTGTAATTATAAATGTGTGCATGACCTTTACTTGTTGAATATCTGCATTCCTTGACATTGTTAGCCTGAATGAAAACAGTATAGATGTATGTTTGGTTGAACACTGCACTTTCAGTACAAGCACAGTGCAAGCATAGTAAGTATTTACTGAATAAGTGATGCAAAGATTAAGTTGTATAACAGCCCTGTAAACCATATAGTGATGGTTAAGGTATAATAATTGGTATTATATGTCATGTTTATCTGCTCTTAGCTATCTAAAACAAAATCTGCAGTCTCCTTTCTAAAGTTGTCTTTACTTGGCAAGGCTACTTCCTGCCCAGTCAGTAGGGTACTTATGTCCGATTCATTTGAATAAGAATAGCAATTACTCTATTTTCTACTGGTTAGTAATTTGCAAAAACATCAGCAGCAAGAAATAGTAGAAAACCTCAGATCTCATTTCAGATTTTCTGGAAAATAAAGGTCAAGTAGCTTCTTCACAAAAATAACCTTAATTTTGATGTATGATTCCAGTCTCCAAAACAGTGCACACACAACTGTTAGGTCCACGTTCAACCAACTGGAACCACTCACCTACACTCTTAAGCGAGTGGGTGGGTCCAAACAGACCAAAGCACGGTTACTAAGTAAACCAAGACCAGGGTTTTTCAGAGCCCTGGCCTCAGAATGAGCTCTTTTCCAGGCGCAGGGAGATTGGGACCTGGTAAATGTTCTTGTGGTCATATGTATTCTGTATCTTTGCAAAAGCAAGGGTGTTTTGTATTTCCTTACCAAGAGTCCTCAAAAAATTTTTAATTATTTTATTATTTTTATTTTTATGTGTTTGACTGTATTGCCTGTATGTGGGTAGGTACACCACACCATGCAATGTCTCCAGAGGTCAGAAGAGGGCGTCAGATCCCCTGGAACCAGAGTTCAGATGGTTGTTAGCTGATATATGGGTGCTGGGAATTGAACCCTGGTCTTCTGCAAGAGCAGCTAATGCACTTAACCACTAAGCCATCTCTCTAGCTCCAGGGATCCTCAAAATTTTATAACCTCCATGTCCCTATTTTTCCTTCTAAGGTATTCACAATCCACACAAACTTCTGTCATATTACCAACCTTTGTTTGCTTGCTTCAGACAGGGTCTCTCTTTAGCCCCAGCTGCTCTAGAAATTTTTGTATAGATCAGGCTAGCCTTGATCTCACAGAGATATACCTGGCTCTGAATCCAGAGTGCTGGGATTCAGGTATGTGCCTCCACAACTGGGTAAAGACCTTTTATCTTTTGGTATTTTCGAAACAGGGTCTCCCTGTAGCCCCCAGCTGTCCTGGAACTCACTCTGTAGACCAGGCTGGCCTTCAACTCACAAAGATCTGCCTGCCTCTGCCTCTTGAGTGCTAGGATTAAAGGCGTGCATACCACGCCTAACTACTGGGCAAGCTCTGGTCTCCTAATGCTCTTGTTGAAATCCTCTAAAAACACAGCATCATGTCTAAGTAATTTTTTTCTATATCCAGAAACACCTATCTGCCTCACTTAATACTCCTTGCATCCATTGAACTCCTATAATCTCCAAAATAGAAACGACTCTAACAAGTGGGTATGACTAACATTCCCATTTCACAGAAGAAGAAATTGAAACATGGGGCACAACTCATTCAAGGACAGATAGCCAGGAAGGGATATGGCTGGGGCCTCAACCTAGCCTGGGGGCCTCTCTTTATCTCCATGAGTGATTACTTCTCCCAGGGTTCCCTGACAGCAGAAATTATGTCATCACACTCCACTGTGACTCCCTACAGAGCTTATGTATAAAAGTGGGCACCCCATATAAATGTATCCCGTCAACTGTTAAGAGATTCCTTAGCAAGATTCTCAAACAGTGTGACATTACTAGGAAGATGTGAAACGATGAAGATGAAGTAATCAGAAACCAACGGGAAGGAGCAGAAAAAGGCTTTGCCTGTGTTATCCCAGGAGCTCAGATGCTGCCAGTGTTGCAGATGCACATTTAAAAGTACTCAGTGAGCATACATAGAGGGATGCAGGTTGTATGGAAGGCTTTGAAGTCACATCAGCCACATAATCTTTGAAATAAAGAAAGCATTACATATGTCAAGGGTGGAAAGAATGCATAAAGTGTCCACTAAAATCTTTGATGCGCCATCTTTGAAATAGATCCTTCAACTGCAGTCTTCTTTAAATCTATGATTGCTTAGAAGCTAAATTATTACAGCAGGGAGGGGGAAGTGTATCAGCCTAACTGAAAATCAGTTAACTCAGTGGCTGCCTGTAGACATGGCCTAAGAGTGTTTTAAGTGTAATATATTGAAACTGCCTGAAAGGCCGCCATTTGGCACCCAGACCAACATCAAAAGGCAATGCTCCTAATGAGCATCTGCAGCTGAGAGACAGTATTTCAACAGAACGAAATGAAAGGGCACAATGGTCCCACCGCCACTGCCAAATCATTTACATCCCTGTACATCAGCAAATGGTTTTAAGGCTTGGCACCAGGAGTTAATAACAAAAAGGGCTAAAGGTGACAGAACTGTGACCTTTCAGATTGAAGTCTCTATTCTAATGCCCCACAGAGCAAGTTTATCTACCTGTATTATCGAAAATAATCTCACTAATATATTTTCTAATACTAAGAATTCCAGGCTTCATAGAAGCCTAATCATTAGGTTTCAGAAGGGTCCTTGTACAATTTTCCCTTCCTACGAGGCTACCTTTTACAATATTTCTGAGACATAAGGTGTATATTAAGAAACACACAATTCTCTTCTGAACTTTAATCAAAATTCTTCCTTTGTAGCAAAAGAAATTTGAGCCTTCTAGTCTTTTTTGACTCCCATATCAAATGACCATTATTTTAACAGTCAAATTATTCATGTTTTCAATTTTTTAAAATTTATAATGGAGTTTTAAGATTAGCAAAAGCAATTTATAAGTTGCTGCCATTTCTTTTAAAATTCCAGACATTCCTTAGTCTATATATTTGTTAGATCATCAAACTGAAGAATTATCCATTATGGACTTTGCATTAAAATATTTATCTTGACACCATATAGTATTCATGTGCTCAACAGTTTTATACTTCCAACAGTACAGGAGAGCCTGTTGAAAAGCGTGTGTCTCCTCCCAGGAGACAGATGGGGACAGGTGCGCCCCCTGCCCTCCCCTCCCTGTCAATTGGTTCTGGTCTTTACCATCAAAAACCCAGGGTTGTCAAAGAAAGTTCAAACTGTTCTTTAGCAACAGGTAGTCAATCACTCATTTTACACGAAGTTGAGGACTGTAAAATATCTTTGGAGGTCTGCCAGCAGCACTGAACGAAGCCACTTGCAGTCTGGAGAGTGGCCACAGTTCTTGAATGCTGACAACATAAATAGGGGAAATTCATCATACTAATACTAAATAGAGGCTTCATCGTCTTAAAAAATTAAGTGGTTGCACCAGAAACCCCAAAGTCCATATTTCAAACAGTGGGAAGTTTACAAAACGCTGTCTACAATTTAAGAAACTGAATTCTGGTGTGAACACAAACATCTGTCATGTTAAAGATTAGATTTTGAATGACAAAATGGTGCTATTTATTTTGAAAGGCAATTAAGACATTGTTCCCAGTGACAGAAAAATATAGAGATTATGTACACTGAGTTATAGATTACCTATCAGAAGAGTTCAATTAATGATAAGTATATTCCAAAGAAAAGCACTATGCAAACTCTTAGAAGCTGGAGGCTCCATACAAACAATTTCTCTCCCTCGGGTTGGTACTAACCGGAGTCAATAACCACACGTGCTACAAATAACGTATCTATGCCATCGGTTTTCTTTCTCTCTTTTTTTTTTTTTTGGCATTTACCATACACTTATTTATTTATTTATCTATTTATTTATTATTTGCAGTAGGGGGTGCCTGCATGCATGTCATGTGGGTTATGAGGCTCTATGTCATCAGGCTTGGCAGCAAATGCCTTTACCTACTGAGCCACCCCACCAGTCCTACCTGTCTTCATTAGTTTTTTTTAAACAGGGTTTTCTGGAACTCACTGTGTAGACCAGGCTGGTCTTTAGTCCCAGCTGGCCTGAAACTCTGTATGTAGACCAGGCTGGCCTCCATCTCACAGATCCACCTGCCTCTGCTTCCTGAATGCTGGGGCTAAAGGCGAGTGCCACCACGCCTAGACAATAAATAAACTCTTAATTTAAGCAATTGATATAATTAAACTTTGAAGAATCTCCTGTATTAAACAAAGACCTGACCTTTTTTTGTTTTTGTTGTTGTTGTTGTTTGCTGTTCCAATAATCTTTGTGAAAATAATGAAATCCTGGATAAAGATTTGTAGAATAAATCATCAAGTTTCATCATTATCAAGTTTAAAAACTTTGCAAGTTCTTGATAAATGAAAATTTAGCCAGGCAGACAGATCTTCAGGACTTCTGTAGTGGAAATAGCAAACATGCACATAAGCCTGGTGTTGGTGGTTATGCCTGTAATCCCAACACGGAGACTGAGGCAAGAGCATCCTCGTAAGGTTTGAGACCGGCCTAGTCTACATAGTGAGTTCCAGCCAGTCAGGGTGACATAAATACAGCCTGTCCCCCAAAAAGAAAACAAAAGAAGCCAAAATGGCTCAGCAGTTAAGAGCACTGTCTGTTCTTGCAGAAGAATGGGTTGGAATCCCAGCACCTACTTGGTGAGTAACAACCATGTATAAATAGTTTCAGGGGGGAATCTGACACCTTCTTCTGTTCTCTTCAGGCACTACATGACACAGTTACACTTACACACATGCAGGCATAACTTTCATATACATAAATAAAAATAAATCAAAAAAGAAAAAAATCACCCTCAAACTCACCTTATATAAATGTAAGCCACATTTCCACCATATCTAGATTATAGTCTCCATTTACCTTTAACCCTGTTGCATTTAATTAATTCTATGTTAATGTCAATATTTTTAAATATGTTAAAATTTATCGACAGTAGCATATCTTTTTGTATTTTGGATGTAATCGTGAAAGGTTTTCTATATTAAGTATGGTTTTAGCACGGTTATTAAATTTGATTCAAATTTCATCTTCCCACTGTAAATGAAGATCAATGGGAAAAATAGAGTCCTGTGTAATTGTGCTTACAATGAACTTTGATTAAATGCACCTTAAATAAGGACATTAGATATATTTTATATGTGTGTTATCTTTTGTAAGACAGCAGACAGGCTGCTTGCTATAAATCCGATGTCATCTTGTTAGAAAACCAGTCCTGTCTTTCCTTGACTCTTGCAGGTTAGACTTGTAAAAGACTGTAAAATCATCAACTGAACACGTGACTTAACCATTCCAGATCATTCGAGCACAGGATTCTGCCACACAACATCCCCAAATGCTGCTACAACTCACTCAAATATACTCTGCAATTACACAATCTGCTCTTTTATTCCTGAGGGGAGAAGACAGCCCTATGAGACCTGGGAAGCTCCTGATTCATTTGATAGTATACTAAGTTAGCACTCTTAAGATCTAATTTTACATATACACCCCGTGGAAAAGAGTCTGGATTATACCATTGTCTCTGGACGTGCTGTGACATTTGCATCCACAAAGAAATAATAATGAAACATACATGTATTTGTCTTACACTGATATTTTCTTCCCAGTTCTGGGCGTGAATTCTCTGGATTTTTTTAAAGGGCTGGTAAAAACAATAGTTTAATTGAAAATCCTCTTTGTAAAACCACTCAACTTCTTTCTTTTGTTAAACAATCTGGTGTGTGCTTTGCACGTCTCTCCTCCCCATCCTCACCATTTGGTCTTAGGGGCAGAATGAACCCGCTTTCATTCCAGGGAACATTGGTCTGAATGCCACCCTCTCTGGAGCATCCAGGAACGTGCCAATGTGGGCTTTCCTGCCTGCAATTCCCATGAGATCCAAATACTGAGGGTTACACCCATCTCCATGATGGAGAAGACCACCGGACGATCCTAAAAAGACGCATCATGGAAGATGAGCTCTCCATTGTCAAGCTTCCACTCTAGGAGAAGATGTCTCAAAAAACACACCCTAAGTGAAGATCAGTTGCAGAGACTCAGGGCATCGTGAAGAAGGGCACGCCCCTGGCAGTCCCGGGCCAGGAGGTGGCCCTCAGCCACACACGCCTGGCCAAGACCCTCCCTGCCCCGCCCCGCCCCGCCCCGCCCCTCCAGCCTGGCGCCTGGTCCTTGGCCCACGGGCCAGCGCACGCGCGTCGGTGCTCTTGGCCATCGCTCTGGGGCCCTTGTCGTCTGCGCTTTCCCAGGCGAAGCGCTCTGGCGCGACTGTGCACCGTGGAAGGGGAGAAAAGCCCGCGTGAAAGAGGCGCGAGTGGGTGAGCGTGAGCGGGCTGGACCTAGAGGCATCCTGGTGCCCATCTCGTCTCCATTTTATGTCCCTGGGAACTACCAGGCAGCTAGGGGCAGCGTCAGGGCGGGGTCTCTCCCGACAGGAGGCGGGTGAGACCGTTAGGCAGGAACACCCGGGGATGGTCCGGGCAGCTTGGGCCGCCACCCGCGCCGCAATAAAAGCCTCTCGCGGCTTCCCGCCCAACCAGCCTCACTCTGATTGGTCGCCATGGGAAGGACCCGAGTTGACTGGAGGCAGTGGCCGAGCTCTGCTCTGGTGCCGCCTGCGGAGGGAGCGCCCTGGGTGCTTCGGTGGCCGCCAGGTGCCCTCCCCACCCCGGGGCTCAGCGAGGCTCGGCAGGTACAGCCACACCTGGCAGCGGCGAAGGCCGGGCGCGGTCCCCTCCACTAGCTTCCCACCGGTGCTTCGTGGCACACGCCCCCCGCCCCAGCCGTCAGCCCATCCCACCTAGCTCTCTATGGGCCCCAGCCCCGTTTTTCTTCTTCCCGGCCCATCAGGACTCTGAAGCGCAAATCCTTTGGTGGGGTGGGGGTAGCAGCTGGAGGGGAGGGTGGGCACACACACAAGAATTTTCCGGGGAGGACGAGATGGAAATAGACAAAATGCAATGCGCCTCTCTCCTCGTCGAGGATCTCTGGGCGGAGGCACAGCCCCCGCCACCCGCGACAGCATCGCTACTGTCTTCCTCCCCAGAACCCTATTGTTCACACTTTGCCAGGATCAGGAACCTCGCCCAAAGAAAGGAGAATGGGGCGAGGTGTCTGGGGCAGCTGGCTACCTGCGATTCTTGTCTGGCACCCTGCAACCCTGGGCTCGCGGTGCGTGTAAAGACACACGCGCGCTCACACGCGCGCACACACACCAGGCAGCCGGGATCACGCCCTCCTCGCCCTCCGCCCCAACGCACTTCCTCCTGTCAAAACGCGCAGCTCGACCCTCCCATGCATCCGTGCTCCCGGCCGCTGGCAGGCTTTGCAACTACCCAGCAATTTGGCAAATGAAAAACTAACGTCATACGCTCGGGGTGCAAGAACGACCACACAGCCCGAGAGGCTGGCCAGCTTTGCCCCATTTTGCAAACCGTTATTCCGGGCGGGGAGGAGGGGGTTAGAAGCGAAGGCAAAGAGCCCCACTTTTTACACCCCAAGAAATACCAATGAAGGGAGATGCCCCGGCCTTATTGTTCACTCTCCTCCAAGCTGAAGCTTGACAAGCCCCTTCCCGGTGGAAGGCGAGCCCGGGAGGCGACACCACCCGAGCCAGCCCTGCCAGCCCCGCCGCCCGCCTTTGGGGAAAGAGCGCTGCCCATCGCGGCACGACGGTGGCATCTGCGTCCCGGGCATCCCCGGCCGGCCCCGCTGCCACCACAGCAGGCACACAAAGTGGGAAGGGCGGGCGCGCTGGAGGGGCGCCGGGCACCGTGGAGCGCAGAGGCAGCCCCAGCCCAGAGCTGTCCTGTAGGCACGGGGTTCGGCTGGACAAGCAAGGACGATGCTCTGCGCACCCTTCTCATATCAGGGAAGGTGGTCAGTCTTAGCATTCCACACAAAACCACCCCAGAGAGCGTGTGCCTCGGGAGGGGGAAGGACAGGGGCAAGGGGACAGTTAGCAAACCCGATGGAGAATTGAGAATAAAAATAAAAATTGTACCTGCAGTTCCCAGGAAAAACAAAGTCCAGATGAGATCCTTAGTTTGCAGCATTTTAAACTGCCTGCTGAGAGGGATGTTCTTGCCGCGGTGAATTCTGTGCCTTCCCCTGGCAAGCGAATGTGGACGGAGGCAGAGCAACGGACCTAGGGGCAGACAATTGCCAGGCTGAGTATGATTATTTTTGCAGAATTGTTTCCTGCCAGCGGCTGCCGAGCTGCGTTCACGCGCAGAGCGGAGAATGAGTGACAGTCCCAAGCCTCAGCACACTCGCAACTCCGAGATCCTTGCGCTGACCGGGGTTGGCTTTGATGGAGCTGGGGATGCGAGCGAGGGGTGGGGGGCGGGGGTGAGAGCCTCACTGTGTCCTTCCACCACGCCGACCACAAATAGTGCCTAACATCAAGGAGGTAAGAGACAGGGGAGGCAGATGCGGCCGCCTGCAAAATGCGGCCTGGACTCTCTGAGGGAGCCGGGTTCTATCACAGGCCATCTCCCAGGCGGAGCTGGTATGTTCTCCCTTCTCCTTCAAGCCCTCGCGGATCTTTCTGCCATCCAGCGTGTCTTAATCAGTAGTTTGAGCATTTTAATAACCGGTAAAAATAACTGAGGCAAAATTTTAGATTTGGCTAGGTTCTCAAAGTTATGGAATCCCTGTGTTTAGATCCTAAGGTCCTTGCAATAGGAAACATATGGCTACTATTTTTTTTTTCAAGTGCAAGAAATTTGGAAATTTGGAGACTGGGCGTTGTGGCTGAGGTTTGTTTTGGCATTGTATGTTTGTTTGTGTGTTTGTTTACTCCTGCTCATGAAGTTTGTGTTCTCACAGAGGAACCACACATAGCATAGCAGCAGATCCCAGGGGAAGAAGAAGAGGAAAAGGCAGCACTCAGAAATAGCAACCCGAAGAAATGTTCTCTCATATAAGTGTTGAAATCTCTCTCTCTCTCTCTCTCTCTCTCTCTCTCTCTCTCTCTCTCTCTCTCCCCCCCCTCGTTGAGGCTTTTCTGTAGGTATTATAACACAGTAGCAATATTAAACATTATTTTCCTTCAACAGGACACAAACCCATTCTTAAGGATATGAAAATCAAATATTACTGAGAAAGCAACACAAAGCCTTCCATTACTCATACAGCCGTGTTTTTAAAAGAAGGAGGCAGGGAGCAGGGTGAAATAAACACATTTCCTCCTCATTGTGTACCAAACACAGGTGAGTTTAGCCTTGCAGTGAAGCCCTTCAACAGAAGAAAACATTAGTTCACCAGCATTCCAAGCACTGCCAAATGCTTTAAAGTTCAGGCTTTTTGTGGCTGTAACTCAGAAAACCCGTCCTCTGCTAACTGACCAGTCAGTCACCCTGCATCTCTCCTCTTCTTTGCCTTT
Source organism: Rhizomys pruinosus (assembly GCA_009823505.1). Taxonomy (NCBI): domain Eukaryota; kingdom Metazoa; phylum Chordata; class Mammalia; order Rodentia; family Spalacidae; genus Rhizomys; species Rhizomys pruinosus. The sequence continues at coordinate 2,079,446 of VZQC01000299.1, forward strand.
CCTCTAGTACAATCTGCCAAGTAGACCACACAGCATACTGTGACTTCCAGAGATCTATGAGAAGTATGTTTCTCCTACAGAAGAACCCTTCATATATACTTTTGTGATATTTACTTTACACTAATTATAAGCAATTCATAAATACAGAGAGTAGAAAGGTATGGAGAATAACTCCATGCCCTACAAATTTCAGAGACATCCAGATGGAATTTCTAAGTCTTCTATATATGCATATAGATTTTGCTTGTTTGTATGCAGGCACACAAGTGTGTGTGTGTGTGTGTGTGTGTATGTGTGTGTGTGTGTGTGAAGGGAGCCTTGGTTGTTGTTCCTCAAGCACTGTGAATCTTTTTGGAATCAAGAGGCTCTCACTGGCCTGGATCATTCCCCTAGTAGCCTAGGTTTGCTAGGCACTGATCTCTGAGGATCCCCCTGTCTTGGCTTTCCAAACACTTGGATTACAAGCGCACCTCTATTCCTGGGTTCTGTTCTGGAGAACAAACTCAGGTCCGCATGCTTGCAAGGCAAGCACTTTACAGATTGAACTGTCTCCCTAGCCCTGCATACGATTTTTATAATTGACACATTATAGCAGCAATTTGAAGCCTGCTGATTTTTCCTAATGTTTCATATAAGCATTTCCCTGGAGCCATGAGAAAAGCTTTCTAAATATTTTTATAACTCTGTAATATTTCTTCTATGGATGATTCCTTGGTGGTTCCCTCAGCGCTGGATATTTAGATTATTTCCAGAGTTTGAGAATATAAGTAATACCTCCATGAACTTCCATCCACAAGTATTTGTTGGGCAGTCATTGTATTTAGTCCTATGTTTGATGGAGTGGATATATATATTATATAATATATATTATATATTATATATATAATAGTTTGATCTGAAATATCCCTCTAAGGCCCATGCACTAAATAAAGGCTTGGTCCCAAGGTGGTAGCTCTCCTTGGGGAGGGTGTAACTATTAAGATGTGGAGTACTTAAAAGAAGTTAGGTCACTTGAGGTGTACCTTGAAGAATGGGGTGTTGGGAGGTCTCTCTCTCTCTCTCTCTCTCTCTCTCTCTCTCTCTCTCTCTGCCTCTTTCTTTCTTTCCCTCTCTTGCTTGCTATGAGGTGAATTTTTCCCTCCTCGCACTCTTCACTCATACTTGCTCCTTTGTAACAGGCCCCAAGGCAGCGAGACCAAACTGCCATAGAGACGCCCTGAAACCGTGCCCAATCAACCTTTCCTCCTCACAAGTCATTTATGCCAGATATCTGTCACAGAAATAGACAGCAGTCTAATGCTATGTGTGTTGTATACATTTATATACATACAAATGGTTGCTATCTTTGGCTTGACATTACCTTTTTGCCAATGTGTAAAACAATCACATTATACTGTTTAACTTTATGTGGATGAATACATCAGGCTCTCTCCTAAGGAAGAGGTTTTCAGAGCAGAGAAAGAGAGAATAGGTTGGGGTGGAGAAGAGCGAACATTGGAGCACCCAAAATAAAATTTATCTAATTTTATCACCCAGAGTGACAGACACACCCTTCCCTGCAAACCTCTCTCCCTATAGCCCATGCCAGTAGAATAAAGATTCCTAGCTACTTTTCTCCTCAAATGTCCCTATTTTTAGCCTTTCGATGTAGACAAGTGTGGAAATCCTATCTCACTTCAGCATGACTGGCTTTTTTTTTTTTTTTCTGTCTGCCTCTGCCCAGCCCCTCCCAGTGCTGTGAAGCTGTTCTTCTCTATTGTAATGATTCATTCTAGAATTCTGCCCCAGTTACTCCAGTCTGCACTCCCAGGGTCTCTCATGTTCTTTTAGCAGGATGTTTCACTGGCCTCCAGTTCTTCAGCCCTTTTCCACGTTATGTTTGAATACTCCCTGCTGAGCTATTTTCCCTCAAATTGGATGAACCTGTGATCCTCCATACAGCTCCACCTGGAGAGAGAATCCAAGCTGTTAGGTACATATCAATAAGCAGCTACCACACAAATGTCCTCATAGTCAATACAGAGGAAAGAGACATCCAACCTACGTGTAGAAAGGGATATTTGTGTGGTTTAAGACCACAGCAAGGCCAGCCAGGGGCCAGGATCAGTGATTAGAGTAACTTGACATGGCCTCGTTGCCAGACAGTGTAGTGGGAATGGAAACACAAGTGTGAGAAACAGAGCAGAATTTGAAACTTTCCTAAGACTGGAGTCTGACACAGAAGATTCAAGCTCCTTGCATCCCCTCACAAATATCTAGTGAGTATTAACTAAATGACTGGTACAGCTCCTGACAGCGCACAGCAGTAGGCTTCCATTCTTATGGACAAGACAGACAATCATTAGACATCTAATGTGCAAGTTATGATATGCACCAAAGATAGCAATAAAAAGAGGGGTATGGGAAGGGAGTTCTGGGTGTAGAGGGAGTGCCATTTTGGACAGGGGTTTGATGTGGAGACATTTGATATGAATCTAGAGAAAAGGTCAAGATCAAAGCTTCCAATATAGGCAATTGAACAGCTGGTGGTGACAGGGACAGGAAATAGAAGAGGAAAAGGAAGACCCAGGCCAGATGATGAACACAGAGGCAAAGATGTCAGCTCTAGAGATTTTAGGTCTGAGCTCCAGGAGGACATTCCAGTGAAAATGTGGCAAAGAGAGACTGGCCCAGAGTGAACGCTTGGGCAGCAGCAGAAGGAACTGCCAAGAAAAAAGGCAGGTAGAGGGAATCTCGGCAACGCCACAGCACCGAAGGAAGGTGAAACTTCCATTGAAGTAGTCAAAAACTGATGACTCCAAAGACCTCTGTGGATTTGACCATTACAGGGAGACATCTTTAGTGGTCTCTCAGAGAGAACGTTTGTGGAGTGATGGGAATGGTAACATCTCTATACTTGGGATAAAAAGACAGCTAGGCAGGAGGAGATGGAGGAGAGTGTGATCATGATAGAGAAGAGAAAGCAAGCCTGAGGGAGCAGGAAGCTAAGGGGATTTTCCTTTGTATTTATCATGTATTTATTTGAGGGGCTAAGGCTAAGAACCTAGGGCCTTCTGCATGTTGGGAAAGCTCTCTACCATGGAGCTATACCCTCAGCCTTCTTGGATGTCATTATCATATTATAAAGTAAATTAAATCAGTTAGCAATTCCTGCTCACAGCCACCATGATTTTAGACCCACTAACTCAACTTAAGGCTTTGATAAATGAGCTGTGTCTAGATGCTAGAGCAGTGTCCAAATCTAGGACTGTTTTCCTATTGCTATTGGTAATATTATTGGTAATAATAGCTACTCTAGGGTGTTTGTTTCACTATTGACCTGGGTAAAATGCATTCTGGGAAGCACAGTAGCTTAGACCAACATAAGAAGCAGTGAGTGACCTCGGGCTAAATAGGCTAGAAAACAGCTGTGTCCCAAACTGAGGATGATCTAGGAAAGTATTAGGACCAGGGGATGAAATTGAACCCATAAATCTAGAGAGCGAGAGACCCTAGAGAGCCCTCAGTCTACTTCTTTACTTCATATTTCTGAGCTCTCTTGCAACAGAGCGGAAGCAACCTCCTTCCCACCCTCCTTGAGGCTGGGCCAGGCACTGATTAAAGACATCTTGATGCTCATCAGTAAGTCCTGGGGACTTCCAATGCAGGGGAAGAAGGCAGGGATCGACTCAGAACCATTTATCCCTGTACGGGCGCAGAGCGCACAACTTCAAAGCATGGCTTTCAAATCCCACTCATCATATACTAATATAGTTATTATGACAGTTCGTCTGGCATCCATGGAAGTAAAGTTGTTGAGGAAGAAGTGCTGATTTCTTCTGCATCCTTTCTTATTCTGTAATTGAGAGGCTTGTGAGAAGGTGCTTTGTGATCAGCTTCTGTATGGGAAGGGAAAGCAAACAGGTTGGAAAGAAAGAAGGGCCCGAGCAAGACATAACAAGGCCTTGCTCAACCTGTCCCAAGAACTCCAGACTAGTTGCAAGGTTCTCACATGAAGCAGTCACTAGACACAGGGAATCCTTGAATGTGGGCCATCCAGGCCACTCAGGGGGACACCCACTCTCCCAGGAATTTGTCTGTTAGTAGTAAAAACATCAAGTTTGAGAAAGCTAAAATTTTCTTTTCCTTTTTTATAATGAGTAAATTCAAATTATGCATAACGTTTGCCATTTTAACATGAATACTTTGGGCACTAAGCATGTTTACATCATGCAAGTGTCACCACCATCCAACTCCACAACTAAAAATCTTCACCTATGAAGTACTAAGTCGATTTCCCTCTGTAGCCCCTGGCGACGACCAGTCCAAGTTCTATCTCTTTGAGCTTGACTCTCTTAGGCCATTGTAAGAAGAATCATACAATTTTTATCCTTTTATGACTGGCTTATTTCATTTAGCATCATGTTTTCAAGGTTAATCTATTTGTAGCACATGCCAGAATTTCTCACCTTTCTAAGGCTGGATAGTATTCCACTGTGCATCTGTGTCATGTTTGCGTCCACTATTCATCTTTCAATCTTTCGGCTAGGAACAATCATGCTGTTTTGAACACAAGGGTATATAAATCATAAAAAAAAATGAGAGATCTCTATGTTCATTCTTCTTTTGGTGGGTTCTTTTTGGCTATTCCAGGTCCTTTAAGACTCCATACAAATTTTAAGATGTATTTTTTTTTTATTTCTACAAAAATCAAAATTAGTTTTTAAAAGATTGATTTATTTTTATTTTATGTGTGTGAGAGATAGTAGTACCTGCTTGTATGTATACCATGTGTGTGCCTGACGCTCATGGAGGCCGAAAGGGGGTATCAGATTCCCCTGGGCCAGGAGGTTCAGGGAGTTGTGAGTCACCATGTCAACTCTGGGAATTGAACCCAGGTCCTCTATAAGAGCAGCAAGTGCTCTTCACCACCGAGCCTTGTCTCTGCTCCCATCACTAGTCTTTTACAAGCTCTTCTTCTAATACCTCTTATCATTTGGGTTAGTATATGAGCCAAGCTGACTTCTTGAAGGTGAATATATGGTTTAGAATCTTCAGATCTGTGGGAAACTGAGTCACAGAGGATCATCAAAAACTGTCAATTTGTCCATTCCACTCTTTTAGCGAAGTGTCGAGGTTGGGGGAGGGAGTATGAAGATGATTACAATGTTTTGTATGAAGTGCACAAAACTTTGACTAAAATATACATTAAGAAAAAAACTAATTAAAAAACAAAAAAAAAAATGGAGAACTCAAGTAGGATCAGATCATGAAGGTCAGGCTATGGAATGCGTGGCTGGCACTGGAAAATTGTAGTGAGCCAGAGAAAACAGAAAGCTATGGAATTTAAAAGATTGGAGAAAGGACCCGAAGGCTCCATGTCAAGGTCTAGAGATCACAAAGTATGGCTGAGTTTTCATTAAAAACATAACTTCCTCTCTCCCTGCTGCAGATTCTCTCACATATACTCTGTGGCTGTGAAGGGAGTGAGCTCTGAGCTCTTGGAGCTGGACGAGACAATGTCAGAATCCAGCTTCTCACCTGTAGGCACTGTGGATTTAGGTAAGCAAATTTACAATTGGAAATGCCTTTTTTCTTTTCTTTTTTCTTTTTTTCTTTTTGCCTTTTTTCTTAACAATAAAATGGGATCGGGACTTCAGCCATCTTACAGACTTCCTGAAACATTGATTAAAATAATGTACCTAGGGCTGGAGACATGGCTCAGCGGTTAAGAGCACTGACTGCTCTTGCAGAGGACCTGGGTTTGATCCCCAGCACCCATATGGTGGCTAAGAACCATCTTTAACTCCAGTTCCAGGGGAATCTGACACCCTTTTCTGATCTCTGCAGCATTGCACGACATGGGTACACCAACCTACATGCAGACAGTACACTCATACACATAAAAAATAATAAATAATAAATAAATAAAAAGTTAAAAAAATAAAATAATGTACCTAGAAGGAATTGTGGTGATAGGAGGAGAGAGAGAGAGAGAGAGAGAGAGAGAGAGAGAGAGATCAAGGCTTGCTTGGACAACTTAGTAAATTATTGCCTTATTTTGAGGCAGGGATTTACTTGCCTAGAATATGCAAGACCCTAAGTTCACTTTCTAGTATCTGAGATATAGAGATACAGAGACAGAGAAGAGGCAGGGCATTATATTATTGTAGAATTGTTAAGATAAATAAATTAAGATAACAAAAAGTTATAAAGTAGAGCCATTGAAGGAATAAATAATATTTCTTGATTAAAGAGTGACAGTAAGAATCTTTTTTTTTTTTTTTTTGGTCTTTTTGAGACAGGGTCTCCCTGTAGCTCCAGCTGTCCTGGAACTCACTCTGTAGACCAGGCTGGCTTTGAACTCACAGACATCCGCCTGCCTCTGCCTCCCAAGTGCTGAGATTAAAGGCGTGTGCCACCACACCCAGCAAAAATCTATTTTTGATCAGAGAAAGTTCTTTGGAAGAAGGGTCATGGACCTTGCAACCTTAAGAACATGATGTATGAGGGCTGGAAGGCGGCTCAGTGGTTAAGAGCACCCGCATGGCAGCTAACAACTGTCTGTAACTCCAGCTCCAGGGGAATTTGATGCTCTCCTTTTGACCTCCATGGGCATTGCATGACACAGGTGTACCTACACACATGCAGGTAATACGCTTAAAATAAAAGTAATAAATAAGTAAAAAATAAATGAGTAAATAAATAAGTAATAAATAAATGAGATCTGCCTGCTTCTGCCTCCTAAGTACTGGGATTAAAGGCGTATGCCACCAGAACATGAAGTACCACTTCCAAAAGGTCACTTTAAGATGCACTCCAGGGCTGGAGAGATGGCCTAGCGGTTAAGAGCGCCGACCGCTCTTACAGAGGACCCGGGTTCGATCCCCAGCACCCACATGGCAGCTGAGAACCGTCTGAAACTCCAATTCCAGGAGAACTCCAGTTCCAGGGGAATCCGACACCGTGTCAGAAGACACGGAGGTCTTCTGACCTCCGAGGCATTGCACGACACGGGTGCACAAACTTGCATGCAGACAGTACATTCATACACAAACAGAAATAATAAAGTTAATAAAAAAAAAAATAAAAAAAAAAAAGATGCACTCCAGAGGTGTGGGAAGACCCTGTCCTTGGGAAAACCTGGGCGATTCTAGAAACTAAAAGAATGCCATAGTGGTTCAGATGAAAAGAGCAGGTGGTGGAGGGGGGTGGAATAAGGATGGAGCAAATCACAAGAGCCGCTCTGAAGGCTAAAGTGGGGACTTTGCATTTTGTTCAAAGTTCAAGGAGTCTGTAGAGTATTTTCAGCAGTCCAGCGACATGAGCTGTCTTGGGGGAGTTTAATAACCGATAGTTACTCTAGCTGCTTGGGGGAGAATAGCTGGTAGGGAGGCAGGAAAGATTGGGGGATCCCAATCAGAAGGTCCTGTGGGAAAATGGGAAGATGGCTGGGGAGGTGGTGGCAGGGGAGAGAGCCGGCCTAATTTGATAACAGTTGTGAGGAACAGAGATAAGGAGAAAATACGCAGAAACACAGGAGGATTTCTGTGGAATAGAAGGGGATACGTGAGGTCTCCCTGTAAGATATCACAGCAGAGACCTCAGATTTGTGGTCAGACAAGAGTCTGGAGTTCAGAGAAGAGGTCTCCACAGGAGATGACCATCTCAGAGTCGCTAGAATGAACCCTAAATAAAGGATGAAGTGGCCAAATATATAGGGGGCAACATTCCAGAATCTAGTCAGTGAGACCGAGATAAACATGAGAGAGGTAGGAAGCCCACCTGGAGACCACGTGTCTCAGTATCCAAAGTTTGACAGGGGAAGGTGTGCCACTCTGATCAATGCTGTTCAGAAGCCAAGTGAGGGGCCAGAGATGAGTGTACACTAGGTTTGGAGATGTGAGGGCCATCAGGAACCGTGACAAGAACGACACTCTCTCTGGGCTCAAAGGGAATGATAAATAAAGTGTAGTTGACACAACACTAACACATGGCCTGTACTGGGTCCTTCTCTGATCTTCTATGGTAATAGAAAGCCATTTGGAGTGGGATCAGGGTAGAAGAGTTCACGTTGGATGATGAGCTATTTAAAAGTAGATGTGTTAGCCAGGCGTGGTGGCACATGTCTTTAATCCCAGCACTCAGGAGGCAGAGGCAGGCAGATCTCTGTGAGTTCAAGGCCAGCCTGGTCTACATAGCAAGCTCCAGGCCAGCTAGGACTAAAGGGAGACCATGTTTCAAAAAGCACCCCCCCCCAAATAAAAGTAGGTGTGTTTTGTTTCTCCTGGTATTTCATTTGGTGCTTGTTTGTTGTTTTGTTTTTATTGATACAGAATCTACATGGGCTTCGAATCTGCTGTTCTCCTGCCTCAGCTTTCTGAGTTCTCTGATTCATGGATTATAGACCTGAACCATCTTGACTGGCTGAAGCATGCTGCATTTTCAAGGAGTGTATAACTCTTTCTGAATAATTGCTATAGTAATTATAAGCGAATTATGAACGTTTTAGAAGAATTGGTTGGTCAGTAATTGGGATTAGAGGGGAGAATCTTTCTCTGTTTCTTCCTTCTGCTATATTTTCTTTTCCAACATGACCCTGCCTCCCCCTCCGCATAAGACCTGTTCTTGTGTACATTCCTGGGTGTATGATTTCCTTCACCATACACCAAAACACCACAGGGCACCAGTTCCAGAACCAAGGAAAAGAATGCAAGATGACAAGCATCTATATGGGCAGAAATCACAACCCTCCACCTGCCTCCGCCCACCACCACACACACCAATGTCAACACCACCATCTGTAAAAACGACCACACAGGCTCTCCCTGGTGTGGTCGCTGTGATTTGCTTTGCCTGACACTCTTGAAGAAGCTGGGTGTCTCAGGACAGTGCTTCTGGCTCTACCCTATTACAGATCCTAAAATGCTCTAAATTTCAAGTCAATAAATTCTAAAAGGATCCCCATTCATGAATCCTAAAGGCAGGCAGCCATGTTTCCTCTTGCCTCTTTAATCCTCGAATACCAAGATTTCCACAGAGCCTGAGAGTTCCTGGGAGTTCCCAGGAGACACAAAAACCTATTCCCATCGCACTCCTTAAGGGACATTCCCTCTTACATCAGCCAGCACTGTGGAGAGGGCGAGGTGCTCTCTTGCATGCAGACTCCCACCAACTGCCACCTACCTTGCATCAGCAAAGGAGCAATGGAGAGGAAAGATTCCTCTTAGCCAGTTTCTGAGCAGGAAGAACTGTGACAAACACCAGACCGCTGGCCCCGGCTGCCCCTCACTGCCCCCTCCGTGCCCCACCATAAATGTCACTCTAAATGTTTGTTAGAAGAATAGAATCCATAAACAAACTAACAAAAGGATCAAGAGTACTTTGTTCTGGGACTTGGACCCAGGATCCCTTCCCCAGCTCCATGGAAGCTGCTCAGGGCTCTGTCATCCCCCGCCCCATTGTGGGCTGCTGCCGCAGCCTCTTGACTCATCCGCCCACCCATATTCTCTTCAAATCCACTTCCCCCACCTCCAGAGCCATCTTCTAAGGAGAAAGCTGTGAAAAGCTGCAAGTGTTGTTTCCCTGTAAAAACCCTTGAATGGCTCTCCTTTTCCCTCAGATTGAAGTCCACGGTAGCAGTAGTAGAGGCTCACCAAGACTTGGCCTCTGTCCCTTCCCCAGTCCCACATCTCGCCTCTTCCTATGGCCTACTGGGGATGTGAGTAACCACTCTTCTATAAGAGCAGACCTCAACCCCTACTAGTGACCTGACTTCTATAAGAGCAGACCTCAACCCCTAACAGTGACCTGACTTCTATAAGAGCAGACCTCAACCCCTACTAGTGACCTGACTTCTATCAGAGCAGACCTCAACCCCTACTAGTGACCTGACTGATTCCTGTCCATCCACCACGACACAGTTATGAATGAATCATCTCTTTTCCGACCCTTCCCATCTCTTCTTATTCCTTGGAGTTGGTTGCTTCTCCCAGAATCTTCCAGGATTTCACCTCCTTCATCGCACACCACTGTCTTGATGTCTGCTTTAGGCTCTGTCTCTTCCACTTGCAGCTTAATGTCTGTGTGATGAGCATCTAACATCTTCCTCTGCCCCTAGCAGGTATTCAACACTTATTCTGGAATGAACATGTGTCATCAATCATTTCTTGAACTAATTGTCTTGAATGTGATTAAAAACACCTCCCCACCAATGCTGCTCAGGGAAAAAAGTATACATTGGTGACAATTTTAGGTATAGCTAGTAAAGCCAAATTTCATCATCTAACAGAGAGTCTTTGGTTTTACTATCTCAGGCTAGACTCCAAAACTAATGCTTTTTGATTCTTGGTTTCCTGTCTTTATCTAATCAAGAGCTTCTGCCAGTTCCATCCTGTTTAGTGTGTGCAAAGCTCAAGTGCCTTGGCAGCATGCCCACTTTCACGGTTGATTCCTATAGTGTTTCCTAACCTGACGTCCCGGTCAACAGGTCTCCCTAGCAGAGGTCTGTTGTGGCCCCCAGCCTCTTTCTCCTCACTCCCTCCTCTTTGGTTGTGGCCTGCTTCACAGCCAACACAATGCTGAGCCCCTTTCCTCCTTACTTAATGAGGTTTCTCATGAAATGAGGTGACAAAAGCCCATGACGATGCCTTTCTATCCTTTTCTTTGCCACATCATTTCAGATTACTTTTCCCCATGTGATTTTTTCAAGTGAATGGAGAAGTATCCTTCATACTAAAAGGTCACAGCACAGCAATGACTTCAGATGTTGGTTTATCTATTGGCAGTATTTCACTCACGTTGTCTACTAAAGTCCCAAGAAGGCAGAAAATTTCCACTTTCATTAGTCTTACTACAGTACTGGGGATATGGAGTGATGAAGAATAGCTTCCCACCTCCCCAGAACCTTGCTTTACCTTCATCCCTGCCCCCTCTCATCATATATTTGTATGTATTCCAGATTGTTATGTCTTTCTCAAACGTGATGCTCAGAGCAGAGCTTAACAGTCTAAAAGAAGTCTAGCTCCAGACGCTATAAATTGTGCCACCCAGTCCAGATGTCACTGAATTCAGGCCCTGGTCAAGCAGGAGTTAAAATCCTAGCCCAGAAACTGTGAGATGGCTCAGCTGGTAAAGGTGCTTGATGCCAATCTGAGTTCAATCCTCAGTACCTATGTGATGGAAGGAGAGAACAGACTTCCTCCAGCTGTCTTCTAGTCTCTACATATGTACTTTAGGCTATACTTTGGTACTATGTATTGTGTATGTGTACTTTGGTGCACATAAACACACACACACACACACACACACACACACACACACACACACACGCACACATGAAAAACACATGCAGCCGGGCGTGGTGGCCCACGCCTTTAGTCCTAGCACTTGGGAGACAGAGGCAGGCGGATCTTTGTGAGTTCAAGGCCAGCCTGGTCTACAGAGGGAGTTCCAGGACAGCTGGGGCTACAGGGAGACCCTGTCTCAAAAAGACCCTCACCCCCCCAAAAAAAACACATGTAATCAATGCCAGGCATGGTGGCGCATACCTTTAATCCCAGCACTCGGGGGGTCAGAGGCAGGTGGATCTCTGTGAGTTCAAGGCCAGCCTGGTCTACATAGCGAGCTCCAGGCCAGCTGCAACTAAAGGGAGATCCTGTCTCAAAAAAGACAAAAAAAAAAAAAAAAAAAATAGAATGCAAACTGTTACTTCTTCTTTAACCTACCTCCTTATCTACCTGTGCCTTTGAAAAACTTGAAAGACAATCTATAGGACAAAAAAAAAAAGAATGTTCACATAGCAAAATAATTTTGAAAAGATGTTCTAGCCAGGCATGGTGGCACACGCCTTTAATCTTAGCACTCGGGAGGCAGAGGCAGGTGGATCTTTGTGAGTTCAAGGCCAGCCTGGTCTACAGAGTAAGTTCCAGGACAGCTGGGGCTACAGGGAGACCCTGTCTCGAAAAGACCAAAAAAATAAAAATAAAAATAAGAAAAGATGTTCTAAATAAAAAATACTTACTAAGTATATCATGTAAATATAGTGATGTACTTGCTTTATTCATTCAGTATTTTCTATATTTCAGGATTTGTTCTAGGCACAACCAACTGACAAATAGGCTACTTTCTTTTTCCTGATAGAATAAAGGTGAAGAAAAAGGACAGGAAAAATAAATATTTATGTAAACATTCTTGAGAAAACTTATATACTTTTATTTAATTTACATACTTTAATCTTCACATGATTAAGACAGTTGGAAAAATTTATCAATTTGTTCAAGGACCTGTCCCAAGAATGTCTAGACTTGCATAAGTTTGCATAAATTAGATTCTGTGGGCCAAATAGCTAACTTCCAAGTCATAAAAGCTTAAAAATAACAAATGAAAGGCAAGGACTATGTGTCAGTAGGTAAAATGCTTGCTATATAAGCATGAGGTCCTGTGTTCAAGCTTCAAAACACGTGTTTAAAAGGGAACATGGTGGTGCACACCTGTGATCCCACCTGGGGAAATAGAGACAGGTGGGTCCCTGTCAGCCAACCAGCATAACCAGTAAGCTCAAGGTCTCAAAAATCAAAATGGAGCTGACTCCAGATATTAGGCTTAAAGTTATAAAAAATAGTCCTAAACAGGCACAAAACCTTAGCTTTTGACCTTGATTAATAATGTATGGTCACCTGCAGTCAAAGGACAAATCCATTATTGTTGTCAATTAATGCTCAATAATAAAATTTCCTCCTTCTTTCTAGCAACTAGCTAAGTGGAAACTCATAAGTTGACTATTAAAATGCATGGGAAGCAGATTCTGAGTCCAGATGTCAGGGCCAAATGAACAGAAGGAGAAACCAAATAAATAGATGGACAGTTTGAAACCCCTTGTTAAGAAATTCTACTGGACTTTTAAGTTGGACATTTGAATTCACCCTGTTCTTACTTCTCCTGTCCCCTGCCTAGATCCTGTACCTAACTACTCCTGCCTTCACTTCACTTCCACCGGCACTAGTCAAGGACGTTTTTTCCCTCTATAGTTATCCTTTTGGGGATCCTTTACATAGACCCTCTGAATAGGGAATATCCCAGCTGCTGCACCCAACATCCGTTTTCACCATGGAAGAAGTCAGGGTGGTTGGTATCCCGAATCCCTACTGATGATTGGGGTGACCCTTTTCAGAGGGTAACATAACTAAACAGAAGCTAGAAATTGCCAAGGTAGTTTAGGGATGAGACCCTCCCCCCAAATTAACCAGATTCTTTCTCAGCTGAGAACTCAAGGCTTCTTGGACCAGCAAGGACACACATATCCTTCTGGTAAGAAGAAAGAGTAAGGGGAAAAAGAGGGAAAGAGAAAAAAGAGAGAATTACATACCAAGCCCTGTAAGTTGATTCTTATTTCACTAGAGAAGAAATGGAAATCGCCCCCCCCCATTTTCCATTTTGTTTTGTCATTGTTATTTTGTATTTTTCTTGTTTATTTGTGTGTGTGTGTGTGTGTGAAAAGAGAAAAATATCAAAATGGAGGGCCCCAGAGAAATTCAAGGTTGAGTCCTGGACTCCACATGCACAAATGCACACACACACACAAACACACACACACACACACACACACACACACACACACCACACACACGGAGATGGGGGAAACCCTGATCATTTCATGTGAGTTGAAAGTTTCGTTCTGACTTGTGGCGACTTTGGGCACTCCTCTGCCTCCCCACACCTCCTCCACAGGCAGAGGGGAATGGTGAGATGAGGCAAACACTTGTGTGCCCTAAGCTTTTACCTTACAACTTACACTTTCACTTCCTCAACTAAAACAAGCCATACGGACATCCCTACCTCCATTGGAGCAGAGGTGAAAATGTATTGTGCCCAGTGGGAAAATCAGAAATATTTAATTAATAACCTAAAACCTACCATGGGTCCTGAAGCGTACAATCTTTCCCATCACACTATACTCACAACTAGAAGGGGGAAGATTAACTGCCTTCAAAGGGACTAGGGGCAGAGGAACATAAATCCTGAGAGTTAGGAGCCATTACCTATGAAAAGTCACAATCAGGAATGAAGATAAGTTATCTCTAAAATATACATGAATATCTGTGAGAGTTGGAATCTTTTTGACAGGACCCAGGCTAACTCACCAGATTTACAGATATCTAGAAGAACACATGCCCCACACACAGACCCGGGGTGGGGGAACACTTGCTATCATGAGATCTTGTAGAATTTTAACAGGTAGGACTTGGGTCCAAACCATATTATATAATAGCACATTTCTGGCTAAAATTTATATTACAACAAGGTTTCTGAGCATCAGCGAGGAGCCTGCACCCTTCTCCTGCCTTCCCCTTGCACTTTCAGAATAGATGGAAACACTAGAGTCTGAGAGTAATTTTCATTTCTCTCTAAAATAATATCCTAGCAATTAGCTATAAATTTTAAACTGATAAATATGCATAAGAAAGCCAAATTTGGGAGGAAGGTGTAGCCCCATCCATAGACAGAAATGTCATCAGCCAAGCTGCACCATCATGAAGATCCTTGTAAGGATCTAGAGTCACAATAAAGCCTCACCGTCTCCTACTGAAATGCTGACTCATAGGTGGTCCAGATGAACTCATTACACACTGCAGGCAGCACCACAGACTGTTGTCTAATAGATCATGCTTAGTCACTGAGCAGCTTAATTACCCCAAAGCAGATACCAAATAGCACTGGAAAGTGTTCCTGGGCCCTCTTTCTATTGAGAGAGAGAGAGAGAGAGAGAGAGAGAGAGAGAGAGAGAGAGAGACAGAGAGAGAGAGAGACCTTTTCTGGTCTTCACATTAGGTAGAAAATACTTCATTCTGAACCTGCTTATGAAAGTGTAAATCTCAAGATTTCAAAATGATATAACTACATGTAATAGAGCCTATCACCTATGTAAATATGGCTATGCCCCCTTCATCGATAACTTCAACAATGATTAGGCTGTTTTCCAGTTCCAGTTTTTTCCAAAATGAATATGAAAAAGAGGTCTGTCTCACTTTTAAGGAAATGTCACCCATCAGGAGCTATGGACTGTCTGGCTGGTGATAGAATACATTCTGATCTACATTAGTCATTTGAAAGTATTTTTACAATGCACGTATTTTAATGCTTTTATGTTTCAGAAAGTATGTAAGATGACCATATTGTTATAAATAAGCATACATGTTCTGCACTCCGAACACAAACACTCTAAACACTAATCAAACTTTTTAACCTAAAATAATTACTGTTTTTAAGTCTGGGGACTGCTCTTGCCCTCCATTGATGTGAATAGTCAGAGTGACTGTAAACACACCTTATCAAAGTAATACCCAGAAAATTCTAAAGAAGCAATTGGGCTGTGAGTGAGAGATGGCTCAGTAGTTAAGAGCACCTGCTGCTTTTGCAGGGGACCTGAGTTTGCTTGCTAGAATCCATATCAGGCAGCTCATAACTGCAGGTAACTCCAGTTCCAGAGTACCCAATGAGCAACTGGGATATAGAGAGAGCTCACTATATTTATGTTTGTCTTATCCTAGTTAAGATGTTTGTTCTGTTAGAAATTTACTAAAAATTTCTTTATGTAAAAATAAGAGAAATAGTTTTTTGTTTTGTTTTGTTTTGTAAATCAAGTTCTCAATATGTAATTCAGGCTGATCTAGAACATGCAATCCTGGTTCAGTCTCCCTAGTGCTGTGATTACAGGTGTTTGCCACCACACAGGGCCTGTTCTGTGTTGTTTACTGCAGGGAAGTGTCAGACATAGTAAACAAGCTTTGGAGTAATTAACTGCATGTGAAGGAAGACAGCAAGATCATTACCTTCACTCCTTAAAAAAACGAAAACAAACAAAACCCTGCGGAGGACTATACTTGCACTAACCTTTTCTAGGAGACTCTCTTCTTGCCATCACTTCTCCCACCTGAGAATGGAACAAGGACTCGACACTGTCTGGGGTACCAGGCCTGAATACCCCCTTCTGGGCTTCAGTCTCCTCCCATCCTACTGGCATTAATTTCTCATTGTTTTCTGGCATAGATTCTCCATTAAGGTCAAATAGTGCCCCCCCCTTCTCCTCTGCATACACTCTGCTCATTCATTCAGCCACTAAACAAAAGCATTTATTAAAGATTTGCTTAGAGTGCCAGGCTTGAAGGTAGAGCCCGGAGAGGACTGGCAAGCCATTCTGGAGGGTGAGGATGGGGACACAGGCCCACAATCAAATATGACAGGATTATACAGTGTTCCCAAGGGCCCTAAGGAAGAAACCATTTCGTGTGTGTGTGTGTGTGTGTGTGTGTGTGTGTGTGTGTGTTGCAGGGGGTATTGAGAGAGAGGTCAAGAACAGCTTCTAGGAGGCCAGTTAGCTGTTCATTGGACATTTGCCAAGTAAGCAAGTGGGAAGAGGTATTTTGGGCAGGAGGAACATTCTGTTCAAAGGACTGTCGTATCATCTCATGTTGCCACTCATGAAAAGCTCTTCCCGCTGTCCTGGGGCTATTAAATTGCGATTCATCCTCATCATGAACTAGCAGTACATCTTCTTGAACCTAAGAAGATGGTTCATCTCACCTCCCTCCCTTCACTGATGGGAAACCTGAGGTATAATGTGTTAAGGTATTGGGGGGTTAAGCTTTGACCCACAGCCAACACTCACCAGGAATGTTTCTACTTTCAATATGCATTTCTTGAGCACCAACCAGGGGAAAGGCCCCATGAAGTACACACAAGGTGAAATGAGTCTGGATTGCTCCCCGCCTGCTACCACAGGCATTTATTTTTCATTGGAAATACAGGGCCTGGAAATTAAGAATATTTTGGTGTCCAATGGCTCTGCGTAGGAAGCCTGGCCCTGGGACACTGAGGCTGGTGACCTTGGATCTGTTACCCATCCTTGCTGAACCTGGCTCCTCTTAAGTGGATCAGCATACCAACTGAACCATTTTCATGGGTTTGTTAAGAGGACTGGTATGATAAGGATTTGCAGGGCACCAGCAACTCAATAAATCTCAGGGTCAGGTAATAAAGATTTAATACAATACAGGAAGGTTAAGCAACAGCGTGGAGTAGGTAATCAAATTTTTAAAAATTGACTAACATTTCAATTCCAAGGTCTTTAACTGATAAAAAAAATTAGCATATAATTCCTTAAGACCTCGGTTCTTCAAAACCTTGTGTCAAGCAAAATCTAAATGGAGATTTTTCCCCCCTAAGGTCCAGTAACCTACACCATAAAGAAGCCTAATTACTCGATTAGTATTATACAATCTTTAAAATCAGTAGGTCTGAATAATACCCTAGAAATCAGTGTTCTAGAAGAAAAAAAAAAGAGAACTTTCTGGCTGTAAGTTTCTACTCTTTAGCCATTTATACTCTGCTCTGTGGCCTGGGATTCCATGGTAAACTGTGAGACACCTCACTGTTGGTATCCGAAGCATTGTTGAGAACAAGAGGCTTTGCTACTGAGAAGGACAGAAATGAAGAAGAAAGACACGAGCTAGATTGTGAGGCTGTGTCAGCTGAAACTTTAGAACAATGAACAGCCATCGTGGATGGGATGGGATGCCTTCTAGATAGTGGAAGTTTCATGACTGCAGGGTTTCCAGATGTGGCACCCCCTGCCACCACTCAACATTTGACATGGCTGAGAAGCAGACTCAGCACCGCCCTTCTAACATCCTGGTCTGCCGTCTAAGCACGTGACTATTGGCCATCTATTATGAATTAAGTCCAAGTCAAAATACTGACTAGACAACAGTCAATAAAGCCAACAACACGTCTGTCCTTGAAGAGATTGCATTCTAGAGACCTGGCTGTGGACTCCCCTCTGTGAGGTAACAAAGAATTCAGGACAACTGAGCTGTCCTCCCTTAAGTATAGAGATCTGTGCTTCCAGATCAGGACAGGATGAAGCATTGTTCATACAGAGCCCTTCTCCTTATGAAAATTAGGTAAGTAGTTCAGAATGCCATACATGGAATAAATAAAAACTGTGAACACGGAGACTAAAAGTGACCCAAGCCACAGCAGTAATGCTCAAATCATCAAAATCCTTCAAGATAAAGTTACAGGGCACGACTTAGATGTTTGCCTGGTTTTTATTTTATGTTCTGTACAGCTCTAACCCCCAACCTTTGACTTTGTAGCCATCCCTGGTTTGAGTTTGGATTTGAACAACTGCCCAGCCCATCAGTAAGTACATCAGTGCATTGGAGCAATAACTCATGCAAAGGCATTTAAAAGCTTACGCATCTCCCATAGACCTAAAGCAGAGAGAAATAAGATTCCATAGCAACATGTCACTCTAAATCATCGTTGCCATTTCATGAACGAAGTGAGGGTTGAAATAGAAAATATGCAGAGCAGAAAGTGGGGCCAGGTTAGCAGATAGGAGTGGCTATTCTGTGGGGATTAGATACAACACTAGGCTTATTTATCTTAGGGAAGCTTTTGGATGGGAGGCCAGGAAACCTTGTTATTTGTAACTCCCTTTTTCATTTAGAAAACCAAAAGGCTCCCTTTTCTTGTTCCTCACATCCAGACCCGAGAGCCGTGGAGACCATTAGAGACTAAGGGAAGCTGGTCGCTGCCGTTGAAAATCTTTGCTGATTTGATTAAGGTTTTGCTTATTACAGTCAACATCGCGGCAGCCAAAAAGTAGCTAGTAAACACGTGGAGGGGTGAGCTAAAGACTTTCCTCATTGTGAGGTTTTTCTAATCAGCCATTTCTGTTGAAAAAAATGAAAACCCATCCCAAACGAGGCCTCATCCTCGATAAAGCTGAGAGTGCACTCCACTGGCTGCAGGAGACGCCTCACACACTGCAGACAGCAAATACAATTGGAGGCAGAAGCAAGTTTCCAACATAAACAGCAAAGGAAACCTCTTGGAAACAACTTGACAACTGGGTAAAATAATAACTGCTTCTCTGAGTTGGCTCAAGGCTGTGAGGATTCTAAGATCAGAGAAAGTGTTTCCTGCAGAGTGGCTGGACTTGAAGGTGCGTGTGTTTCAGGAGTTTATTTAGGAAGGGGGGTAGACAAGAGCCAAATGTCATATACAAAAAGGAAGAGCATTCTTGTAACGTCGTGTTTTTAAGAGCTATACATTGTCTCAGATTTAAATATCTATCTATCTATCTATCTATCTATCTATCTATCTATCTATCTATCGTCTATCATAATCATCTTGTGTAGAGGGCTGTATATGTTTGTGTTCATGTGGAGGCCAGAGCTCAACCTCAACTCGATCATCAGGAGCCATCTACCTTGTTTTTAGAGACAGAGTCTCTCACTGAGACCTGGAGCTCACTGATTAGGCAGGCTAGGCTGGCTGGTCATAGAATACCCATAAGGATTTACCTCCCTCTACCTCTCCAGACCAAGGATCACAAATATGCACCCCATGCCCCACTTTTTTATATGAGTTCTGGGGTTCAAACTCAGGCCTCCATTCTTAAACTGTAAGCTCTTTACCAACTAAGTTATCTCTCCAGGCTCTCAAGTCTCTGATTTTAAAGTTCAGACAACTTCAGGGATAGAGCTGGTTCAACAGGTAAGAGCACTGGGTGCTCTTGCAGAAGACCCAGGTTCAATTCCCAGCACCAACATGATAGCTAACAACCTTCTATAGTTCCTTCCAGTTCCATGACATCTGGTGCTCTCTTTTGGCCTCTGTGGGCACTGGATGACTTAGGTGCACTTATATACATGCAGGCAATGCAGGAATATACATAAAATAAAAATAATAAAAATTTTTAAATTCAGACAATTTCTATCTTTCCTTTGTTTGAAAAATTAATAGCTGGATCTTTAATGGGCTTCTCCTAGGGAAGTTTTGCTCTAGAGACTTCTGTGTGCTGTTCTAAAAAGCATGCATCATTTCTGCTAACATTTTCTTCATAGGTGATCCGCAGGTGGCTTTATTGACATATGAACCTAAAAGAAAACTATGAAGATCTCTCCCAATTTTAGCTTAAGTGTTCCCCTACATTCTCTGGAGGCTCCCTGATCCTGAAGAACTTTCTCTTAAGAATTTACCAGTGGGCACATGTCTATTGCTGTTTTGGAAATAGCTCTATTTAAATAACATGTCACCTCGAAGTTTTTTGCAGGCCACATTACTTTGCCATTTTACAAAGGGTTTGGATTTCCAATGACACTTATTAAATGTTTGTATCTAGGGATGTAAAATGCACATTCTTTAAATAGCTCATCATCTTTATAGCATGGAGAAAAAGTAAAACAGTCTTCTCTGTACACCATACACATATCTTGTTTCATTTTATAGTCACAATAAGAGAGGTATTACTTACACTGACCATTTTTTACTGATTAAAGAAAAAAAGAGCCTACCTGACATTCAAGGGAATTTACTTGCTTACAATTTATTCTCCACAGAGCGATACAGTAGTCTTTAAACATATGAACTTGATGGGGCAGTGAGATGCTCCGTGGGCAAAAGTCATTGCTACGCATTCCTGGGGAGTCTGTGTTCCATCCCTGGATTCCACGTGAAGGCAGAAGGAGAGACCTGACTCCACAAAGTTGTCTTCTGACCCCTTCGTATCCATGTTGGTCATGGCACACCTGCTCACACACACACACACACACACACATACACACATACACACACACAAGCACACACACACACACTCCATGCACACACAGTAATTATATAATATACCTAAATCTGGGCCAGGCATAATGGCTTATACTTGTGATCTTAGTTCTTGGGAGGCTGAAGTGGAAAGCAATCTGCCATGAGTTTGAGGCCAGCCTGGGCTACATTATGAGTGCCAGTCTACTGAGGACTACAGAGTAAGATCCAGTCACAAATTTAAAGGATTCAGTCAAGATGTAACAACAGGATTTATGCTCTCATCTGTCTGAAATAATTACAAACTGGGAAAAACACGTGAAAGAAAAAATTTTAAGTGTCATCAGACATTGGACTAATAGGCTAAGGGTATTTTGGTCCTTGGGTCACAGGAAGCCAGAGAGACAAGTCTGCAGGTGCTCAAACCACTGCCTTGTTGCTTTGCACATAATCGTTCAAGGGTTCCTTGAGTTGAGGAGACAGATACAGGAGTCCAGGCAGGCTGAAGCAGCTGGAGTTCTTAAGGGAGAAAAGAAAGCTGTGTGAGATATAACTCTGTGGAGCAGCAGAGGT
This sequence comes from Rhizomys pruinosus, assembly GCA_009823505.1. NCBI lineage: Eukaryota > Metazoa > Chordata > Mammalia > Rodentia > Spalacidae > Rhizomys > Rhizomys pruinosus. Next base: position 2,100,605 of record VZQC01000299.1, read on the forward strand.
TCCAGCAAGGGTTCACACAAGATCTGCTCAGCTTCACACATTGTGAAGAGACTGCCCACAGCTGGAAAGGTAGCATAAAAGAATGACAGGGCACAGTCTCCAGAGATTACAGGGCACCAGGACCAGGTCCCTCTCCCACTAGCCAGATTGGGAAAGCCTCATAATTAACAAGGCGTGGAGCACATTCTCAAAGGCATTTCACCTCAGAAGTGGAACAGAACTGGCCCCAGACAAAATGCTGACTGGCTTCCCCTAAGAATGATTTTCCAGAAAGTCAAAAAGATCAAGTGGTTTCTAAATATTTTTGCTATGTTATAGAACAAAGTTTAGGAATAATTTGGGGAAAAGAAAAAATATCTAATACCCAGCAAAAGGACATTCATAATGTCTATAATCTAGGCCAAAATTAATAAGCATGCAGGAAAAAAGCAGGACAATATGAATTCACAACAGAGGGGCAAGTCAATTAAACTGACCTAGAAATTAGTACAAATGATAGTGTCCATAATGAGGGTATGAAAACACTGGCTGTATTATATTCCATGTATCCATAAAGCCACAGCAAACATTGAATAGTATTTTTTAATATTTTATTCATCATTTTAATTTTTTTATGTGCATCGATAGATTACCTCCATTTAAGTACACCATATCATGCAATGGCCATGGAGATTAGAAGAGAGTGTCAGATCCCCTGTGTGCTGGACAGCTTTAGTGTCAACTTGACACACCTGGGTGGAGGGAGCCTCAGTTGGGGAATTGGCTCCATTGGACTGGCCTGTGGGCACATCTGTGGAGTATTGTCTTGATTGTCTAGCAATGTGGAGCACCCAGCCCACTATGGGTGGTGCCACCCTGGGCAGGTTGTTGTGTATCGTATAAGAGGGCAGGCTGGGCATGGGCCAAGGGAGCAAGCCAGTAAGCAGTATTCCTCCATGGCCTGTGCTTCAGCTCCTGCCTCCAGGTTCCTGTCCTGAGTTCCTGCCTTGGGCTCCCTGAGTGATGAACTGTGACCCAGGAGATGAGAGCTGAATAAACCCTTTCCTCCCCAAGTTGGTGGCGGTCAGAGTGTTTTGTCACAGCAATTGAAGAGAAACTAGAACAGAAATTGGTACCAGAGAGTGGGCTATTGCTGTGACAGACCTGACCTTGGTATTTTGGGGAAGGATTGTGGAGGTGTTTGGAACTTTGGGCTGGGAAGATTATTGAATGCCTAAAGATTGTTGCTGTGGAGCTTGGAGTAGTTTTGCTGAAGGAGTTGTAGATGATGGAGTTCTGGCTTGTGAAGTTTCTAGTTTCAAAGGGGAGCAGAGATCATCAGGACTGTTTAATCTGTGGGTTCTGGTCAGCTGGGACTGAAGAATCAGCTGTAAGTAACAAGAGACCAGAACCTGAAGGGAAATCATTGTTGTACTGGGACAATTGATGCTGGTTAGCTGGGGCTGAAAAATCAGCTGTAAGTAACAAGAGACCAGCATCACTGTGGTGAAATCTTCTGGGAAGAATTTCTTCAGGGTCAGCACACAAAAGCTGTGATCCAGAAGGGGCCGGAGCCTCCATCTCAAGCCAGAAGCAGGACTTGGTAGTGTGTAAGAGTCTCCTATATGGTTCTGGTGTTGAAATTTGAGGGAGTAACAGAGAGCAGCTGAGGCTTGGCACTGTGAGAGGTCAGGAAAGACCATTGGTGGAAGTGCACCTCGGTTGCAGTGAAGACCCCAGGATTGCAGGGGTCATGGAGAGAAGCTGAGACTTTGCACCAGGAGAGGTCAGAAGAGACCATTGGTGAAGGTGCTGCCTCAGTTTCAATGGCGACCCCAGCTTTTTGGAGATGCCAGGACCATGGGACGACCACCAAGAGCAGCAGCAGGTGTAGAATGGAGTCAGCCTGGGCCTGTGAAATGAACTGTGTGTGCCACGGACGGCAGAGTCAGAGAAGAGGAGCTGCTGAAACCCTTTGGAGCCCAGAAGATCGTGAGTGAATCCCAGGTGTCCAGCCTTGAGCTACTTCGCTGGACTTAGGTTTTGTCTGAGTGTGCCTGATTCTTCCCTTTGAAATAAGACAGTACTTGTTTTGGATTTCACAGCGGCCCACAGTTAAGAGACTTTTAATAGACTGAACTTTTAAGTGTTGGAACATTTAAGGACTGTGGGGCTTTTAAGGTTGTACTGTCTTAGGTTGTGATTAATGTTAACATCATAACTTGGGGACGAGAACTGGAAAGGTGGTGGTTTAATGGTGATGTGTTTTGTGTGTCAAGTTGACAAGGAGTCAATTGTGCTGGATAGCTTTAGTGTCAACTTGACACACCTGGGTTGAGGGAGCCTCAATTGGGGAACTGGCTCCATTGGACTGGCCTGTGGGCACATCTGTGGAGTATTGTCTTGATTGTCAAGCAATGTGGGAGCGCCCAGCCCACTATGGGTGGTGCCACCCTGGGCAGGTTTTTGTGTACCGTATAAGAGGGCAGGCTGGGCATGATCCAGGGGAGCAAGTCAGTAAGCAGTATTCCTCCATGGCCTGTGCTTCAGCTCCTGCCTCCAGGTTCCTGCCCTGAGTTCCTGCCTTGGGCTCCCTGAGTGATGAACTGTGACCCAGGAGATGTGAGCTGAATAAACCCTTTCCTCCCCAAGCTGGTGTCGGTCAGAGTGTTTTGTCACAGCAATGGAAGAGAAATTAGAGCACCCTGGAACTGGGGTTATGGATGGTTGTTAACCACCACATGGGTGCTGGGAACTGAACCCAGCTCCTCTGCAGGAGCAGCTAGTGCTCTTAACTTCTTAACTGATGAACCATGTCTCCAGCCTCAAAGATTGAATTCTTAAGTAGAGATTGATACACACACACACATACACACACACACACACACACATACACACACGTATCACATTCAAATTGAGTTTCAAGGGTTGAAAACTAAAATTTCTGGGAAGAAAGAAATATAACAATGTAGAGTAGATGGCTAGTGGATTAAATACCACAGAAGAAAATATTAGCATACTGGAAGACAGGGCAATGGAAGCCACCCAGAAGCCAATAAAAAGATTTTTTTAAAGGTTTGTATGCTCAGCATGGTTGCATAAACCTTTAATTCCAGCAGTCAGGTGGCAGAGGGAGGTAGATCTCTATTAGATGGATGCTAGCCTGGTCTGCATAGTCAGCTACAGGGAGACCCTATTTAAAATACAGTGGCAGGATACAAAATTAACCTAAAAAATTAGTAGCCTTTCTTTACACCAACAACAAGCAACTGGAGAAGGAATATAAGGAGACCTTCCCACTCATAATAGCCTCAAAAACAATAAAATACCTAGGAACAAACCTAACTAAAGATACCAAAGATCTATACAACAAAAATTTTAAACACCTGAAGAAGGAGATTGAAGATGACATCAAAAGATGGAAAAACTTCTCATGCTCATGGATTGGAAAAATTAATATAGTAAAAATGTCCATTCTACTCAAATTAATATACAGATTCTACGCAGTCCCAATTAAAATCACCATGAGTTTCTTTACATAGTTGGAAAAAATCCTTTCATTCATATGGAAAAACAAAAGACCCCAAATGGCTAAAGCAACCCTGAGTGAAAAATATAATACAGGGGGATGACCTTACCAGACCTCAAGCTATATTACAGGGCTATAGTCATAAAGACAGCCTGGTACTGGCACAAAAACAGACCTGTTGACCAATGAAACAAAATTGAAGATCCAAACTTGGGTTCATACAATTTCAGCCACCTCATATTCGATAAAGGGGCCAAAAAAGCTCATTGGAGGAAAGATAGCATCTTTCCAGCAAAACTGGATCACCATTTGTAGAGCAAAATTAAACCCCTACCTCTCACCCTGTACAAAAAACGACTCCAAATGGATCAAAGACCTCAACGTGAAACCCAAAACTCTGAAAGTGATAGAGGAAAAACTTGGTAGCAATCTACAAGACATAAGAGTAGGAAAAGACTTTCTAAATCAAACAGCAGCTGTCCAGGAAATAAGGGCAACAGTGGACAAGTGGGACCTCATCAAATTCAGAAGCTTTTATACCGCAAAAGAAACAATCAAGGAAGTAAGGAGAAAATCCACAGAGTGGGAGGAAATCTTCAGCAATGATACATCTGACAGAGCATTAATGTCCAGAATATATAAACTACTCAAAAAAACAAAGAACTCACTCAAAGGATGGAGTAAAGAGCTAAACAGAGACTTCACCAGTGAGGAAGTAAAGATGGCTGAGAAACATCTTAAAAAGTGTTCAATATCGTTAATAATTAAGGAAATGCAAATTAAAACCACTCTAAGATATCATCTCACTCTGATAAGACTGGCTAAGATCAAGAAATAAAAAGACACCAAATGCTGGAGAGGTTGTGGGGAAAGGGGAACACTCATCCACTGCTGATGGGAATGTAAACTCATATAACCACTGTGGAAAGTAGTGTGGAGAACCCTTAAAATACTCAAAATGAGGGGCTGGAGAGATAGCCTAGCGGTTAAGAGCACTGACTGCTCTTGCAGAGGACCCAGGTTCGATCCCCAGCACCCACATGGCGGCTAAGAACCGTCTGTAACTCCAATTCCAGGAGAACTCCAGTTTCAGGGGAATCTGACACCCTCTTCTGACCTCCGCAGCATTGCATGACACGGGTGCACAAACCTACGTGCAGACAGTGCATTCATACACATACAAAAAAATAAATAAAATTTAAAAAAATATTTAAAAAAATACTCAAAATGAGCCTACCACCTGACCCAGCCATACCACTCCTGGGTATATACCCACAAGACTCATCCTACTGCAAAGATACATGCACATCTATATTTATTACAGCTCTCTTCATAATAAGGAAAAGCTGGAACCAACCCAAGTACCCCTCAACAGACAAGTGGATAACAAAAATGTGGTACATCTACACCATGGAGTTTTACGCAATGGTAAAGAAAGATGACATCATGAACTTTGCAGGTAAATGGAAGGAACTTGAAGCCACTATGCTAAGTGAAGTAACACAGTCCCCCCAAAGCAAATGGGGAATAGTTTCCCCATTTGTGGATGCTAGCACCAAATGCCTAGTTGAAAGGCAAGCTGAGCAACGTTATTGTTAAATTTCTTTCTATCTGAAAGCAACTGTGGTGTTATAATGTGCTGTTATAATCCTAATGGGCCCTAGAATTAACTTGCCACTTATTTTCAGGCATGGTAATTAACGTATATGGGTGGAAGGTATGTATTCATAATTTAGAGTAATATAAAATTAACAGGAAAATATGAATTCCTAAACATATTTCAGAGTTAACATACAGTTTATTCCCAGAGAACATAATTCTGGTACATATATTATGTTTATATAGGCATATTTTTGAGCAATACAAATGGGAGGGAACAACAACAACATAAGGCCTGGGTCAAAGAATGGACTGATACAGTCAAATTCTGCCCAAAGCAACAAACCTCCACAGAGAAAAACTTTAACAAGACTGAGAGAAAAATACATGATATATATGGAAGAATGCATGAACTGGGGTGGGTGGGGGAAGAGAAAGGGGAATATGTCTAAACTGAACTGAAAAATGATGTATGAAACACACAGAACATCAATAAAAGTATTATATTTTTTTAAAAAAGAAGCTTGAATTAGTCCAGAGAGCTCACGTATTCTTATAAGTGTAGCCTAGAGATATTTACAGGAGAACTCTTAGATACCATTTTAAATAATCAGGTTAAAAAAAACTCACCCGGGGACTGCGTTTGAGCTCTCCCCTAAAAAAAAAAAAATCACCCAAACCCCCAAACTAAATATAGTTAACAATAGTGAGCTATAGGCCAACTTTAAAAATCCAGAAAGGAATGCAACTTCAGTCACCAGAGTGGGCAGACAACAGTTGAAAAAAATTAATTCTTTTCGAATTTCATGACTTTTATAAACCATGAATTCCAAGCACAAACCCATGTAGGAAATGCCATACAAAGTATGAATAATCAATCACTAAAATCAGTGGTAAATTTTTTTTATTGTTTGTAGAAAAACCAAAGATACATTACATAGAGATGAGAAAATGGAGCCTAAAATCCAATCAGAACCAAAAATAAGGAAACAACAGCTTAGAGCAATGAAGCAAAGAAACAAAAAACTCCAGAATTCTATGTCCAGTAAAAGCCTTTTAAAAAATAAAGTCAGGGGCTAGAGAGACGGCTTAGTGATTAACAGCACTGGGTGCTTTTTCAGAAGACCCTAGTTCGGTTCCCAGATGCCACGATGGTAGCTAACAACCATCTGAAACTTCAGTTCCAGGGGATCTGATGCCCTCTTCTGGCCTCTACGTGCATTGCATGCATGTGGTGCATTTACATACATGTAAGCAAAACACATGCACACAAAGTAAGAACAAATAATAAAAATAAATAAATAAATAAATAAATAAAAACTTTGGGGAATGAATTTACCATCAGTAAATCTATACTTAAAAAATTAAATAAAAGGGTGCCCCTGCATGAGGAAGTGGACAAGGGGAAGATTAGAAGCCTGAAAACATGGTGAGGAAGGAAAACTACCAGAAATGACATCTGAGGAAAGTGGAAAATGTTTTCTCAGTCTGTATAAATCACCTATAAAAATAGCCATTTAAAGTTAAAAAAAAAAGTTCCATTAGAAAATCCATAACCAAACTAGTCCATGAATAAGAACTGTTCCATGTAAGGATCTGCTACTGCACAGAGTGGTCTATAACACTTGTTGGTATATGGTGATAATTTGAAGTTGTAGCTTATGGAGATAGGAAGATGGCACAGGTGGTAAAGTGCTTGCCTTGAAACTATTAGGACCTGAGTTCAAACCCACAGCCTATGTAATAATGCCAGGTTTGGTGTCAAATTGGAGAGGCAGAAATAAGAGAATCTTCCAGGCTCTCTGGCTGTGGTGCAGCCCACTTGGTGAGCTCTAGGTCAGAGAGAGAGAGAAGCTATCTCAAAGCAGGTGGACAACATTCCTCTAGAGGATATCTGAGGTTGTACTCTGACTTCCACACACACATGAATATATGTACATGCATGCCTGTACACACATGAACCTGTACACACATAAACCTATACATACACGTACACACATGCATGGAGAAAAGGGATAAAAACCCTAAAAAAAATCACTAGGCTAAACAACAAAAGAGATAAATGGCATCCTAAAAAGTATGCAACTCCTTTAAAATGAAGGAAAAGAGAAAATAATGAAGAGACTAAAACAAAGCAACATCAAGATGGTAGATTCAACTTAAACATGTAAAAAACACATTAAGTACAAATAGTCTAAATACAGAAGGTGGAGAGTATTAGACAAAAACTGCAATAGGAATACTCTGTAACAAACACACTCAAAATATAAAGATACAAATAGCTTCCATATAGAAGAATGAAAATCTTCCACTCAAGCCTGATTATAAACCTAGTTTAACTAAGACAATGTAACAATGGAATGAAGACAGAGGAACGGAACAAAGGACCAGAATAGAGAGATAGGAGATAGGTCTACATGTCTATGATCTGCTGATTTTGAAAAAAAAAAAGGAGAGAGAGAGGGCAACATTAGTGGAAAAGGGAAACCCACTGGAAAAAAAAATGGAGTCATCATAAAACAATTTTTGAAATAGTGATATTTTGTTATGCTTTGGATTTTAAATATTTAAAATTTTAAATTTTAAATATTGCTCTCCTCAAGGCTTGATTACCACCCTATAGTATTTTATTGGGAGATGGTGGAACTTTGGGAAGGTGGGGCCACATGGAGGGAATTGGGTCGTCCATTGTGTGCCTTTGAAGAAACACTGGTCTGACTCCTCTCCTTTTCCCTGCTTCCTATCTTCATGAGTGAACAGCTTCACTCTAACTTCTGTCCCCACCAAGACATGCCTTGCCACAGACATGGTCTGGGGCCACAAGTCAAAGTACATATTCTTTTAAATTTGATTATCTTGGGCATTTTGTTACAGCAATTGAAAACTGATTGACACACATATACAATATGAGAAATCAGTTTGAAATGGCACACATATACACACATGTGTGTGAGTCTTTGTGTGTATGTGTACAAAACCTAAGATAGTAACTTAACAGAGAAGTAAATTGTTCTGACCTAGTAGTAGACAAATACTTATTTTTTTACTTATTTATTTTTAAGACAGGGTATCTTGTAGCCCAATCTAACCCAGAACTCACCATGTAACCTAGGCTGGCATTAAACTCATGATCCTTCTGCCTCCGTGTCCCGAGTGTTGGGATTATAGGAATGTACCATTGTGCCCACCTGGAAGAAAAGACTTCTCAGACACCTAAAGCAAATTCTCAAGTTGGGTTTTATCAAATTGGAAATACTTGTTCTTCTCAAATAGCATTTTATTTAAAAATATTTTTATTGATTCTTTGAGGATTTCATACAAGTATTTTGATTATATTCAGAACTCTCTCCTGCCTCCATCCACACCTTACCACCCCTGAGAGATTTCATGGCCTCTACTATTATTAATTTCTATGGTCTATTGAATCTAATTTATGTCCGCAAATGTTTTTCAGTGTGGGGCCGTCCCTCAGAGCTGGTTAACCTATTCTGTGTCACACTCTTAAAGAAAATTGACTCTCTCTGTTCCAGTAGCTTCCAGTTGCTATTAGTTCCTTAGGTAGGGCTAGGACTTTTTGTAATTTAATTTTAATTTATATATTTGTTTATATATATGCACTCATTTATAGGAACAAAACAAGTTTAGGAGTTGGACAGCATGTATAGCCCTGGATATTTTAAAATGTTAAGTGTACATCTACCATTTGGCCCGCCTTCTCACTCTTATTTACCTATGAAAAATGACCATATGAGATTTAGATCCAAATTTTCAGCAGGGTTTTGTTTGTGATAGCTTAAATCTGGAAACATTTATTCCTTATCACTGTCCAGAAGGAAAACTGGAAACAATTCAATTGTCCATCAACAGGTATATATAAACAAATTTTGTGTTAGTACAATGGAATACTGTTCAGGGATGCAGAGAGAACACTGTGTTGATACACTTATCACAAGGTAATCTCAAAATAACTATGTTAAATAAAAGAAGCCATGTTCAAAGAGAATGGTATTTATGATTACTTTCATATTAAATTTCAGAAAATTCCACTGATTAAGAGTGACAGAGTAGGGATGGAGGTGGGTTAGTGGGAAAATGAATAGAATTTGGAGAATGTTGGATACATTCACTATCTTGATTTTGTTGATACATTTATGGTTTTTAAATTAAGTTAAAACATACCAAGTTTTATAGTTTAAATACACACAGCTTATTTTACATCAGTCATACTTTAGTAAAACCGTCTTAAAAATAAATCAGAACACGCTACTCCTCAGTTTGGTTTTGCATACGTAAATTCATTTTGCATTTAGAATGAAGTGCAAACCTTCTCCTGTGACCCAGCGGAAACCCTGTCCCCACTGGGCTTCCTAGTATGGTTAGTCCACACTGAATTCACTCAATTAACCATGCAGCTCTTCTAGGCTCTGTCGACACACACACTAAGCTGTCCTTCGGCTCATGTTTTTCGCATGCTGTTCCGTCTCCCCAGAACACCGTAGTTGAGTGCATCACCTGGTTAATATTCTTTCATTTTCAGTTTCAATCTTACACCTCCTGTGAAGCTTCTGATGACTAGAATGTTTGAGGGGACTTCCTCCCAAGTCATTCTTTGCTATAACACTTCGATGTTATAATCACCCATTACCTAGTAATAAGCTTGGGGATGGTCTGTCTCTCCCACTAGGCTGTGGGCAGACCTATTTCATGGGCTGTGTCAGTGACATATTCTTGCCCTCCACCCCATGCTCATATGCACACCAAACCCTTCAAGTGACAGCTATTTTCATACAGACCATCTTCATGAGAGACAAAGACAACCTTGAACAAAGAAACAAACCAAAATCAGAGTAAAGATCAATAATGTCAGAAATCTCTGTTTTGCCAGTGTTGAAATATCTTTGTTTTGCTTTTTTTTGTTTGTTTATTTGATTTTTGTTTTTGAGACAGTATCTCATAGCCCAGGCTAGCCTATAACTGTCTACATAGCTGAAGATGACTTTGAAATCTTGATTTCCATCTTCTCTCTCCCAAGTGCTGGGGTTAAGCGTACTCCATCACACCAACCTCAACAGCATCTTTTCAGAAGAGATTTTTTAGGGTCAACAATGTTCAGGTTGTCAGTTTACAAAAATGGGTTTCTGAGAATCAAAAAGTTAACTTCTGGTCTGGTGAAATGACTCAGTGGTAAGCCTGAGACCCGAGTTTGATCCCCAGAACCCCCATAAAGGTGAAAGGAAGTAAGCAGCTCCACGAAGTTGTCCTCTGACTTCCATATGCTCCCCTCAGCACACATGCCCTCTCCTCCCAGCACACAGCAATAATAAGAACAAATAAAAAAAAATAAAGGTAAGACCTAAAGAGACTTTCATATAGACTGTATTTTACAAGCAATATTTTGAGGGGATTTTTGTTAAGTTTGTTTTTGTTGGTTTCACACATGCACATAATGCATGCTGCCTGCTCTCACCCTCAACTCTGGATTCTCCCTACAATGCTTTCTACCCCCTCTTGTCTATCAATCTCTTGTCTCTACCATGTTCATGTCTATTAATTTTGTTCTGTGACCTACTAGTTCAAAAGGACAAGGTAGGGCTCCATGAGCCCCTCCTCCTTCCATGACTGGGTGTTGACAGGGACAGTCTTGGGCTGCCCCAACTGCAGTTCTTATGGGTTTGGGATTGCAATGGTTGTGTTGATTCTAGAGGCTGGCATTTGTGGTCCTTCACTCTATCTTCCAACCTTTATACACTTTCTACCCTTTCTTCTACAGTGTTCCTCAAGGCTTAGAGGGACTTAGACTTAGAGGAAGTGTCTTCTTTAAGAAAGATTCTAATAAAAAACATAAGTCCTAATGACAGGAGTCATTTTATCAGGATAAACTGTATTCCTCAAACAACAGGAAGAATCTGATATGATCTAAGAGCTGACTTTCCTTATTCATATGGAAAAGGTTCAAAGATCAGGTCTTCCCTGAGCTGCAAACACACACACACACACACACACATACACACACACACACGCACACACACAGGCATTGAAGCAAGAGTTCTCAGATCCACTCTAAGCAGAGGACACAAAGAGAATGTGGGCTGACTAGACACAGTTTGGAATTGGGACAAGGAGAACTCAAAGTGGTTGTGTCTGGAGTCCCAAGGTCATCGGGACCATGGAAACTTAGGAGCAAGGGTTAAACGAGGATAAGAACAACAGGGACCAGCCTAGAAAGGAATTATTGTGAACAGGACCCATTTTCACCTGGAGCTCCTGGAACTTAAATGAACCCTCTATGGAAAAGTGAACGGAGGAAGTCACCCTGCATTGGTCCTTCACCAAGAATGACTTGGCAAGACTGTTTTCCGTCAGCAAATAATATGAAAGTTTGAGAAATAAGTCAGAGAAATAACAGGGCAGGCCCCTGGGATTTATATATTTTGTTAAATATTTTAGTATTTTTATTTTATGTATATGAATGTTCTGGCTGCATGTATGTAACTTCACCTGCATGTATGTAAGTTCACCTATATTGTGCAATGCTCATGGAGGTCAGAGGAGGGGGCTGGAGAACCTAGAACTGGAGATGGATTTTAACCACCATGTGGGTGCTGGGATCTGAAACTCAGTGTTCTTTAGAAGCAGCTAGTGCTCTTAACTGCTGAGCCATCTCTCCAGCCCCAAGGTTTTTGTTTTTGTTTGTGTGTGTGTGTGTGTGTGTGTGTGTGTGTGTGTGTGTGTGTGCTTTTCAAGATAGGGTCTCCCCGTAGCCCCAGCTGTCCTGTAACTTGCTCTGTAGACCAGGCTGGCCTTGAACTCACAAAAATCCACCTGCCTCTACCTCCGGAGTGCTAGGATTAAAGGCGTGCGCCACCACGCCACAGCAGGAACCAAGTTTTAAACTTATTTATTTTCCATATATTCTATTTCATTAATTTCTAAAACTGAACTTGTATTCTTTTTAAATTTATTTTTAAAAATGTTTTATTTATTATTTTTATGTGTATGAGTGTAGTGTCTGCATGTATGTAAGTGCACCTGTGTTGTGCAATGCCCATGAAGATCAGAAGAGGTCATCAGAGAACCTAGAACTAGAGTTAAGGATGGTTGTTAAGCACCATGTGAGTACTGGGATCTGAACCTGGATCTTCTGCAAAAATAGCCAGTGTGCTGTTAACTACTGAGCCATCTTTCTAGCCCTGCCCCTGGGATTTATGACAATAAAATGACAACCTGTATGCCCTAAGCTCTTTAAAGCTAGGACCATTTCAGTGTTAATCACAATTTATATTCAGGTAGCAGTACTGAGCACAGAGTAGAAAACCAAAATTGGGAATGAACGGGAGGAAAGGACACTGGGTAGTAAGGTTTGTGTGACCCTAAGCCCCCCAGTTTTCTGACTCTATGTTTTCCCTTTCTGTATTTGGTACACTCAAGGACAAATTGGCCCTATACTTGGAGCACAACAGCAATGGAAACAGACATATTCAATTTTCCTTTTGTTTACCAGTGGGTGAGCAATTATTTCTTTAAATCTGCCTTTATAAATAGGAGGTTATTTTATTTACCAAATTCATCCCTGGATGTCATATCATCTAGAAATGATTACTTCTGCTTAATTCAATAGTCTTAGCTCTTTCTCTACTCATTTTATTATGGCCACTGCGTCATTCTCTAGGAGCTTGAGGATTTTTTTTAATCCACTTAAAACAAAGAACAATATTCATTTGGTTCATTTATTTGCTGCTTTTCTTCCTTTTCCTTTCATGGGCTGTGCCTGAGAGTCCCAAGTCTCGATTTGTCAGAACAGCAAAGAGCTGTCTGCTAAAAGCTAAGGGACAGTGGAGAAGAGAAAGAGCACATCTATTAGGGCATGAAAAAGAGGGGCGAGAGCTGTATGCTACCAAAGAGAGCAGCTGGCTTTAGAATCAGACCTCCTGTCACATCAGGCTCTGCCATTTCCTGGCTGAAGGGACTTGGACTTGTTAGACAGCATCTCCAAGCTTCTGCTACGTCACCACAAGAAGGTGCATGGGATTAAATTAGATGCTCTAAGCCTGGTATAGAACCTGGCACACATTAAACCCACAAGGCCCTTTAGCTCTTTTATTTGACACTGAAACTGGCATGAAGTCATGGCTTTGGTCCAGCGAATAGCAATATAGGAACCTGTTCAGGGTATGTTTGTTAAGTATTTTCTTGTGCCAGGTACTGAGCTTTCAGGAATCAAAGTTTCAGAATCAGGTACCTCTTTAAACACACTTGGGAAAGATCAGATGGGAAATCACTCTCAGGAACACTGATGACTTAAATGACACCTTAAAAGTATGAAGAGATGGCCTAGCGGTTAAGAGCGCCGACCACTCTTGCAGAGGACCCGGGTTTGATCCCCAGCACCCACATGGCGGCTGAGAACCATCTGAAACTCCAATTCCAGGAGAACTCCAGTTCCAGGGGAATCTGACACCCTCTTCTGACCTCTGCAGCATTTCACGACACGGGTGCACAGACTTGCATGCAGACAGTACATTCATACACATACAGAAATAAATAAAATTTAAAAAAAGTATGAAGGAAATAAGAAAAAGGCTTCCAAACAGAAAATCTCAGGAAACACTATAGTTTGCCTTGCAGTTTAAAATTCAGCTGAAGTATGTGCTGTGGGGCCATAAAGGAACAAGTGGGCCACAGCTTTGCTCCCAGATCTACTAAAGGTCTGTGGTTTGTGAAGTAGGGGTGAAAGGAAACCCACATCTAAGCCAGAGCTTATTGGCTGATAGAGCTGCCCAGTAAACCTTCAAGCAAATGTAGTTTGAGAACAGGAATCCAAGGAAGTTGAGTTTGATCCCATTCAAAGAAAAAATTCATACACTGAATCCTCCTAAAGCTGAAGGTATTTAACATAATTCAGTGGAAATGAGGCAGCCATTCCAGAAATCAGAAAAAGCCTGGTTGTTTCATGTTGGCTTAGTTAATCTTCTGCTGAAGAAATGATCTTGAAAGAATGACGAGAGAGCACCCAGGTCCTGTGGGCATGAGGGGATTTCACACAGGGCAGCTGTATGGAGATGACACTACAGATCAGGAAAGAGCCCTTTGAACTCACTAATGAGACAAAGGATTAGAAGCTGGGGAAGGGGCAGGGCTGACTTCTTTTCAGGACAGGACATGAGAGAGAGGGGTATGACCCAAGGGGTGTCATGCCAATTGAAGGACACCTTAGAAAGATCCCTGGAAGCTGCTGTGAATTGGGCAAGGGAGGTGACCGTTAAGAATGATGGCATGAACATCCCAATTAAAGTCCCTTCTCTGTACAATGCCTACTGCTAAATGCCTATCAGGTCCCAGTAACCACTGAAGAGAAGATGGTCCTACAACAGGTGGTTGAATGAGGGCAAAAGAGAAATATCCATCCTTGGGGTTGTTAGGAGAAACAGGAAAAGACAGCTTCCTAGGAACAATACCCCAAAGGAACTTTCTTACTTCAATGAACAAGTCAGGAATTGGCTGGCCCCATTATTATTATTATTATTATTATTATTATTATTAATTTTGGCATTTCCCATACTTCTTAAACATATTAACTCTAAAAAACCACAGTATAGACCCAGATTTCTGAAGGTTCTTATATTTTTCAGATCTTACCCCTTACAAGGAAGGTGGCTTAGTTGGTAAAGTGCCTGCTGTGCAAGCAGGAGGACCCCAGTTCCAATCCTCAACACACACGGAAGAAACAAGGTGCGGGGTACAGATCTGCAGTCTCAGCACTGGGATGCTGGAGGCAGGCTGAGCCCTGGAGCACACTGGCAAGTGAAAACAGACAGCTGGGGAACTCTGGGTTCAGTGACACAGCCGGTTTCCAAAAGTAAGGTAGACCACAATTAAGAAAGACATCAGAAGTTAACTTCTGACCACCCAGGAGCACTCAAGAACACACACACACACACATATGCACATGGCCACCTACACACATATACACACACACATGCACATGGCCACCTACACATGTATACACACACACACATGAACATGACCACCTACACATGTATACACATATACACACACACATACATGTGCCCCTTCACTTGAAATACTCCGGTATTTCAAGTGAAGGGGCACATGTATGTGTGTGTGTGTGTGTGTGTGTGTACGAGAAGTCCTTCCTTCAAGGAACTCTCAGCACAATGCAGGGTGCTGTGGTGCTCTTGATCACGGAATTCCTAATGCACATTTCAACCATGCCTTACCTACCAAACCATGCCTGTTTATCTAGCCGTTCATTCATTCTACAAATGTCTGTTAACTACTTATCACGTGCTACATACTCTTCTCGATTCTGAGACAGGGTAGAGAGTAGAAAGAGCCATGCCACTGGCCTCTAGGAGTGGGTGTGTATTTTTGTTTACGTCTATATTTGTTTGTTTGTATTTGGATAGGTAGAAGGTGGCTTTTCAGAGAGAGACACCATCAAAACACAACTAAGTAGGCAAATAGAACAGCTATGATTTTATGAAGGAATCAAGAAATTGGATGATAGACTCAGCAGAGACAGAACTTCATCTGAAGTCCAAGGAAAGATTCCTGAGGCTTGGAGAAGAGCATAAAATGTGCAGACATTCTGGAAAACAAGCCGGTTACCTATATGAAAACTGAATATGTGAATACATGCTGTCAGCAGTCTCACTGCGAGGTATTTGTGACAGATATTCTTGCTTAGGTCCACCTGGATGTGTGCTCTAGAATGTCCACAGTAGTCATGCTTAGGATAGAAAGGAGCTGGGGCCTTCACTAGGGTGATTCCTGTGGAGTATGAAGACACAATGGGTGGGGTACACATTGAGTGGGTAGCTCTAAAACCTGTCCTGTTGAGTAGAAAGACAGGGAACAGAATGAGATACAGAAGCCATCCTTTCATGTGGAGACGTAGGAGAAACATCACGGCGTCATCCAGGTGGATAATTCCACATTCTCTTGTCATAGGAAGTGTCACACACTGAGGAGTGTGGGTGACTCAGACCTGCACCCCAGATGAAAACAAAACCAAACAAAAGGTGAGACAGAGTTAGCCAGGGTGAGAATGGAAGGGAATGAAGGTCACAGAGGCCCCTGGTGGACAAAGAGCTTCCCCAAAAACCGGCAGGGAGATTAATAGGGTAAGGGGCGTGGGACAAAGATGGAGAGACAGGTATGAGTTTGCTAACACAACGCCTTAGAGGAAAGTCGGACCTGATTCAGAAAGTGTCACGAGAGGCTGCTACGACTACGGTATTTCAAGGGGCAGCACGGTTTTACATGTCAACAAACCTACATAAACACACCATTGCAAACCACATCCAAACAGCCCCCATGCACAAACATTCTTAACAAAGACTCCTACGTACAAATATAACCACAAATATAGCTATAGGAAAACACACAAACACACCCGTGCTTTGGCCCCAGGCTGCTAGAAGGCCATTTTGATCTGTCCCACAACTCTGGCTTATAGTATAGAATGTAACCTGGTTTTCTTCTGCTGGGATTTTGCTGGGAAACACCAATGCCCAGAATGGCATGGGCTTCACCCAGCCCTTACCCCAGGTACCCTACAGGTTGTGTAATCCTAAGCATTCACATTCTGGATCCTGACTTTTCTCAGCCCTGAAGGATTCACACAGGCCTCCCTAAGTGAATCCATATTCTCAGTGCCTGAGAGCTGAATATGAAGGGAGGTGGCCTGACTCTGAGTCCCTGATCTACCATTACTTAAGGTGACTTTGGACAAATGCCTCAGTCCCCTTAGCTATAAAAGCTGCAAAGTGACACACCTAGTTTATAATTAGTTATGTGGAAGTGTTGAAATAGTTTCCAGCTACGGTGGGTTTTATAAGTTTGCAGTCATTGTTATTATTAGTGGGAAGCCAGTTGCTGTGTCCAGTAAATCCAGTGCTAGATTCTCAGATTCTCTTCCAGCAGAACCTTTCCTGATAAGCATCAGCCCAGGATCCTGTTGCCTACCCAGCCCCCCACCTGGTATCACACCACACACACACACACACACACATACACACACACACACACACTGAACTCCCAAGTTGCTGAAACATGACGTAATGCTTTTCATAAGCTCCTAAGTACCTGCATAGCCCAGTGCTGCCCAAGGAAACAGTCTTCACTGTAAACAGGGCTGAGGATTCTAGGATATTCCTAATGCTTTCAAATATATGCTGCCCACTACGAGTCTATTTTGCACTTCTTTTAAGAGGTCAAGAAAAACAGGCTGGATATTAACCTGGAGTGAGGCAGCTTCCGATTACACATGCTTTAGGCGGCATGACCCAGCACCCTGCCTCCCACTTGCTGGATGCAGTAGACGTTACACTTCTTTATCCCTTTCTGTCATCTTCCATCCACACCCATGCTTCCTAGCATGGCTCTGGAGTTTAAGAAGGCAATCCGCTAACGCTTTCACTGGAGGGTTGAATAACCAGTAGAGTTAACCTTGGCTGTCTCTGTTACTTGCCTTTTTTAAAAAAAAATTTATTTTATTTTATTTTATTTATTTATGTGTATGAATATACTGTCTGCATGCCGTGTCGTGCAATACTTCGGAGGTCAGAAGAAGGTGTCGGATTCCCCTGGAACTGGAGTTCTCCTGGAATTGGAGTTACAGAGGGTTCTCAGCCACCATGTGGGTGTCAGGGACCGAACCCAGGTCCTCCACAAGAGCAGTCGGTGCTCTCAACTGCCAGGTCATCTCTCCAGCCCTTGTTACTTGCTTTTTAAAAGGAAGACTTCTAATCTGAATAGTCCTCTAGTCCGTTGATTTGAGAGTAAGGAAATCCTTATTTCAAAAGATCACTGGACTACAGCTATGGCACAGCTATGGTAGACTTTTGGGGATCTCCATTTTTTTTTTTTTGTCTTTTCGAGACAGGGTCTCCCTGTAGTCCCAGCTATCCTGGAACTCACTCTGTAGAGCAGACTGGCCTTGAACTCACAAAGATCTGCCTGCCTCTGCCTATTTTAACCGACATTTCTTCTCCGGTTCCTTCATCCTTAGACTGCCTGCCTAGGTGGTCCTGTGCTGTGCACTTCCTCTGGCCTGCCTCTTCCTCTCATTCCACTTCCTTCTCTATCTAGTGATGTAGCAACACACTCCCCAGAGCTGTGACCTGCCTTCACCCCTCACTTTCTGCCCAAGGCTTCTCTGATAGCTATAGTAATGTGGCGTGAGTATCCTGGAAGTGAAGGTGCACCCCAGGGAGGACTGACCTGGGTGGTGGCTAGCTGCTTATCTCTGCCTTTCACATGGGCATTTGGTGTGTCTACCATCTGGCTCCCTAGAGACCTCCTGGTTTCAAGTCCCAGTTGCTCACAGTTGACCAACCAATGCCAACATTTGCCTCACATTATCAGTCCTGTGTTTGCCTTTCCTCCTTTCCCTTCCCTTGTTCCATGGGGTCACCTGAGGCATTCCCTGTAGTACTTGAGGAGGATGGAGACATGGCTCAGCGGTTAAGAGCTCTGCCTGCTCTTGCAGAGGACCCAGGTTTAATTCTCAGTACCCACATGGTGGTTAACAACACTCTGTAACTCTAGTATCAGGGGATCCAAAGCCCTCTTCTGACCTTCTCTGGCACTATACTACATGGGTGCACCTACCTACATGCAGGGAATACACTCATACACATAAAATAAAAATGATGCACCATCTATTTTCTGAAGGAAATTCAGCATACTGCAGTACCAACAATCAATATGCCCCTCCTGGCTGTTTAGAGATTATTATTCATAACATAGAAATTTAACACAGTCCTTGGGAATGATGAAGACAAATCCAATTGTTAAATTGAATGCAACTCGAATGTACCATAGCTTACCTGGTGCCCAGTAAAGAGCTAGGTTTTGGAGAGCCAGGGCAAGAGTCCCCCTCCCTGAGAAGACAATCTCATGTGCATAGGTTTGCCCTGTGCCCCCAGATCCTGTAAGAGAAAACATGAAAGGCACCCTGGAAAAGACTGAAAAGTGGACCTCTGGCTGAAATTTCCCTAAAGTTCAAAGAGTAGACTAGAGTCAGGTTGTCTGAATTCCCATCCTGCCCCATTGTTTCCTTGCCTGGTAAGTGACACATGTTCATTAAGCCTGGTTTCCTCTCTGAAATGCAGAAACCTTGGAGTTATTGTGAGGATTAAGTGGGGAAAATGTATTTAATGGTCTTATTGAGCCAACTGACATGTACCAGGTGCACAGCCAATTCCAGCTCTGTGTGAGTCCATTCCCACACAACGTGCTAATGCTGCGAGGGTCTGTGGCTTGAGTGAGAGGAAGATGGGTAGGATGGAGACTAAAGGGACGTGATACCCCTGCCCGGTCTGGATCATGTTTTAATATTTAATATTGGGAAGGTAAAATGAAAGTTTCCACTAAGGAAAAGGTAGCCGAGGTGAATTATTTTAACAAATGTTAAATTTCTGGCTCCTTTTTTTTTATTCAAGCAACTTATGTTTTATTCTGTGTTCTTAAAGTACTGCATTATGTTTACAAAGTTAGATGACTTCTGTAGGATGAGAAA
Organism: Rhizomys pruinosus; assembly: GCA_009823505.1. Lineage (NCBI taxonomy): Eukaryota > Metazoa > Chordata > Mammalia > Rodentia > Spalacidae > Rhizomys > Rhizomys pruinosus. The sequence goes on from VZQC01000299.1 coordinate 2,120,257, forward strand.
TGTATTCTTAAGTGTTGGGTGGTGTAATTTTAACTAAAAAAATTATTTTCCATACATTTTGTACCACACGTTGACTACTTTTGTTTTAGCAGATGTCTCCTTCTGTCTTGTTATCCTCGTCTGTCAAAAGTTCCTATACCTTCCATTTAAAATACATGGCTGTTTCAAAGTGTCTCTAGGAAAATACCTAACAGCTATTTTCTTAGCAATACTCACAGACATCCAGGCATGGTGGCACAAGCCTGCAATCCCAGCATTCAAGAGGTAGAAGCCAGGGTGGGGAGGAATCGGAAGTTCAAGACCAGCTTCAGCTACATAGTGAATCTGGGGTCATCTTGAGCTAAATGAGACTCTGTCTTTTAAAATAAAGAGGTGGATGGGCTGGAGAGACGGCCTAGCGGTTAAGAGTGCCGACCGCTCTTACAGAGGACCCGGGTTCGATCCCCAGCACCCACATGGTGGCTGAGAACCATCTGTAACTCCAATTCCAGGAGAACTCCAGTTCCAGGGGAATTCGACACCCTCTTCTGACCTCCGCAGCATTGCACAACAGGGGTGCACAGACCTGCATGCAGACAGTACATTCATACACATAAAGAAATAAAAATAAATAAAAAAATGAATAAAATAAAATAAAGAGGTGGAAAGGAGGTGTTCTAGCTTGCTTTTCTGTTGCTATGTTATAAACATTGACCAAAAGCAACTTGGGGAGGAAAGGGTTTATTTCAGCTTACACTTCCAAGTAACAGTCGGTCACTGAGGGAAGTCAAGAACTCAAGGCAGGAACTGAAACAGAGACTAGAGGAATGTTGTGTGCTGGCTCACTTACCCTGGCTTATGCTCTTCCAACTTTCCTTCTTTCTTTCTTTCTTTCATTTATTTTTAAGAAATATATTATTTATTATTTTTATTTTGCATGTATGAGGGTCAGAAGAAGACATCGGATTCCCATGGAACTGGAGTTACAGACAGTTGTTAGCTGCCATGCTGGGAACTGAACCTGGGTCCTCTGCAAGAGCAGCAGGTGCCCTAACTGCTGAGTCATCTCTCCAGCCCCCATCTAGCATTCTTTCTTATACACCAGGACCCCTTAGCTTTATACAACCCAGGAGCACCTGCCTAGGAGCAGCACTGCCCTCAATAGCCTGGACCCTCCCTCATCAATCAACAGTCTGGATAATTCCTTGTAGACATGGTCACAGGTCAGTCTGATGTGGCCAATCCCTCACTTGGGACTGTCTCTTCTTAGGTGACACTAGGTTGCATAAGTTGACAATGAAAACTAATAAGCACAGGTGGGGGTGGGGAATCCTAAGTCTTAAGTTGAAGGATGCAGAGGGATATAGGACTAATGAGAGAAAGATTGTGAATGGATTCAAGTGCTAGAGATGACAAAGGCTGACATATTTTCTTATCAAGGAGAAAAACTGGAGACCAGAGAAGCCATCTTGGCTAAACCCTTCCCTTCCACCGTCCTGTGTACCTGCACCTACTCCTAGGCACTTGGGCTTTTTCCTCCCACAGTGAACTAACAGGTCTTTGAAAGATATTCCACACTGCACCAGCAAGAAGAAAGGCAAAGACTTTTCCTTTGCTTTCTTCTCCTACTATTCTTCCCAGGTGACTGAAAGATACTTTTGGCCAGAATAGGTATTCCCACCACTCTGTCAGATGAAGAGATGAATGGAGGAGGGGCGAGGAGAAATGGGTGATGTAGGAATGGCTTGAGCGGCATCTAGCAGTGTCTTTTGGATTCCAGGGAATCGGGAGTTTCAGGGAGTTCCACTCTTACCCAAAGTTTATGGTTGGCTTTTTCAAGATTCCAGTGCCCCTTGAAATGAGCCAGAGAGTCTATGCAAGCAGATAATTTGCCTTCGAACTAATGGTTGGTTGTATCCTTTGTAGGTGTAAAAAGATTTATTAACTCATAATTTTATCAAGTAGTAATGTGTGAGTAAATGTTTTAATAAGGTCACTAATTCCATTACAGTATGTTGTGTTTAATAGCCTTTAAAGGTGAAATAAAATTATCGGCTCTTAGTTACTCTTCAATTTTCTGCAGACTTAATGAGAGGCTTTCTAGAAGCCCATGTTTCCCTCACCTTCCTACTTCCTCAAAGACCCCTGACCCCCACAGTACTCTTAGATTCAAGACAATGTGTACTGATTCAGAACTAGTTATCTGGGATAAGAAAGATTGAAATTAGAACAATACAAACCACCTCTGTGAGCTTAGAAAAAGTTCTTTAACCTTGCTAAGCCTGAGGATGCTCACCTGTAAATTGATATCAGGATTCTGCCTCACTCATCTCTTCCTGAAGCTTGGATGCAATTATTAATGTATGCACACCATGCTCAACAAAGTTCCCTGAAAGAAGAATGAGTTAAGTAAATATTAGGTACAGTATTAGTTATATGTTTCTGTGGGATAACTTATACAAAATTTTAGTGGCTTACAGTCACTTATCTCACAGAGGGTCAGGAGTCTGGGTAGAAGTATGTTATGAGTCTCTGTCTCGTAGTCTCTGATGAATCTACAATAAGGGCATTGGCTGGGTAGTCTCATCTGAAGCCTTAATGAGAGTGGTTCTGCTTTGGTTACTTGAATGGCTATTTGTTGGTAAGATTCTGATCCCTGTGACCTGCTGGACTAAGGGTTCTCTCTACCTGGCTATTGGCTGGAGGTCCTACCCAGTTCCTAGACATGAAGGTCTCTCCAAAATACAGTTCAAATATGGCAACTGTCTTCCCTCGGAGTGAGCAAGTATAGACAAGAAAGAGCCAGCAACTCAGAGAAGACACAGTCTTTTTGTAACAATCATAGAGTGGACAGTCCATCTTTTCCTTACAATCTAAGAAGCAATTTATTTCATACTCAGGAATTCTATACCAAGAAGAACACCACATCAAGAAGAACACCACACCAAGAAGAACACCACATCAAGAAGAACACCACACCAAGAAGAACACCACACCAAGGAGAACACCACACCCAGAAGAACACCACACCCAGAAGAACACCAAACCAAGAAGTACACCACAGCAAGAAGAACACAACACTAAGAAGAATACCGCACCAAGAAGAATGGCACACGGAGAAGTAGTGTTAATTACAATCCACTTTAGAATCCGCCTTCCACAGCTGAAATTATTAATATGGAAAGTAACACCACATTTAACAGCATCATCTATTTTGTGGCCCCTTCATAAAAACCTTCCTTTATGGGACTGGAGAAGTAGCTCAGTACTTAAGAGCTCCTGCAGGGGATCTCCCAAGGCCACCTGAAGCACAGGTAGGAGCTGGGTGCTTCAGTCAGGAGGCTTGTTTGATTGGATTTCATTGTCTTTGTTGATCTTTGGCCCGATTGGCTGGTGTGGCTGCAGGGGTGGAATTGTCCTCCCAGCTGGTATAAAAGGTGGGTCTGTGTGAGTCTTGATATTAGGGATCTTCCAAGACCACCTGAGGCACAGGTACCGGGCCATGAGTTAAACAGAACCCCCATCCCCCGCCCCAACTGGGATTGCCAAAGGAGTGTTCAAGTGGATTCTTTGGACAACCTTCAGAATAGAAAGGGAAGAGTGAGTTAGACTTCCAACAGAAAGCCTAAAGCTTAGAGTAGTCGATACTTCGTAAGCAAGGTGTAAAGGAGAAAAAAAAAATCAATCGAACAAACAACGAAGGCATCTGAAGGAAGTAAGCAAAGCAAGCCTTCAACACAGTGAAGAGGCATTTGGGATTCACATTGGAATACAGGCAAAGAGAAACCCATATGCCAGGGACACAAAGAAGAGACAACATGGGAAAGGTGTAGGATAATTCCACACCAAGCTCTACCAACCCTGTGGGAGATTCCTATAGTGGGATCCCCCTGGGGATGGCCCAGGACACAGATATCAGAAGTACAATTGTGGACATACTTAAAGAAGTACAAGATTATAAAGAGCAAATCAAAGAATTAAGAAAAGAGAATGAAAAACTCAAGAAGAACCTAGAGAGAGAGAGAGAGCATAACAAACTCCAGAAGGAAGTGGAAACACTGAAAAGATCCCATGTTGAGGTTAGGAGATGTTATAAGCCACAGTAAGACCCTGTTGTGCCAGTATTAAGCTGTTTTTATGACTATACCCTTAATTACGCGGAGTCCTGGTCAATAGAGATCCCTCCTATAGTGCTTTATGTGCTCAAGGGTTGCGTGGCTATTGTTATTTCGGTTTTTCCAATGAAATTAAGGCCTTTTTTTTTTTTTTTTTTTTTTTTTTCCAGAGCCTGTGAAGAAACTCTTTCTGGGATTTTAATTGGGATTCATTCAATTTGTACAAGAGTTTTGGTAGAAAAAAAAACATTTTTACTCTAATTAACAGTGCTCCCAAATGCCATGAGCAGGGCTACGGTTTTTTCTATCTTCTTAGGTCTTCTTCAATTCCTTCTTCAGGGGTTTAAATTTTTTTTAGTAAGAGAAGCTTTGGTGTCGTTGGTTATGTTCCTAGGTATTATTGTTTTTGAGGCTGGTGTGAGTGGGAAGGTCTCTGTTATTCCTCTTTCACGTGGCTTTGTTGTTGGTGTAATAGAAGGCTAATGATTTTTTTTCTAGGTTAATTTGCTATCTTGCCACTTTACTGAAGCTCTCAATCATTTCTAGGATTTTCTGGTGAAATTTTTAGGATCTCTTATGTACACTCACTCAATCACACAAAAAGGGATAAGGTTTGCTTCCCTGTTTTTCAAATTAATACTCCTTTATTCCTTTTCTTTTCATGCCTTATTGCCCTAGCAGTGTTTCAAGCACTATATTGAAGAGACAGGGGGCAGCCTTGCGGATTTCCTACCTTTAAGGGAATGTTTCCGTCATTTCCCACCCGTTTAGTATGATATTGGCTGGGGGCTTCCAGTATATAGCTTTGATACATTGAGGAATGATGCCTCCAACCAATTCCCCCCTAGGACTTTAACCATGAAGAGATGCTGGAATTTGTCAAACGCTGTTTCTTTCTGCTCAAGTTGAGATGAAATGGTGTGGTTTCATTTCGTCTTTCGCTGCCAGAGTATATCACGGGATAGAGTATTGATGTTCAGATGGTGAACAGCACGCTCACGAGGGGAGGAAGACACAGGAGGGAGGAGCGCTTAGGATGTGATCTGGTGTGATTGGCCAGTCACGTTTTAGAATGTTGGCATCGGCACGTCATTAGGGAATTGGGATCCTATAGGTTCTAATTGTGGAGTTGTAGCTGGGGGCCGGTAGTTGGAGGAATAGAGTAGGCGGGCTTCAATAGAAGAAGTGGGGAGACGCTGCGTCTGTATTGTAGTCTTCTAAACATTTCAGTAAATAGGGTTTCTTAAGTCTTTTGGACCATGTTAAAGAATTCTCGCGTAAACATCATCGGCCTGGGCTTTTGTTAGGTGGGAGGTTTCTTATTAACATCTTCAAAGTGCTTACATGTGACACTCATGGGTCTGTTTAAGTGTCGATCTCTTCTTGGTTGAAGCTTGATGGTGATTCCCAGGATTTCAGCAATAATTCATCCATTTCTTTCTACGGTTTTCAACATGGATAGGTTTTTGAAGTAGCGTCCCGTATGATTACTCTGGATCGTTTTGCATTGGTTGGCGATATTTCCCTGTTCATCATGGATTCTAATGATTTGGAGTTGTTCCTTCTTGTTCTTTTTGTTAACTGGGCTGAGTCTATCGTGTTTATCTTCTCTCCAAGAACCATCTTTTGGATTCATTTTTTTTTTTTTTTTTTTTTTTTTTTTTTTTTTTTTTTTTTTTTTTTTCCTTTTAGTTCTTTCCTGAGTTTGTTATTCTCTTCCTGTCTGTTGCGGTTAGGGTTCACGGTGCCAGCTGTTGTTGCCTCTCAAGGGCATTTAGCTGTAGTGTTAGCATCGTCTCACCTGTACTCTGTTTTTTTCCGTAATGTAGGCCCTGAGGGCTATAACTTCCCTCTTAGGACTGTTTTTTTTTTTTTTTTTTTTTTTTTTTTTTTTTTTGTGTGTTGTATTGTCCTTCGTTCATTGTCATTCAGAATGCTTTTATTTCTTTCGTTAGATTCTTCCTTGACCCATCTCAATTATTCAAGAGGGTGTTGTGTAGTCAGCCCACGGTGTTCTTGTAAATAGTAAGGCTTATCCTAGTGTTAATGATGAGCTTTATTTGCACATTGGTCGATATAATGGCATGAAATTATTTCAATACTTTTTGTATTTGTGGAGGATCCTTCTGTGTCCCAGTATGTGGGTCAATTTTTGGATAATGTGTCCATGGGGGGCTGGTAGAAAGTGCAGTTCCTCTGTATTTAAGGCGGGTGGAGATACTTTGATACGGGCCGTCTATGTGGTCCATTTGGTGTATCAATCGTTCAGTTCAGATGTCCCTCTCTGTTTATTCCTTGTCTTGTTGACCTGTCCAAAGGGCCTCATGGGGAATCGAAATCCACACGATGAGTGTGCTGGGGGTCAATCTGTGCCTTGTGGCGTACACGGGAGAATTGTCTTTATAAAGTTGGGTGAATTTTATATTCATAATTGCGTCGAAGCTTCTTGGTGAATTGTCTCCTTTGAAAAAATGTCAATGGCATTCTTTGTTCTCTTCCTGCTATTTCTTTTACTTTGAGTCTTTTTGCTCTGATACTAAAACTACAAACACCTTGGCTTTCTCTTTTGCGTAACCACAATTTGCTTTGAATAGTTTTTTCCATCTTTGCTTTAAGTTGGTAGCCTGTCCTTGAAGTAGATGGCGTTATTACTGTAAACAGCATATCAATGGTTTCTGTTTCCTAATCACAACATCCCCAGTGCCTATGTGTCTTTAGAGTGGGGAGTTTAAAGTCCATAATATTTAAGGTTATGACCTATAGCTTTGTGTTGCTTCCTTTTTACCGCTTATTATCACTTACGGAGTTTTGGTTTAGGTTCCTACTTCTGCACTTATGCTTTAATTAATTTCTCCTTTGTAGGGTGGCCTGGGGGATTTGCTGCTACCTTTCTTCTGGTCCATTTTGAATATCTGCAAGTAACCTCCAAGGGTTGGTTGTCCAGACATGTATTCTTTCAAATTCACCTTGTTTATTCCACGACAGAGTTTTTCTCTCTCCTTCAACGATAATTGCATTTTGCTGGGGTATAGTAACCTGGGTTTGACATTAATAATCAGTCATTTAGCACTGGGAATAAATTGGTCCATGTTCTTCTAGCCTTCATAGTTTGCACTGAGAAGTAAGTTGTAATTCTAATAGGTTCCCCCTTATAGGTCACTTGTTTGGTTCTTCTTCTTGTGGCTTTTAAAAATTTTTGTCTTTTTTTTGGAGCGCTCTAGCATTTTAAAACTATGATAGGGCAATGGAGAATTGCTTGCTGATCTTGTCTGTTGTCGAGTTCTAGTGCTTCCTTGTATGTTGCATTGGTTTGGGCTTTTTTAGTTGGGAAATGTTCATCTATGATTCTGCTGAAGATCTGATCAATACCATCTCCTCTTGGGATGCTTACTCCTTCGCTGTCATTTCCCATGATGTGAGGTTTTGGATCTTTGGCATAGTGGCCACATGCCTGGTTGTTCCCCCTTTGTGTATTTTTAAATTCTTCCTAATCTTTACTTGAGGTTTTTAAGTTGTTCCTGGTGTGATCAGCCCACAGTTCCCACAGGGTGTTCCATTTCCACTTTTGTGTATTTTTATTTTTTCAGTAATCTTTACTTGAGGTTTTTAGTGGTTTTGTGTTATCTTCCAGGGTCTGATATTCTTTATTTCTGCTTCCTCCATTTTCTGCTCCTGAGGCTTTTTCCCATTTCCTTTTCCACTTCGATTGGAAGAGTGTTTGATTTCCTTTTTCAGTTTGTCTTCTGATTTCTTTAAGTAATTTCCACTTCCTTTTGGAGCTTCTCATCTCTTCTGTAGGCCCTGATGCATATACCTGGTTGGAAGGTGCACATGTATCTTTTTATTTTGATTTTTAAAAATGTTTTTTTGGGGCTTGTAAAAACCAGTCAGACATCATGGTCCAATGCAGATCAAGAGGCATGTTCCCGGTCACCTTCCCAACCGCCCTCCCCCCCCCACAACCCACCCACAAGATCATGCATGGCGTTTATTGCCATAACTGATACCTCCTTCATCGTTCCTCTCACCTCAGCTGTCTGATTATTTCGCACAGGTTTTATTAGCTATAAGTGAGGAGGCCATGAAGACAAACAGAAAGCATCGTCATATGAAACCAATTTGACGCAGGTTGTTGTGTCCCAAACCCCCGACACCCAAAGCCCCACAGCCCCACCCCCAGCAAGCTCCAGCCGCGCAGGGGGTGAGGGAGTTGGTATGTTTTTCAACCCATCAACAGTTCGGAGAGATCAAATGGAGTGTCCAGACTATACATTTAAACGCTAATAAGAGTTCAATTCATCCACAGTGCATTAGAGTTTCGATCAATCACTTCCCATCAACTATCCCATCATCATCAATCACTCCAAATTAGTCCAAACGGTGAAAAGCGATCAGAAGCGAAGCAAGCAAAAGAAGCAGCCTCCAAGCACATCAGGGCATAGCAAGCAAGCAAGAAGGCGAGACAGGCAAAGCATCAATAGAGATGGCAAAAAGGAGAACTTAGAGCAAAATCAATAGAATCAAGCAAGGCATTTGCATCAGAATCAATCAAGCACAAAAAGTCAATCCAGGCAAACAATCAGCAGGGCATATGCTCATCATCAATCAACTACAAAATCCACTCACCAATCAGCAGCATCATCCAATCATGCTCATCCCATTCAACCCAAACCCCGCAACCCCCAACTCGCACGCTAAGCAGGGCCCTTACCAGTCTCTACTACTACCCCTCACCTTACATTCAAACCTAAACACCTTACTAAACCGTAACATCTCTACCTCTAACATTCTAACGATCATCAACCCATTCCCTACCGAGACAAACTCTCAACACCGATACTAACCCCCCACCCCAAAACAATGCCTTCTACACCTTCTCGTCCTACAAACCCTTCATAAAAGCTACCACCACACAACAATTCTAAAACAATTCTACTACTACCGACTCTCCAGGTCACTACACCTCTTTCTCAAATTACCCATACTTGACTTACCCTACTAAATCCCCCCGACCCACGTAATATACATCTGCTAAACTGCCCCCTACCACCTAATTCCCTAAAAAAACTATACAATCTCTACTTCTACCTACCTAATTCTCTAACCTACCTAACCACCGACCTAACCACAAGATCATAAGAACCTCACTAATCTAATCTACTTACACCGACAATTACCATCTACCACGCCCCCCTTCTTCCGCATAACTTTTGTTTCCCATAGGCTGGAGATGGGCACATGTGGATGATAATCCAACAGAGTCCACTCTCTCTGGAGTTGTTTTCTTGGACTCTGGTCATTCTGGATGTTTTCGCTTTCCATGTGCTGACAGTTTGCGTCCAGGAATAACCATTCGAACCTACTATGAAGCACAAGCAGTTTAGATATATAGGTATTAAAGAGCACTAATAGTTAGGGTTGGTTACGTTTGGTATAGACACATAATGTTTGGATGATATGGTCAATCCATGAATTACATTTTTTTCCTGTTCATATGAANAAGAGTAGTGGGTCAGTGAGTCAAAGCAGTACAGGCTCTGCAGCTGAGCTTTTGATGACAGGCCTTCTTTCAGAGTGTAACTACTCAAATGTGAGCTGGGCCCTGTGCACAGGAAAGGGCTGATGCAGATCATTGTGCAGAAGGCCAAGTGGGACAGATGATGTAAAAACTGCAACCCTCTAAAGTTGATCATAATCAGAAATTAGAGAAGGAAGGGACATGAGGGAAAAGGAAAACCTATCTCTGGAAAGCCATCCAAAGCTCAGATGGAAACTAGATAAAACTCCACTGTGAAAGCACCCCAGCACTGATCTGCTGCAGGAAGCTCCCCTCGTGTGCTTTCTGCAATGCGCTTCCTCACACTGGGCCAGGTTTTACAGTTAGTTTCCTCTTGGATGCAGTGCATTCTTTCTGCAGGAATGGGAAAAACACTACAGATCAGTTCTGAAAGCACTCGGATTCGCAGATGCCAAAGGAAAGAAGCACTTTCCTGAAAGGCACCACCTGCCTGTCATCTATACTGCATCCCTAATGCCATTCTCTGACAAATCCTATTGAGTTAAGGAACCATATTTAAAAGTGGTAGTGCAGCAGGGAATGGTGGCGCACACCTTTATACTCTTCTTTTTTTGTTTTAAAGACAGGGTCTCACTGTATTGCTTGGGCTGGCCTTGAACTCCTGAGCTCCACTGATCCTCCTTCCTTAGCCCTCTGAGGGGCTAGGAATATAGTCCTGCAACCACCACGCCTATCTTCTGTTCTTTAATCTGCCGAAAGAGAAGTTTTCCTGCCCCTTCTTTCTCTTGGTCAGTTCTGCATGCATCACCAAATCTGTCCCTAGCAGGTTTTATCCTGGGAATTCAGGGCCCTCAGATCTGTTGTGCCTGAAGAGGAAGGAAGGCCCTAACAGCCTCCCCCAAGGCAGAAGAAAGAACTCCTGAGCAGTGTGAAGTTGGACATCTGAGGTAGTTTAGGTTCTTTTTTGTTTTTTAGTTTCATTTCTGCACAGTTTGGGGTTTGTTTTATTTAGCTGTCTTACTATACAACTCATGCATCAAGCTTGCTGCTATCCTGTCTCAGCCTCCCAAGTGCTGAGACCACAGGTACTTATCACCATGTCTAGCTGTTTCCTTCTAGATTTAATATTGGAGGACTTGTGTCTTTCTTTTTTTGTGATTCTCTGAGTTGTAGCTTTAATCATTCTCAGACTATAGGTAACAAGGGTGCTTTAGCCAGTTATGCTCACAAATCTGACTAAAACCCTGTAACCCTTTATGATACAGCGTAAATTTCATCTTTTTCACCTCATGTTTAGAGTTCTGAAAAAAATGTCTGAATATATATATATATATATATATATATATATATATATGCGTGTGTGTGTTCCATAGTGTTCTATAGGATTTCAGGAGTCCACACAGTAAGGAGGTGCATATAGGGAAAGCTTTCTTTCTGAAATGGTCTAGTTGGTTTGGGTTTTATTTCTCGCCATACCCACAACTTCCTTCTATGGATAATTCCTTTGTTTGGGGATCTTGTTGCCCCAGACATCCATGCCTATCCTGGACATGCAACCTTTGTCCTAGTAGCACTCATCCCAGGGTAGTTATGATAGACCTGTCTTATGAGTCACTGTGTTCAATTCCATAAGCAAATAGGACCTGGACTCCAAACCCAGTGATCCCATTGCTTGCTTCTGTTCTCTACCCTACCCGGCTACAAGCATAGAAGGGAATGCACTCTTTAAGGACCTTTTGCAGCCAGCCCTTCAGGCTCTGACAGACAGCTGTTTCAAAAGCGTGAAGAAAACATGGGATTTTTCCATGCTTCGAAATTGTTTGAAAACCAATACTGAGTCAAAAATGCTTCCCTAAGGAGCGTTTACCAGCAATTCTTGCCATCTCTGTCAATCACTCATAGAGCTCTCTCCCTGCATCTTTCTTGCAGCAAGATATTTGGTTGTGACAGGCCACTATTTTTGTTTTCATAAGTGCTCTGGTACCTTAGGTTTGCTATAGTGTACGGTATATTTATCTTTCAGTGGCAGAATTTGACCTTGTGCATATTGACATCCTTCTGTAACTCTATGTGCTAGACAATACAGAATGGAAATGTAGGCCTGCTGGCTTGCTGTTTTCCTCTGTGCTGCTGGCAGTCTGGGGGATGGTACCTTGAGGATGCTGAATGATCCAAGTAGACTATTTATCAAGCTATCTTAATCAACCCCCTATCATATGCATAGGCCCAGGATCCAATTTAGGCCTCTCTAGATAATGAATTATAGGGTTAGAGGCAGGCACATGATTCAAGTGAGGCTGGACAGACTTGCCCTGGATTGATGTGGAGCTATTAAGAAAAATAAATTCTGTTCATTGAGTCGAGAATAAAAAAGTCTGTGTTTGGAGGAGTCTTCTTCCCTGTTAAATGGAGAGAGCTGGGCTATAGAAAGCACCCAACCAGGAAGTAGACCTAGAGCCTGGAGACCTCACCCATCCTTTAAGTTCTCAGATTCCCTTGGTGCCTGATGCAATTCCCAGCTATATAATCTAATAGATTACCTTTGTCTTTAATGCTGGTAGAATTGAGTTTTTATAACTGGGTAGTCCAAAGTCATGATTAATCTAGAGCACAACTTGGGAATAGACTACATGGTTTGACAAATAGAATATATGATTTGGATTTCAGATAAACAATGGATACCATTTAGTATAAATTTCTTATTATTTTTCTATTGTTACATAGGACATACTTGTACTCTATATTATTCATTGTCTGTCTTTTAAATGCAAGTAGGCCTTCATTATTATGTTTACTAAATAAATACCTAATAACACTGTATCAAAGGGTCTGAGGCCAAGTCCAGCCTCAGTAGGAGAGTCATTTGTTGATTAATAATGTCTGCTGAATGTGGAAGAAAAGAGCGGTGGCATGAGGCTTATTCATAAACCATTCCTGGTTCACCCCATGGTTAAGAATGTTTGCCTGCTGTGGCCTTAGGCAACCCAATTTATTTGAATAATAATATATATTATGGCAGTCACCATGTACTGAGTCCCTTTAGTTATAAGCCTCATATATTTTGTCTGACTTCATCTTTTTTTACTATATTTTATCGACAATATTTTATAACTGAAACATTAAAGAGTTAATGTCTTTCCAGAAGACAGTAAATGACCAAGCTGAGATTCAAACCCACATGTATGTGACATTAATGTTCAGGCTTGTTCCAACTCATTCTTCTGCAGGAGGTAAATATTGTCTTGACAGCTATCTGCCGAAGTTGTCTTAAAATGCTATTCTACAAATTGCTATATAAACACTTACAAACCCAGTTCTTGGCCCAAAATGGTAAACTGTCCTTTCATGACAAAGAACAGCAATTCAGAGACAAATTGAAGCCTTGTGTGAGACAGTCTCTTGGAAAATAGATTTCAACAGTTGACACTAGAAGAGAGCCGATTGTAAAGACTGATTTTAGGCTATAAATGACTATGTAAAACCTGCCTTATGACAAGGTGGTAGGGGGCCTTGTAAGTCTTCATGGAATGCAGAGCAGGCCATGTGCTGACCTGAGAGGTGCATGGTTCTTAATTACCTTCACAGGGTCAAATGAGCAAGACCATTTACATATGGATAGAAGCTAGAATAATATAGTTTTTCTGTGTCCTCAAATTTAATGTATTTGAGCACTTGGCCACCAGCTTCTGGTGCTATGTGGGAGATTCTAGAACTTCTAAGAGGGTAGTTATGGCTGATGGAAGTACGTTGCTACAAGGCATGTTTTAATCTGGCCCATTCTAAGTCTCTGCCTGCTTTCTAGGTGCTACTGCAATATGACCAGCTGTGAGCCCCTGTCACAACTAGAGCTCAGGCCTCCGCCAGCCATCATTAAACTGTGAACACAATGAATCCTTCTTCCTCAGAATTGTTTCTTGTCTGATAGTTGGTCCAGCGATGAGAAAAGTAACTAATATAGGCTGCTCTGGTAAGAAGACCCCTGTCAGCTGCCCCGATACTTTCACTGTGACCTCCCACCCTCCATAGATCTCTGTTCATCATAAACTTCTCAGTGTTGAGTCTTCTATTTTAGCAACCCAAGATGCTAAGACGTGGAGGAAGAATCATTTGTGGGTGAATGTGTATAATCTTTAAAGCCTTTTTATGTTTAATGGTTGTAAAACTAAGATACAAGTCAGAGAGATGGCATATGTTTGTATCACAGGGTCTGGAACAAAATGGCCTCCTACTCCTTGGGAGCCAAGGATAAGACAATAGCTGAAGGAAAAAGTGTGTGATTTGGACATAAGAAATGCTACATCAGACTCAGTGAGTAGCAAGGGAACCAGTGGGGACCAGAAGGCCAAAGCTTCTGCTTTGAAGATGTGCCTAGCACTCGGTGGAGCTTACAGTCACAGGGAGCATTGAAAAGCAGCACATTTGGCTGGAATAGCTTCAGTGTTTGGAAAGTCCGAGCAACACATACCAGGGCATAACCTCCTCAAGCTACTTCCTTTGTGGAGCACTGAGGCTGAGTATCAAATAGTAGATTGACAGTCATATTCGGAGGACTTCCCAGGAGAAAGTATATGGGCATCATATACTGTTAGGATTAAAGGGGCATCATTCATACCTATAGACCAACAAGGCTGGAGATACCCAATTCACAAGCATGGAGATTAACCAAAGGGAAAAAGAAGAAATTGTGAGGAATAAAAATAAAAGGTGGCTTACGTAGCCTCAACAGAGACAAGGGAAGGGACATACTGAATTCCACATAATAAGTGAAAAGTCTGAAGAAGAAAATGGGATTTTTTTTTATTGATGCTTTGTGTATTTCATACATCATTTTCCAATTCCGTTCAGGCATATATCCCTTTCCCTTCCCCCCACCTCACCCCTACCCATCCCAGATCATGCATTCTGCTGTACCTTTTCTGCATCTTTCTCTGTTTTTGTTTTGTTTTCATTTTTTTTAACAATAAGTGATAATTTGTCAGTACAAGCATCCTTCATGTAAAACCAATTTGCAAGCAGTTGTGCCCAAACCCACACAGCTCATGGGTCCCACCATCCAGCGGGGGGGGGGGCCTTGTATGTTCAATCAAGTTGATCAAATGACTGTCAGTCTATATTGTTGTAGTTTCACCATTCACCCCAATCGCAGCCCTTACATTCTACCATGCCCCGTCTTCCACAGATTGTTCCCTAGGCTTAGAAAAGGGGCACAGGTGGATGAGAAGCAAAACAGTCTACTTTCTCTGGAGCTGTTCATAGCTAATCTTGTGGAAATAGCTTTTCTCATCTTCTCAATCTGTTTTAAATCCAGACATGGGTGGCCTGTCTTGTGACAGGTAGAGCTTTCTTGTCAGGTGTCAGGTATACTCACTTTATGTCCCTTTCCTTTTCCTCCCCAACTTTCCCAGAGGACCACTGTCACCTTTGGGGTAGTCTAACTTAAGTCCAGTAAGTGAGACTAGAGATCAGAAGGTGCCCCTAACATTGCTCCAACATCAAAGGCTGTCCCTGGGGGAAATCTATTGCATTTCTATGAACTTTATGAATGGGATGAATATTTTATTGAGCTAGTTACTCCACACAATACCCTTCATCTATTTTATTAAGCTCTGATTTTCTTGCATGCTCTACATCCCCCAATGCGGCTTAGCCCTGGCACCTGCAGACTTATCAGCTCAACACAAAAGGCATTTCTTAGAAAAAAAGGAGAAACTTAAATCAGTCAATATCTCACTGAGCTCAGAGCAGAACAGGGCTTTTCAAGCTTAAAAGGAATAGTGGTATGTACAGAGGCTGGGAAAAATTAAGGGGTTGAGCCACTTCGCAGGGTTGAGGACTAGTTGTGAACACAAAACCAGTTTCGTGGTGTCCTAGCTTGTTTTCAACTTCTGCTTTTAAGGTTGTACTGTCTTAGGTTGTGATTAATGTTAACATCATAACTTGGGGACGAGAACTGGAAAGGTGGTGGTTTAATAGTGATGTGTTTTGTGTGTCAAGTTGACAGGGGTCAATTGTGCTGTATAGCTTTAGTGTCAACTTGACACACCTGGGTTGAGGGGAATTGGCTCCGTTGGATTGGCCTGTGGCCACATCTGTGGAGTATTGTCTTGATTGTCCACCAAAGTGGAAGGGCCCAGCCCATAATGGGTGGTGCCACCCTGGGCAGGTTGTTGTGTACAGTATAAGAAGGCAGGCTGGGCATGAGCCAGGGGAGCAAGCCAGTGAACAGCATTTCTCCATGGCCTGTGCTTCAGCTCCTGCCTCCAGGTTCCTGCCCTGAGTTCCTGCCTTGGGCTCCCTGAGTGATGAACTGTGACCCAGGAGATGTGAGCTGAATAAACCCTTTCCTCCCCAAGTTGGTGTCGGTCAGAGTGTTTTGTCACAGCAATGGAAGGCAAACTAGAACACCCACCTAGCCATCTCCCCAAACCCCTCTAGGTTTTTTCTGTCCCTATTTCTCTACACTGCAATATCTCCCTCACTACATTGTAATATCTTCAAGGGTCACACCTACAACTGAGTCCACTCCCTGATGCCTAACAGTAACGCCCGCATAGTATAGGTGATGATAAAAGTTTCTTAGAGAAAAAGAACAGCTGAACAGTCTGTGAAGACGCAAGGATAGCACTGATCAAGCCCCTTAGGTCTGTAGAAAATTCAAGTGTGGGCTACTTTCTAATACCACAGGCCATATCTCTTTTTTTTTTTTAATTTCTGTATGTGTATGAGCTTATTGTCTGCATGCAGGTCTGTGCACCCGTGTCGTGCAATGCCGCGGAGGTCAGAAGAGGGTGTCGGATTCCCCTGGAACTGGAGTTCTCCTGGAATTGGAGTTTCAGACGGTTCTCAGCTGCCATGTGGGTGCTGGGGATCGAACCTGGGTCCTCTGCAAGAGCGGTCAGTGCTCTTAACCGCTAGGCCATTTCTCCAGCCCCCAGGCTGTATCTCTTGTTGCAGCATCCTGGACAGTAAGTTAGGGTATGTGATCCCTGACTTGTGTCCTGCAGATAAAGGGGAGGAAAGAGATGGATTAGATTTAGTATACTGGAACCATTTGTGGGTTCTCTCCTAGAACAGTGGGCAGCCAGAAGCAAGCTTCCATCTGTAGCCTGTCTATTGCAGCTTCTCCCTGTCCCTCTGGCCTTAGGCCTCTGTCCCTTTGCAAGGCTAGATCTGACCACCCCATCTCCCACTATACTTATGTCAGCAGTGGGCAAAGACAGAGCTGTCTGGGGAGACCAAGGCCCTCCTACGTGGTGCCAGGTCTTCTTTGATGCTGGTCTAGTCTAGTCTTTAGCTAATGTTCACTCTGGAATCTCAGCTATCACTCCCAGTGACCTGTTGCAAAAGGACATGCTATGTGCCTTTTCTCCCACCTGCCCCAAGACATTTTCCTCCCACTTGTTGGAGATCCTCAACTCTCCTAAGTGATTCATGATTCTCAAACCCATATCATTAGTTTTGGAATTCACTTTCCCCCACGTGTCCTCCCAGTTCTCTCCCTTGTGCCTATTCTTGCAGATTCATCTTTTACAGAGTGAAACCATGCTTGTCTCTTTAACTTCCCTGTGTGAGCCACTCAGTACTTCTTAGCATGTGTCAAGGAAGTCCAGTTTCCTTACAGTGGCACCCAGGACCTTAAGGAGTAGGGAATAGTCCTTTCTTTCCTCCAGGCTCAACTTCTACTATTTCCTGTTTGAGATATTTAGACAATAATAGTCACAGCCCCCCTGACAGTCCTCAGTGAGGACCCCATTGAGACCCTCATATGAGACTCTTCATACCTGCCAGCCTTTTTACTCTTTTTTTTTTTTTTTTATCTTTTTGAGACAGGGTCTCCCTTTAGTTCCAGCTGGCCCAGGGCTTGCTTGCTATGCCAGGCTGGACTTGAACTCATAGAGAGCCACCTGCCTCTGCCTCCAGAGTGCTGGGATTAAAGGCCCTGCCACTTTTTACTTTTTTAAAAAATTTATTTTCGTATGCGTATGAATGTACATTGCACCCGTGTCATGCAATGCCGCGGAGGTCAGAAGAGGGTGTCGGATTCCCCTGGAACTGGAATTACAGACGGTTCTCAGCCGCCATGTGAGTGCTGGGGATCGAACCCGGGTCCTCTGCAAGAGCAGTCGGCACTCTTAACCGCTAGGCCATCTCTCCAGCCCCTACTATTTTTTTTAACAACTATTTAATGAAACATTTCCCAGACACGGTCTGCCAGGTTTGATTCCCATCTATGTTTCTCTGTATATTACAGAACATAGATAGCTCTGACAGGTCAACCCTTACAATCCCATCTGAATTAGGGTTTCCTGATGTCTTGCCACCAACCTACACATAACCCCTTAGCATCCCTCATTAGCAAGTTCTATATCATGGCCAGACAGTTCCTACATTGCAAGTAGAAAGAAAGTAAAAATTCCAACTCTGACTTTTTTTGTGTGCCCCAAGCACAAAAAGACCTTATAAAATATTCTAAGATAAAAGAGGAAATACCATAGGTAAGGGCAGCTGGAATGTTGGCGCTCAGAACCAGGCATCCCAAACAATACCATTCCAGGAAGTGAAAAGGATGGTTGTGCTGGGTGGGTTCATCTAAAGAGCCCCATCCCTCACGTCCAAGAGAGTGCATGTTCATGCCATGGTTTTAACCAAGCCTTCCACAAATAGTACTTTGAGTAGAAGAGAAGGCACAAGAAAAGATGTGACTTTTCTAATGAAAATGCATAGTTGTCCTTGTTGTTGGAAACTGAATACAACAGAAATGAGGTTTAGACTACCTCAGAGGCATCTTTGACAAATATGAAGGACAAAACTAAATGCTTTGACCCAGCCTTTGGCTTTCTTTACACCTGAACTCCCTGTCCATGGAAGCCTTTTGTAACTACAACAGTATGGGAATTGTCAATAAAGTACATTTCATATTCATCATTACAAAATTCTCTTTGGCCCAATCGCAATCACCTCCCCTTTAAGAACATTGGGAAGTCCCATCAAAGGAGTCATTAGCGCGCCCTTCTCCTCCTGGTCCATCTCATTGCAACTGACTTATTCCCCCATCAGTTTGGTACCAGAGATTAAGTAAAATTAGTATTTAATGTGCTCTAAACTGCTCTGCTGGGGATTAGACCATGGCGCCCAGTCTTGATTTAAACAGTGAATTGGATCTCCATTCACCAGCCTGGTGATTTGTGCTTTGGCAGTCTCTGCAGATCCTAAGCAAACTCGTAGTCCTCCCTGGCACAGTAATCGGCCTTACTGTCTAGAGCCATTGGACATTTTTCTTGTACGTTGAATTAATATAGAGAAACAGAATGGTTGATGGTTTCATTTGTTGTACCATTAATGAAACATAAAACAGATGTGTGAAACACCATCTTAGTAATAGAAACTGCATTGCAAATTATTTATCTGCAGAAATCATGTCCGGCATGGAAGGCAGGAACAGAATGTAGTTTTCCTCTTGACAGTACTAGGTCAAACTATATTAAAAAACCTATTAAGCATAAAGTCTCCTGCTGCAGTTAAATATAAACTGCAATTTGTTCGTTCAGTTCCATCCAACATTAAGATTTAATAAAAGTCAACAGTACTTTGGACCCACTTTTCTGTGAATATCATTCTCTTCCTTTTTTCCTGGTACTTTCCGGGTAATTCACTGGAAGAGGGGATTATGAGTGAACCACATGTACTCTTTTTAAAACTCTCTGGGTGAAGACCTTACTAGCAGTGAAGTATTGGTAGGCGGAGACAAAGTCACCCAGAGAAACTTGGCAGCCGACTCTGCTACTAAGGGAACCTGTCCATCACCTTGATTTTCATCCTTTACTATGCAAAGGAAAACATGGCTTGCTAAACTCAAGAGGGAATATAAAACAGCTTTCTAAAGAAAGGCAGACCAGTCCCGCAAGGCAGGGGTTGCAAATTACAATGCTCTTCTTGACTTGGAGCCTTAAGAAAGCTGTACAGATCAAGCAGGCAGGTTGAGCTATGTTCTTAGACACCAACATTCATTATCACTAAGGAAGGAATGGGAAAGAAGACTTGAAAGAGAGGGCCGACATGGCTCAGGAAGCTCAAGATGTTCTGTAAACGATAACTTTCTGGAACCTTCCCTCCATAGTCCTCAGTGACTATGGAAGCATTATTAGACACTCTGAGTGAAAGGGGCAGGGGTATTTTCCAGGCACTGTGCCTACCTTACCCGTGCCCTGTTTCACTTGGAGTCCAGGGAACTCACCCTGAAATTGTGTCTCTGTTGTCGTGTCTCATGAATAATAATTCCTAACGACCTCCGCAGACATGGACAAGAAGACAATCCTTGAGTTCTAGCCTCAGCCCACCCGCAACCCATTCTGCTTGCTGGGGACATTTGATTGGCGCTTTCCTCTTCTCTGGACTCTCCTCGTTCCCTGTGCCTGCCCTTGTGCCTGGCCACCCTATCTCCATTTGCATGTTTTAAAAAGGATGTTTCCCTTAGTAGATTAGACTGATGAAAACTGACTACTAAAGTATTTGTATATAGCACCTTTCATGGAACAGTCCACATAACAGTAACAAGAAAAAAGCACCAAGTGAATGAGTCAATTAGTAATTGTATTTTGGGGAGATGATTATATTTTGGTATATATTTCCCTATTTACTGGTCCATTTAAAACATACAAGAGGGAAATAATGATATGTCTTCTTACGATATCCTCAAAACTACTCTGATGTTTGGAATCTTGAATCTAAACCTTTTGTTTCCAGTGCAGAAGCCCATGAGAATCATACCCATGGGCTCTGGCTCATGAGTATCCCAGGACAAGAGTTCCCCTGGAAATATTTTTGATATTTCCCCTCTGCACTGATAATAATCTCAAGTATTTCATGCTGGTGAATAATTTGAGTTTTAAATAGTTTGGCTTAGAGAATGAAATTCATGCCTGCATTTATTAGGAAAAAAAATCATGGAGTATCTGTTACGCATTGGGAAGTGGGTCCCAGAAAGAGAACTCGTCGTCACGAAGCATGCAGATGCGTAAATATAGGATGTGCCGTATAGGAGATTGAAAGCAAAATGTTCTAATCTAAAATGACATGGGCTTGACTCGAGTAGAGCATGACCTACCTATGGATGGGGCAGCCTAAAGGGGCTGCATGGAATTACAGAGTGACCCAAGTGGGGCTTGGACAAACAAGCAGGTGATTAGTGAAATTCAACCTCATTCTTAATAAGAGAAATGAGGAGGAAGGAAGGTAAAGACATAGGGAGGAAAAGGAGACAGAGGAGGGTGAAAGAGAGAAAGAAGGAGGGAAGATGAAAGGGATGGAAGGAGCGGGGAAGGAGGAAGGAAGAGAAACTAGGGGAGGGAGGAAGGAAGGAAAAGGTAAGATGGGAAAGAGGGAAGGAGTAGAGAAGGAAGAAAGGAATAAAGAAAGGAGGGAGGAAGAGAAAGGAGAGGGAGGGAGGAAAGGAAAGGGAAGAAGGGGAGGGAACAGAGGGAAGGAGGAAGAAAGGGAAGGAGGGACGAGGCGGGCCATGCTAACTCAGCCAAGGGTGAAGTCTTTTCTGGAGTTCACCATTCGCTCGTCTGGTATGATTACCTGTCCTTTATGACTGTTTCCACTGTTCAGTAATTACACATGAGAGCCTTCAACAGATGGTCAATAATTACATTTTACCAATTGTCCAAGCCCATGTTTTCATTATCAACGATAATTAACGATCCAGGCAACGGCACTAGCAGTGCCTGCAGGAAAGTCCTTCTCCTACAGCCTGGAATTTTCTACACACCAAACTGGAGGAGAAGGCAACTGAGAAAGTAGCGAAGGAGGGACTTTGGAGAGCAGAACGGGATTTGAATCAGGTGTGAAAGCAAATATGAGGTGTCTCTTCTTAGATTCTTTAACTGCCCTTCAAATCGCCAGTCACTCACAGGACATACGGTCTGTCATCAAATTTTTTCCTGACCTATCTATCTGGCAATTCACAGACATTTCACAGTCTTAATTAGCTCTTCTAAGAGAAAAAAAAATAGAGCTGTGTAAGTTCTAAAACCATCACTCATGCAAAGATGCAAGCCCCTCAAGCAAATGTACCACACTACTTAGGAAAACAGTATTTGCAAGGGGCAGAGGGTCACAGCTGTCCTTAAGGGGACAAAGGGCACGCTGGAAGACATGTGGGAGAGATATTTTGATTTCTGCATGGGGATGAACTTGTGGGCATGCAGCTCCCTGCAAGGCTAGATCAAAGACTTTGGAAAGGGAAACCTTGGGCCAGAAGAGGCAAAGAGAGCTGTTGGGGCTGGGGCTCAGCTAACCCCTGTGCACCTAGGGCCCCGTTCTCATTACTACAAGTCACAGGGTTGAACAAATGGAAACGCAGAGCCCTTTGGACTCATTACTCCACAAGAGAGGGATTTGCAGTTTATTGAACCGTGAAAGATGGTATGAAATCACCTTTTTTGCACACTGCTTGTGGCTCAATACACCAGGTGAGCAGGAAAAAAATTCTTCCTTGTGTGCAGAATAAAGGCAAAAACATTCCACAGGCCATTGCCAGATGCTTTATTCTTCCACTGTGTGTCTGCTGGGCTAGAACATGCTCATCTTTTCTACAATGCTCTTCCACAATCTTTCTTTTCTTTTTTTTTTTTTAAAAATTAGGTTTATATGATGATTGTTGCATTTCTAACATTTTCCAATCATTTCAGGCGTATTGTCACCTTCCCCTCCCCCCCACCCACACACCCACCCCTCCCAGATCATGCATTCTCCCTAACTGTCCTGCCTCTTTCTCTCATGTTTTTTTTTTCATTTTTAGCTATAAGTGATAATCCATGAGTACAAGCATCCTTCATGCCAAAACCTATCTGCAGGCTGTTGTGCCCTAAACCCCCACAGCCCACCATTCAGTGGGGGGGGTGACAGGTTGTTTGTTCAATCAAAGTTCGATCAAATGAGTGTCCAGACTACATTGCTGTCGTTTCACCATTCACCCCAATCGCGCAGCCCTTACATTCTACAACGCCCCCTCTTCCGCAGGTTTTTCCCTAGGCTAGCAAAGGGGGCACAGGTGGATGAGAGTTAATAAAACATCCACTCTCTCTGGAGGCTGTGACTTGGACTCTGGTCAATCTGGCTGTTCTTTCATGGGCTGACAGTTGCTCCAGGAATAACCTTTCCGATCCTACTATTGAAGAACAAGCAATTAGATATATAGGATATTCACGCAGCACTAATATTATGGTAGGTTACTTTAGCATAGACACATGTTTGGATTCTGTAATCCATGGATTACAATTTTCCCCCTGTTAAATATGACAGGGTCTGCTTACTGTGGCTTATAACATCCTCCTAACCTGTAGAGGATGTGTAAGCTTGTGGCATAGCCAGGGTTATTCCTACGAGGAGAGAGCCAATAGCCCAATTAGATTTGGGATATACAGGCATCATGCTGCCTCCGATGCACAGTATTTCCAGGCAGGAGAGGTGTTGTGCTGTAGCTTTGGTTGCTGACGGTGGAGTCTGCTTGACTCAGGGAGACCCATATTGCTTTATTGGTTTAGTTCCTTTGGTAACACTCTCTGGCATTCCAGAGGCCATCTGTACACTTGCATGTTGGTCTCAATACATCCCTCCCGTGTTAACGTCAGGTCTGCGGCAGCAGGGTCTTATTGCCTCTCCTCTGTAGGTATCCCCAACTTAGAGGCAAGGAGCCCTTACCTTTTGGGGGGCTTGGATCCCCTGGGCAACATCCACCTGGTAGAACTATCTAATAGAATAATCCATTGTGATGTCAGAGCTCCTGTATTACTCTATTTTGCCTGGGTGCAATAGCCCCTAGGACTTTAGTTATATATTTGGTTCTGAACTGAGAGTAATCCCTTCCACAGTTCCCATTGCTAGAGTCAGGGGGAATGTAAAATTTGTTACAGCCCACTATGGAAGCAGTGTT
Source organism: Rhizomys pruinosus (assembly GCA_009823505.1). Taxonomy (NCBI): domain Eukaryota; kingdom Metazoa; phylum Chordata; class Mammalia; order Rodentia; family Spalacidae; genus Rhizomys; species Rhizomys pruinosus. The sequence goes on from VZQC01000299.1 coordinate 2,143,805, forward strand.
GAGAACCCTTAGAAGACTCAAATGAGCCTTCCATTTGACCCAGTCATAACCCCTCCTGGGTATATTACCCACAAGACACAACTTACTGCAAGGTACATGCACCAGCTATGTTTTATTGCAGCTCTGTTCACAATAGCAAAAAGCTGTGACACCAGCCCAGTTGCCCTTCAAACTGACGAGTGGATAGAGAAAATGTGGTACATTTATACAATGGAATTATATGCACCCAGTACAGAGGACAAACATAATTGCAATGCAGGTGTAAATGGATGGAGGCTGGACAGGATATTATATTAAGTGACGTTAACACAGTCCCAGAAACCAAACGACACATGGTCCCTCATATTGGATGCTAGTACCAAAAACCCAGATATAAAGTAAATATTTCTCATGGAGAGGGAGGCATAGTTAAAGAACAACAGAAAGACCGCATCAGGAAAATGGACTGAAATGGTGCATTGGAAAGGGGGGATGGGTGGGGAGGGACCCGGGTGTATTGTTGTATATTTCGATTAAGGCATATTTAATTGATGTGAGCTCAGCACATACCCAGTTTCACCTAGACACAGTCTACAGGACACATGGTGTTTTAGGACTTAGTAAAAAGTAAAGTAGGGCTGGAGAGATTGCCTAGCGGTTTTTATTTTAAAAGCGCTGACCGCTCTTTAAGAGGACCTGGGTTCGATCCCCAGGCACCCATATGGCGGTCCGAGAAGCGTGTGAAACTCCAATTCCAGGAGAACTCCAGTTCCAGGGGCATCCGAGCATCCTCTTCTGACCTCCGCGGCATTGCACGAACCGGGTGCAAAAACCTGCATGCCAGGGACAGTACATTGATTACACATAAGAAATAAATTAAAAAAAAACAAGTAAAAAAAAAAAAAAAAAAAAAAAAAAAAAAAAAAAAAAAAAAAAAAAAAAAATGGTAATGCATCTGAAGTAAATGGAGATATAATTCACTCTTGCCCACATTTGCTTTAAAATCTGTAGAGCAATAAACTTGGGATTGACACATACAAATGTTTCGCTATTAATTTCTCTGTTGTACAGTATCACCTTTGTAGCATTCTCTTTATTAAGATGATTTTAACGTAAAAATTAAGTTTGCTTCCCAACTTAATCATATATAGTCACCCAAACCAACATGGGTGAATGAGAAATCTGTGCCTCTGACTCCACCCTATAGTCATGTATAATAAACACTGTCTTTGGAGACTCATACGCTAAAAAAAGGGGGGGGATACAGAAAGACATGAAACCTTTTCATCAAACCCCTGCAATTCAAATCTTAAAACTAACTATGGGAAAAGATTTGTTTGTTCCAACAGGACAAAACGTCACCAACTTAACGGCTGAGAAAGAAAAGATACAGGTTTGCATTGAGTAGGATGTACCAAAAAGAGACAACGGAAAGGCTGACCCGTCTGAACATTCAAAGGAAGAAAAGCCTCAGATTGCCATAAACATCGAACCCCTCTGTGGATCCTACATGAAACAACTAGTTATAATGAGTCCTAATGAAACTTACCTTCTAGGTGCCACAAAGGTTCTGATATGAGAGACTTCCTTGCCTTCCCACCCATAGAACAAGGAGAAATATGACAATGATGAGGTCGCTCCCCAACTGTAAATTGGAGACAACTATTGTAGAGGTAATCTCTTATAAAACCGGTAAAGCTCCACAATCTTTTCATGTGGTTCTTTTGACCTATATAATCTTGGAGAGGGAAGGTTTTCCCCTGACCAGCAATCTGACCCCTTCCCAGTGAGCTGTGAATGGTAGTGCCCTCCCAGGAAAGGACTCTTCCTCTGAAGAGACGTCTGATGGGACTAAACTTCCTCACAGTGCCAGCCACATGCTCCCCAGCCTGTCTGGAGAAGTCAATTGAGTTCCTTTTAGAGGAGCAGTGAGATGGATGCCAGGCAGTTTGTGAATAATGGGGTCCCTGGAGTTTGTGGGAGGAGGAACGTGCTTTATTTCATCACGCCTGGGGTTCACCAGGCCTGGCTAATGGGAGACAGAATGGCAGAGGAGGCCTCTCTCTGGATGTTACTGTTACTGTACTTCCTTTTGAAAATTCTGGAAAAGCTGAAGATTTAGGGGTTGTTGGGGATGAGGCCAGACTATAACTGGTTTAAAGAACTACAAGGCTGAGGATGCTGGCCTTACTTAGGGATCAGGCAGACATGAAGGCCATACTTCTGCCACTGAGAGTGTTTTTTTTCCTTTTTCGTATTTTTGATGATTTTATGTCAAGGGCATATTAATGGGCTCAGTGTGGTATTTTCCAGATGTACGTGCAACATGCAGTGCTCAAATCCAACCTCCTTTGATCCATCTGCCCATCACTCCCAACCTCTAATTCTTCTCATGTTGAGACACCTCAGTTCTTGGAGATATTGACCTAGGACATCTTATTTATATTGAATTCAGGGTAGAGTCCTGACTTCTAGAGGAACTTGTGTGTCTGGGGGCGCAGGCAATGTGACAGATGACATTCAAGAGGCTGTCTGGAGCAGCATTAGACAACCGTCTTTCAATGTGAGGGATGGAAACTATCCTATTGAGAATGGAAAACCCAGTTTACTTAGCTAGGGAAGAACATGGCCAGGCTTGCGGTTTTGATGGAAGGTATATATTTAAGTGAGGGTAAACTTAAGACCTATAAGGCAAGGAACAAAGAAAGAAGTTAGGAGTCTGTAGCACACAGTCAGGGCTCGGGCATGACTAACAATCTGCTGGACTCATCTACTTCAGTTCCCTTCAAGAAAATAAAATTTTGCTTTCTTCCTCTCAAAGTCACCTTCTTCTTGATGTCCCTGTTAGTGAATAACTTCCAAATGGCCCTAGTTAGAGGTACAATGATCTTGATATCCTCCTTCCCTCCAGTCCCATCTCATGAGATTAAACCTTCCATCTTGGAGGGAAACAGAGTAAACCACAGGGTGTCTGAAGAGAGATACAACAGGATGTTTTGAGGGGGAAGGGAAACAGTCCATCCTGCGGAAAGTAACCAAACTCAATAGCTTCAGGAAGTCCCTGAAATTACCTAGTTACCCTAGGCCCTTCCTCCCCAAGCATATATGAGCCTCTTTTACAAGGGCACTGTGAAGGTTTAAAAGAGAATGTCCGCATATACCCCCAAGACTCACCCCACCGCAGAGATACATGCACGGCCATGTTTATTTCAGCTCTCTTCACAATAGCAAAGAGCTGGAACCAACCCAAATGCCCCTCAACTGATGAGTGGATAGAGAAAATGTGGTACATCTACACAATGGAGTTCTATGCAGCAGTAAAGAAA
>VZQC01000299.1:2147637-2165102 GCA_009823505.1 Rhizomys pruinosus
AGAGAGAGAGAGAGAGAGAGAGAGAGAGAGAGAGAGAGAGAGAGAATATCTTCTATATGCTCCAAGTATTTGGACATTTTGTCTTCAGTTGGTGGCACTGTCTTGAGCAGTTTTAAGACGTGCTGCCCTGCTGGAGGAAGCATGTCAATGGGGAGTGAGTGGATTTTGAGGGTTTCTAAGCCTTGTTGAATTTCAGTTGCTCTCTGCTTCCTGTGGCTGCTTGACGATGTGGTCACTTAGGCCACCTGTGCTGCAGCGTCTCTCCCATCATGGTGGACTCTAATCCCTCTGGAATCATAAGCCAAATAAATTCTTCCTTCTATAACTTCTCTTGGTCATGGCGTCTTATCACAGCAGCAGAAAAGTAACGGATACAGGCACTTACCATTCTCCTGAGAGCCCAGCCCTCACGAACTAACCACCTTTCAACAGCTGAGCTATGCTAGTCCTATCATAGCATTAAATAAAGCATTTTGTCAGCATCATCTGTCTTCCGTTCTAGGTCAAGTTTCAGCAAACCATGTCTGACCAAAGCTTGCCAGCCACCTATCTTTGTAAAGAAACTTCGATGAGAAAACATCCATGGGCAATCATTTCCATAGTCCTGACATTGTTCCCTGCCCGCCAGAACAGAGCCTGATGGGCCCTGTTCAAAAAAAGTCTCCACCCCCTGTTCCAGATCATAAGCTTGTCAAGGACATAGAAACGTACTTATATGGCCATTGTTTCTCTGGATCCTGTGCAGAGCTTGGGGCATAAATTCAATGTGTGTGCTGCATGTATTATGTGAGGGGGACGATCTACATGTGTGGAATCAGTGGCAGTAAGGAGTGTGAGCTGTAGTTTGATGTCTACAGGCCTATGAGCTAAGGTTTCTACCAATAGCTTCCCTTGTAGTTACTCAACAGTGCTGAGCTCTCTTTAATGGTGGACTCTTTTTAATATTTTTTTAAAATTTTTTTATTTATTCATTTATTTATGTGTATGAATGTACTGTCTGCATGTAGGTCTGTGCACCCATGTCATGCAATGCCACAAAGGTCAGAAGAGGGTGTCGGATTCTCCTGGAACTGGAGTTAAAGACAGTTCTCAGCTGCCATGTGGGTGCTTGGGATTGAACCCGGGTCCTCTGTAAGAGCAGTCGGCACTCTTAACCACTAGGCCATCTCTCCGGCCCTTAATAGTGGACTCTTAAACATCTTCATTCATCTTGCCTAGGAGTGGCCTTGCCTATACTCCAAGTGCCCCAACAACATGCTTCATGATGTAGCAAACACCTGTAGGTACTGGCTTTAGTACCATATGAGGAGTAAGGTTAGAGACTCCCATGAGGCACTGCAACTGTGGCTTTATCCTGTGCCAGGGCTGCTTTTTATAAGATATAATGGTTACCTAGTGATATCAGAGATAGATAAGGGTTAGGTTCAACTTTCTGGAAGCAAAGCGTTGATGTGTCACTGACCTGCCAGTCTGTGAGCACTTACTGTGACCTTTATAAGCCTTGGTTCTCTATGCCAGTGTTTCTCGCTGTGATGTCCTGTGCGTCTACAGTGCCTGATTCCTGACCCAATCAATGAAAATACATTGAATTGTTTTCAGTTGTCCTTTGTGCTACCTTGTAAGCTATGATTCCTTGTCTCCCATCTTATAAGACAATAGTCTTGACTGGGGAGGTTTTGTTACACAGCTGGGAAGCTGGTTCTCTGTCCCTGCTATTAAGATTTGTATTGATAGGACCTCCAGGGAAGGCCTGGTACCTTACCTTCCTCATTTGGTGCTAAACATACATAGGAAGACAAATCTCCAGTCACTATTTTCTGGGCTATAGTCATGGGTGTTTTCAAAGGCCTAATCCTCAGGCTGGGGAGATGGCCGAGTCTGTAAAATATTGCAGTGCAAGCACGGTAATTTGAATTCAGGTCCCAAGCACCAGTGGAAAAACTACACACAGAGTAATACCTGCTGTAACCCCAGCACCAAGGAGGCTATGATAGGAGTTTTGGAGAGGAGGAAAATAATGGAGTTTAGACTTAAGAAGTAAGAACCATACCCAGACCTGCAAAGGGCAAGGAATGTGTTCTTTATTCAAAACACATAGCAAAGGACAGATGCTCCCCTGTAGAAAGGAAACATCTGCAGCCTAATGAAGAAAGGTGGAGGGTTTATTTTACTGAGCCCAGCTGGAATGTGCTTGATGCCAGGGTCTGGGGTCTTTGGATAATTGAAGGCCTTCTTTTAAGATTATTTTCCCAAGGCTGGAGAGATGGCTGAATAGTTAAGAGCCCTGACTGCTCTTGCAGGGGATCCTGGTTCAATTCCCCAAACCCACATGGTAGTTATCAACTGTGCTTAACTCCAGAGCATTGTACAACATGGGTGGAGTCATACACACTGATACACATAAAATAAAAATAAGAAAATATCTTTAAAAACATTAAAAGTTATTTTCACAGGCTGGGCATATAGATATCTCAAGACCCTAAAGGAGAGAGGTTGGCTCCACAAACAGTCTCCTTCTATCCTGGGGGTGAGTAAAGTAAAGCCAGACTGTCAATTTAGGGCCAATTACTCACTTTAAGTGATTCTGACTTTATGGCCTCCTTAATGAAGCTTATGGTTCCTCTGCTAGTCACACGTTCTATCCAAGGTATCTGGCACTTGCTGGCCAGACAGTCTAGCTGAAGGTGAGCTTCAGGTGCAGCAGGCAAACCTGACTCAAAAAAATAAGATGGAGAACAATAGAGGGAGATGCTCGATGCTGACCCCTGGCCACTGCACACGCACAGACACACAGCACAGGTTAGCCCTCAGAATCTGAGACACACAGCACAGGTTAGCCCTCAGAATCTGAGACACACAGCACAGGTTATCCCTCAGAATCTGAGACACACAGCACAGGTTAGCCCTCAGAATCTGAGAACACACACCCACAGGTTAGCCTTCAGAATCTGAGACACACAGCACAGGTGAGCCCTCAGAATCTGAGACACACAGCACAGGTGAGCCCTCAGAATCTGAGACACAAACCCACAGGTTAGCCCTTAGAATCTGAGAAGTTCATTCTTTTCATAAAATACAAAGGCTTCTAAAAGTGCTGAGTTGCCTGGGCAGGCTCTGGCATAGTCTCTGAAAATTCGGGAGGCATAACCCTTCCCCCATGCCACTCTGGAGTACCTTGGACTTCCCCAAGGCTACCCAATGTTCTGTTCCTCCACAAAGGGAATAGGGCGAGAGAACTGTACACCAACTTTTCAAAGGCCTTCAGTATAATGTGGCAATTGTGTCATAGACAACAATAATAAAGTGAAACCCCTTCTCAGCCAACTTTCTTCACATGACTGGACAGAGAAAACAAGCAAACACGGAAATGACCCATCCTCCCCCAGCTCTCCTCTCCGGAAGGCAGAGGCAGACTGCAGAGGCAGTGCTTGATTCTCGATGTCACTCATCAGATGGTGATTGGAAATGTCCCCATGTAGTCCAGGAAGAGAATCTAATATGTGACTTTCATTCCCATCACTCTGAGTCCTATTTATGTCTGACCTGTGGTGTCATATCTATTTCCCAAATATATCATTAAGCAGCAGAAGCCACCTCAGCAGGTTAGATTAAAACCGATCATGTGGAAGTTTTTACTTGTGTTTCTAACACTTCTTTACCCAGGCTGAAAAACCAGACTTTGTGCTTTTCTGTCTCCTCCCTCCTCCCTGCACCACCACAAAATAATCTCTACTTTAATAAGCTACAAAAAAGCAGCCTGCCAGCAAAAAATGAAAATAAAAACCAAACAAACATATATTAAAGCCTCGATAAATAGTAATTCACTGAAGATAAGATTCTTCCTCCTGAAAGTCTAAATGCCTTCTAAAAATTATTTCAGAAATATGTTGCTAAAGGATTAAAATAGATTGAGTGCTTAAGTCTTCTGCTGTCATGTTCAACATGGTATTCCCTTGAGAATATTAAACCAAACAGGAGAGGAGAAGCTACAGGAATAACTAATGTCAGATCTGCTGCAAATTCCAGAGAAGAAAGGAGTCTTGTCCTGTCCTACTCTCGCCTCCACTCTTCTTACTCTTCCTTTTCATTTGGCGAGGGTGACAGCCTCACTTGCTGATAGGACCCTGTAGGGGACAATAGGTAAGATCCTGTCTGACTCAGAGGTCAGAGAAGCCTCAGTCTAAGAAATGCTGGATATGGAGGCTGGAGGGTGGAGATGTGGATTGAAAATCTTAGGGCGGTATCAGTATCTCTGGATTCCGGTGAGCTCTCTGACATGCTGCACATGCTCAGAGCTCATCAGGATGTCCCGATGAGGACAGGAGGAAAAGAAAATCTAGTCAAAAAATTAGCCATGGGCTGGAGACATGGCTCAGTCAGTAAGCATAAGGAGTGGAGTTCAATCCTTGAACCCACATTATAAAAAAAAAAAAGTTGGACCTGGTGGTAGACATGGAAACCCAACACAAGGGAGGTAGAGACAGGTAGAGTCCTGGAGCTCACTGGATGACCAGCCTCACCTACTTGACCAGTTCCAGGTGTATGAGACACCCTGCCTTAGAAAGTAGATAAAAATGGTGGGCCACACCTGAGGAGTAATACCCAAGGTGATCCACTGACCTGCATGTGCACAAGTGTTCTTCCCACCCCCATAGACATGCATATGCATGCACGCCCATGCACACTCGGGAAAGCGCGCGCGCGCACACACACACACACACACACACACACACACACACTATGTTTCTTACTGTATGGAAAAGCCTCGAATAACAGGTGACTGGTTCCCGCATCTTATATTTCCAAAGTCCCCCATTTATGTCGTTCTCAGGTCACCTCCTTTGCCTTCTTCCCTTCACTGCAAAGACACTGAGAAGGAACTTTTCCTGACCGATCCCTCCCAGCCTTGATTCAGTCTTTTATGCCTCATTCCCAGAGTCTATCTATAGCAGTTATGAATGACCCTCTAGTGGCTAGAACTGATGACGATTTTCCCAGTTAATACTTGAAATTTCTTCCATGTGGCCAGTGCGCATTGGCGGCTCCCTTGGGAAAGTCTCTCTTCCAGGCTCCTGGAGTGCCCCTTCTGGTGCTCTCAGGTCCACAGTTCTCTTTCTAGTTCCTCCTTCTCGAGGTCTTTACTATGTCTCCTCTCGCGTGGCTTTCTTCACTGTGCTCTTTTCACCTTGTGTGTTCTATTTAGCTGATCTTGTCCATTTCTGTGCCCTCAGCCATCACCTCTGTGGATGTCTCTCATAGGAACACCACAAACTTAGACTTCTTGGGTTCACAGTGGGACATCATGTTGCATAAAGTCACCTTCACAGTGCTCCTTCTTAGGCACTTCAGACATGACTGGTCCCAAACAGAAATAAGTTGTCTTCCCTTATCCCATCTTCCTCTAAGAGCCTTTGTGTCTCTATCAATGTAAACCAGAGACTTTGGTAACTCAGCAACTGCTTATCCCACACACCCTGCATCAAATCAGTGGCAAAGTTCTTGCAATGACTTATTCTGTCACTCTTTGGATTTGATTTCTTATAATCTTTCTCACTGATCCCCACCCCCCATTCTGCCTCCCAAATCTCCACCCCATGCTCCATTCATAGGGCAGAGCTATCCTGTATGTACTGATTAGGTCTGGCAACTATTCTGTCCAAAAGCCATAGATATTCTCCATGGCCTATAGGATAAATGCAGTTTCCTCAGCCCAACAAAGAGGTCCCACCATGACTTTGCTCCTGGCTGCTCCTTAGCCTCTGTGGTGGCCACCGTATACCTTCTTTTTTTTTAATTTTTATTTATTTATTTTTTATGTGTATGAATGTACTGTCTGCATGTAGGTTTGTGCACCTGTGTCGTGCAGTGCCTCGGAGGTCGGAAGAGGGTGTCGGATTCCCCTGGAACTGGAGTTAAAGACAGTTCTCAGCCGCCATGTGGGTGCTGGAGATCGAACCCGGATCCTCGGCAAGAGCAGTCGGCACTCTTAACCGCTAGGCCATCTCTCCAGCCCCGCCGTATTGATGGCATGGAATAGCCAAAAAGATAGGCCTGAAGGACAAAAGAAAGCCTGTGCTAGAGTTTCGCAAACTCACCCCCGCCCATCGAGCAAGGAAGGCTAGTTTCACTTCTCTTCCTCCGAGTAAGATAAGCCTCAGGATGTTCCAGCCCACAGGACATTCCAAGCTTATCTTCCCCTCCTTACTTCCTACCTTTACTAACGTGATAATTAGGGACTATGCTAGGAAGGGAAGGGATTGGATCAATTAGGGACTTGTAAATTAAGCCTCTTAAAAGGACCAATTAGGAAGAGACACATACCCCAGTAGGGAAGCCGGCACGGCTTATAAGCCTCTGTAAACCTGCAATAAAGTGAGCTTGAGCTGTAACACTCTGACTTGACTCCCTGTCATGGTTACTTTCGGTTCGGCAGCGCACTTACTCTCCCCAGCCCCACTCCGTCGCGGGCCGACAGAGTGAAGATCTTTGGCGGTGAGGAAACTGGAGAGGGTGGTCTTTGCCAACCACCTCTCTACGACCCCCGCACCGTATATCTTCTTATAACCGTGCAAAACACAGCTCTATTCTGGCATCTTTCACGCAGCCCTTTCTTCTTCGTCTCTGCCTCCTGTTGAGTGCTTTGGCTTCCTGTTGAGCACTGACTTATCCTTGAAGGTCTCTCCGGCATCTCTTTATCTCTACACTTTCTGTGGCTTCCCCAGGCATTGGTTTGCTCCCAGCATCTTCAAAATATTTTGAGTGTGCATTTCTAAAAACAATTATTTGAAATTTTATAATTATGTATTTATGAGATAATTTTGTGAATTTTTATTATTGAATGTCATACCAAACATCTTAATCATCTTTATACCCCCTTTCCCATTGGCACCCTCTCATAACCCACCCCCCACTGGATTTCATGCATTCTGTCATTTGTGTTAAGGCCTATCTAGTCAAGTTAGTTAATGAGCTATTCCTCAGTGCAAGGTCATCCACTGGAGTCTAGTCAGCTTATGTAGAGTCCCTCCCTTTAAGATCAGCTCTTCCTCATCCAGCAGTCATCAGCTGCCAATAGTTCTTTGGCTAAGGTTGGGGCCTGCTGCCCATTTCAACAGCTCCATGCTGGGTTTTGTCTGCTTGAGTTTACATGGGTCTTGTGTGTGCTGAAACCATCACTGTAGGTTCATATGAGCAGGATCTCAGGGTCCTGTAGGACTCTGTTTCCATACGGTCATCTCCCTTCTCCCTTAGCACGTTTCCTTGGTGTTCTGAGTATTGTATTCAGTCCCTTTCAGATCCATTTTTCTTTATTTCCAGATGCATTTTCAGTGTTTATTAAAAACAAAACTGATACATGCTTGATGGTTGTCCACCCATTTTAGACACAGAAAGACATCTGCTCATGTACTCAAGGTCTGCTTAAGATGCAGAAGGTCAGAGCTCCTCCCTGGAGCTTCCCGCTCAGATAGCTGGAAGTCCATTTCTGACGAGATGCCCTTGGGCTGGATGGGTCCAGGTTTTCCATGTTCACTCCTGACCTGGCTTCAGAGGAAGTATTACAATGTGTTCAACCCTTTATTTCCCCCCTTCCTAATTAACCAAAGTGTTTAATAAGTAATAAGGACGTTTCAGTAATTTAGCACTTCATTAGTAATTTGTTCCATTATAATGTACATCACCCAAATCAACTCCATTCAGACAATCATTGGCTGCCTCCACAAAAGATAATGACTTCTGATCCTCACGACTAGGGCATCTTATACAACGTATAATTGCTTTGCTCCTTTTCCTTAAGGTATATATCTCTGAGAGATTGGGGACCTTGAAAAAAAAAGTAAATAAAGCTTGTGAAAATTGAATCCCAGATAAGCAAATAAAATTGAATAAACACATGGAGAGAACCCCCTTGAGGACCCTGCATAAAACAAACTACTTTTCTTAAATTGGTGAATTTTAATTTTGCTTTGTCTCAGACCTAAGGGAACTAGAAACACCATCTCTATTTCATGGAGACACAAGAGCCTGCTGCAAGAGGACATCTTGAATGTTCTATAGTTGGTTGAGGAGGATTTTTAAGCCAGTTGGCTCTTTGGGGGCTGTTTTGGGGGGGGTCATAAGATACTTTCATTCCAACAAATGGCGAACATTCCAACAAATGGCAAAGATTCTCTCGGGTTCCTGGTTTCACCTTGCACTACTTCTTGTTCCTGTTCCCATGCACATGGCATTGAACATGTAGTGGGCAAGACAGTGCTCAGTTGCTTGAGTCCAGATTGCTGTTACCTAATGGTAATGCTAGGCACTGTGTAGTGATGTTCAATACCGTCCCATTTGTCCAGTGGTTGGAGTTTATTCTTGTAAGCAGCAAAATACTTACTCTATATTAATTACTTTTAAGAGAAATTATTTTAGATTAGCATGAGTCCTTCTTTTTCTTCTTGCAAAGAGAGGACAGAATATTGCTTTGGTCCCTGAACATAAGAGTCAAAATGGAAAGAAGGAAAAACTCAAGGCATGAGGTGATATGAAATGAAAATTTATGAAAAAGAGATCAGAATGAGGAACACAGTAGGGTTAAAGCAGAAAGTGGCCCTCTGAGGAGACATGGTTTTACTTCTTTCCCAAGAGGGCAGTTGTGACTCCTACTTGGATCAATGTGGTATAGAAACTAAGATCGCTTTCTCTTTCACTATGTGCTACGCTATACTTAAGGAAGATTCAGCGAGTACCTTCAAAGAGCTCTAACTCTGACATTTTAAAAATCAATGTCTGAGTTAGCTTCTGCTGCATAAAAAATTACCTCCAAACTCAACTGCTAAAAGCAGCATTACAGTTCATGAATTTACAGATCAGCTAGGTCAAGTCTTCATAAACCTTTCTCAATAGAGACCTTCTTTTTGCCTGAGAAAATTTTAGACAACTCCGGGAATATAGATATATAAAATTGGCATACAAATAAATATTGGATGATAGTAAATCAGAAACAATATACTTTAAGTTCTTTGGTATGCTTGTGATTGTGTTAAAAACACAAGCAAATGTGCACACTAGTGAAGAAATATGCTTATTCATTTTTACATAAAGAAGTAAGTGTTGGTGGAAAATTTGATGCTACAGATGCAGAAAATCTTCAAAGTGTTTCACAATTATTCAATATTTTTATTTTATAATCATCAGTGTTGAGAACACCATTTCACACAGGTATGTAATTCAAAATAGCAAAAATAAGTTTAGAGGCATTTCAGAAATTATTGGAAATTCTATCCTAATTACCAAGCCCAAAATTCATTAAGTGAGGTTTTTTTTATGAAACCCAAGTCAACCACTCAAACAGCAATTTCGAAAATCAAATAGTCTAACACATTGTAACCCAAAGATACACTAATCTGATATTTACAAGCTGAGGAAGGATGGTAGGAAATTATTCAGTCTTTGTTTTCTACAGTTAAGCAATTGTGTTTCTACAAGAACAATAAAGTTTGTATATATAGTAAAAACATTATAATCATGATATATAATAGGCACAAGTCTGAGCCAACATGTTCCAGGAAGCATTTATTGGCAATACGTGGAATAATGGCATGCAGAGTCCAAAGTGCATGTTATATGTTCGGAACCAAGACGCCAGTGAGGTCCTGTGATTCATATGAAATCATGAGATACAACATAAACAAGCTCTGCTAGAAACACTTAGATTCATTGCATGTTTAGTTTTGAATTAATTTTTGGTTGTCATGCTAGGAGATAGAGGAATTGTCTGGGCTCTTCTGGGCTCACTTATTTGCAAGGAATCATCCATGGATCAGAAAGGCAGGCCTAGAGCTCTTAGCTGCATTTCACACAGTTAGGAAAGTGGTGGGGTACTGGTCAGCATGGAATAACTGTGACTGGAACAACGGCCTTTCTTCTTCATGGTCTCTCATCTTCCATGAACCAGTCTGGCTTTACGCCCATGCAGTGTCAACATACCAAGACATCAAATACGAAAATGAAAGGCCTCCATAAACCAAGGGTCAGAATTGATGACCTATCACTGTGTCCTAATCTCTGGACTGAAACAAGTCAGCCAGGCCCGACTTAAGATGGTGAGGTATGTTCTACTTGTTAAGGGAAGAATTACAAAGTCATATCACCAATGCCATTAACTCAGGAAAAAGGATAATTTGAACCATTTTGTAATTATTCTGGAAAGAGCTGGAAAATCCAGAGTTTCCCTAAAGTACTCTGTCATAGTTCATGTTGCTTGTGTGCCCAGGCCTTGTCATGTATGTGCATACCTGTTCCTGGACAACAGACTCATATTCCCTTTGGCCTCTTTTATAGGCTGTTTCTGTCTTCCCCTTTGCACTGGGTGGAAGTCAGCCCAACAAGGGTGACAAAGGCACATGCCCATTCAGCAGTGCTGGTTTGGGCTCAGAGGGACAGCACAGCCATTAAAGGCTAAGGCTAGCAATCAACAATGTTGGTTATCTTTACTGGCCATGACTATCATATTGATCATTCAGATTGATAGGTCTGGCCTGATCAACAGACAAATTTATTGGAGCAGGGCAGTTGGCAATAATAGAAACTTGCTTTAGTAATAGAAACACAAGAAAGGCTGGTAGAAATAACATTGTAATAGACATGCATGTGGAAATAGCTCTTTGAACACTGGTAACTATTCTTTTGAATATCTATATAGAATTAAGGTAGCTGCTCCATAATTTATTTATTTATTTGGCTTTTTCTTGAGACATGGTCTCCCTATAGCCCTAACCTTTCTGACGCTCACTATGTAGACTGGGCTGGCCTCTGTTCTCACAGAGATCTGCCTGCCTCTGCTTCCTGAGTGCTAGGATTAAAGGCATGCACCAACCACTTCTGGCTTACTTGTATGTTTTGTGAGAAACTTCCACACTGCTTTCCATAGTGACTGTACTATTTTCCACCCCCTATCAACAGTGTACAAAGGTTTCTTTTCCTCCACATCTTCACAAACACTTATCTTTTGGATTATATTTTGTGGGAACAGATGTGCAATAATTTTAACAGATGTGAAATAATATATCATTGTCATCTTAATTAGCATTTCCTGATAATTTGTGGTACTGATCACATATCTGTTAGCCATTTGTATATTTTCTTTGGAAAACTGTCATTTTTAGCTGGATTATTTGTTTCTGGCCATTTTGTTATACAAGTTTTTTTCTGTGTGTATTTTATATTAAGTTCTTATCAAGTCTTCAGACTAGTCAGTATTTAGAAAGAACCCAAATATCCATCGCCATCAATTGTATACATAATTGAAGATTACTTAATATTTTTTTCTTTTTTTAAATTTTTTGTAAATTTTATTTATTTTTGTATGTGTATGGATGTACTGTCTGCATGTAGGTCTGTGCACCCATGTTGTGCAATGCCATGGAGGTCAGAAGAGGGTCTCAGATTCCCCTGGAACTGGAGGTCTCCTGGAATTGGAGTTACAGATGGTTCTCAGCCACCATATGAGTGCTGGAGATTGAACCCGGGTCCTCTGCAAGAGCAGTCGGTGCTCTTAACCGCTAGGCCATCTCTCCAGCCCCAAAGATTACTTAACTTTTAAAAGGGGGAAATCCTGCCACATATGACAACATGAATGAAACTGAAGGACATTATCCTTGGTGAAATAAGCAGAAGAATCAAATCTACCTTACTCAGTTTATATCAAATTATCTGAAACATTCAAACTCAAAGCAGAAAAATGTAGAATGGTATCTGTGAGGGACTGGGAAGAGGAGCCAATAGGATTTCCTATTTAAGGTGTTGAAGTTCCTGTTATGTATGATGAAGAAAAGCTAGAGCTCTGGTGGGCAGCATATGCCAATAGTTACACTCCATTTATCCACTTAAACCTTATTAAAAGAAGGCCCGGGGGGGATGGTTCAGTAGGTGAATGCACTTGCCATGCAAGCACACAGGACCTATGTTCAGATCCCCAGAACCCATGTAAAGCCTGGATGCACAGCATGGACATCTGTAATTCCAGTGCTCCACGGGAGATAGGAGGCAGAGACCGAGAATCCTCAGAAATTAGAGGACCAGCTACCCTGGCACACACAACAGAAAACAACAAAGTCATTGTCAAATGAGGCGGAAGGCAAGAAAACCCCCAAGGTTGTCCTTTGACCTTCATATGCAGATCCATGGTATGCAGCCACATTCAAACACACACACACACACACACACACACACACACACACACACACACAACCACACATATCATCACACAAACACCCACAGACATCCTCATAAATACACACACACAGACACACACACACACACACACACACGCACATGCACACCACAGTGTTTAAAGCTTACATACAAAGGAGGACAGAGCAAGGCTTTTGGAGCAAAAGGCTGTATGCGTTGCCATGATTATGGCGATGGTTTGGGGGTGGGTGTACATATGCAAACTCATCCACTTGGATATATTAACTTCGTGCACTTTTTCTGTATCAAATACACTTCAAGAAAACAAGCAAGCCCAGGACAGACTCTGACTGGACAAGTTTGGGTCTGGATGTCTGTCTCCACGCAGTCAACTAGCTCCATGGGAGGGGCGCGGATAATGTTGCCCTAACTGGGCAGTTTCTATGGAAACTGTGCATGGAAAAAGGATTAGTTCTCAGAAAGTCACAAGGCTAGGGTGGAACTAGGGGATGGGGCTGTAGCAGGAAATTCAGGAGCCCAATGGACAGAACAAGATTTCTCTCTCTGAGATAGTCTGGTTTACTTGGAATAGAATGCAGATGCCTTTGGCTTGAGAAACAAGTTTCTAAACATTTACAATATAATACAACATTAAAACAAAAACTCTGCATGATGCTTACTCTCTATGATTTTAAATATTCAGACAGCATCAATTTCTACCAGGAGGTACAGACAAACTCCTGGCTGTATTCTGAAATGTGTTTTTCTTAAAGATCCCCATTATTAGCTCTCTAATTTCTTGGCTTATGTATTTATGCCTTTGTAATAAACTTCCTTTACATAGTTCAGAATTCTGATTTGAGGATATCGGGATTGAAGGGGCTTCTTCATTGAAGAGAATCAGCCTATGGGAAGGCTCCTTAGCCCATAGTGGTGCAGGGGCTTCTGCTACGGTGTAGATTAAGACTCCCCTGGCCTTTCCTAGCCCACTTTCTCAGCTCTGAAAAGTCTCATGAGTTCTTGGTCCTCACATGGCCATCTGTTCACTGTATGAGTGTGCTCTAAGGAGGAGGAGGAGAGCGTTATGGCCAAGCTTTGTAGAGGAAAACAAGCTAATGACTGTCCCAGGGGATAAACTACTATGTTATTCATTCCACCAACAGTGGTCCAAAGAACCTGGATGTAATAAGTGAGACGAAGACTAGAACTGTTGCTTGGGGGTTTAAAAGCTCAACTTCAAAAGACTCTCAGTGCTAGGTGGAAATACCTCCAATGAGTGACTCCAAGATAATTCTAGAAAGCACACAAGAGCAGCCTGTGTGCCACCTTCGGAATTTAACTATTTTGAAGCTGCTATTTTCTCTCTGAGACCACCATTCTCCTCGGAATGTCTCAGTACCAACTTCTTCCATCTACAACCCCACCACCGTCTGTCTGGAGTCCCAGACGCCAGGCTCAATACATATATTTGGCATTGTCAGCCTTACTGAGAAATGATGGATTTGGCAGAGGCAGAATTTCTGTGTGCAGAGCCAGTGTGTATCTTCTTCATAACGCCAAACAAGTAAACTTGAAAAACCAACAATTATATCAGCCTTCCTCTTCCCTCTCCTCCTCTCCCCCCCCTCTTCTTTTCTTCCTCCTTTTCTCTTCCTCCTCCTCATCAGTTTCTTCTACTTCTACATCTCCATCTCTCCATCTCTATCTCCACCTCTGTCTCCCCTCCTTCCTCTTCTAGCCTTCTTGAGTAATAGCTGTTTTTCTGTTACTAGATTATCCTCTAACAATTCAGGCCCCTCACATGTAACCAAACAACCATTTGTAACTTAGATATACTTGAGCCACAGCAGAGCTGCTCTTCCTGGCTCACTCTGAGTTGACAATTTCCTTGGTTGGCACAGAATTGCTTTTGCTATCTCTCCGTGTTCCTGTTGCCTGCCTTGGAAAGAGTATAAATATTGACGAACAATCTTGTCGTTGAGGCTTTTCTTATGAAATGATTTCACCTTTCCCTGGGTTCCAGTCGGGCCCCCTACCCCCATGCAATTAGTATCAATGGATTGCTTGCTGGCACTGTTAAAGAGGAAACAGAGGAATTGCACCGGTTTCTGCTGTGGCGTTGTGCTTATTTCCCCCAGTTTGCACACAGTATAAGAGGACCTGCTCTGACAACTGCTGTTAAACCCTGATTGCTGCCCACACATTATTAAGGACAAAGTGGGAGCCCCTTTGTTGTTTGTTCTCCTACAAGGAGCAGCAGCGCAGCCTACACTGAAGTCAAATGCTCTCCCTCCTTCCATTCCTCTTGGACTTGGACTCTAAAACCACGTTTGAGTTGTGAAGGCTCCGTTTGGAGAATGTTTTGATGCACTTCTTTCATTCTTCTCACTTTACTTCAGCAAATATTTGTTTAGGACCTAGTCTTTGCTTTTGATGTTGGACAGAATCAAAGTCACTGATTCAGACCTCAAGAAGCTCACAATATAGAGTGGGAAGATATTAAATAGCTTGTGTTTAAATCCAAAAATCTATAAGAAGGAACACAGAAGCTACAATGGAAGCAAAGAGGCATGCGAATCCTGTCAAGGTAAGAGATCCTCCTAGGAGTAGTGACGACAGAGCCAAATCTTTAAGCATCCGTTCTTTCACTCACGAGTATCAAATTCGCCTGTGGACAGGACATGAGAGTTATGTATGGGTGAATAGGAAGTCTTAGAAAGATGGAACACTATACAAAGGTAGAGACAATAGGTGGGATGGCTCCAGGTTGCCAGAGACATATGTGAACTGGGGTAAAATAGGAGATGGGGCTGGACTTTAGTGTAAGGGAAAGGAACTAGTGAAATTTCCTAATGGTGGCAAAATCATATCTGTGTTTTATAAAGAAATGCTCTCTGTTTACGGATGATCTACACAGTGATGAGACCTGGAGAAGGAAAATCAGTTAGAAGGCTGTTGCTGTGACCAATGGAAGAGAGTGGTGACTTGGATCAAGTGACACTGGGTTGGGGAAGATGGTGTACAGGTGAGGCGTGTATAAAGTTTAGAGTTAGAGATGACATGATCTGGTGCCTGTGCCAATGGAGTAGAAGAAGGAGGTGATGAATAAACAGGCTCTCAGATAAGTCTGAGCTTGGGAGCTTAAATGGCTGGCTGGAAATGAAGCTTTAGACTAGCTTGCTAGAGCCTGGAGCAGGAGAGGGTTTAGGGAAGGAAGGAAAATGAAGTATATTTTGAACAACTTGGGTTTGAAATTCCAGTGATGTATCTTTGGAGCAGCCAAAATTGTAGGTCTTGATTTTTTTTTAAGAAAGTCTGGGTTTACTGTCATTTGAAGAATTATCATCATGGTAGTAAAATAACCAAGGGTGTGGATGAGAACACAACATGCCATTCGAGAGGAGCTGTGTAAGGAGCAAGCAAGAATAGAGGGACACAACACAGCAGTGCCTTGGGGACTGAGGCCCATGAAGAGAAGCCAGAAGGGAAAACAAGAAGAAAAGGCAGACAAGAGAGCCATCCTTCTGGAAGTCGGTGGCAGAGGGAGGTTCAAGGAGGTGGAATTAAACAAACACATAATCCACAAAAATGGATGGGGGGAAGGAAGGAAGGAAGGAAGGAAGGAAGGAAGGAAGGAAGGAAGGAAGGAAGGAAGAAAGGGAGGGAGGGAGAGTGGGAGGGAGGGAGGGAAGAAGGAAGGAAGGAAGGAAGGAAGGAAGGAAGGAAGGAAGGAAGGAAGGAAGAAAAGGAGGGAGGGAGGAAGGGGTAAGAGACAAGGAGGGAGGGGAAGGAAGAGGGATAAGCAAACAATGAAGAGGCAAAGAAACAGTGAGAGATAGAAAGAAACTTCAAAGATGATGCAGGATGACTCAAAAGAAGCCCTTGACTGTAGGACATAACTGCTGAATTTAGAAAGAGAAGTTCAGTAGAGTTTTAGAGTAAAAAATGTCCCTTCCTCATTTAAACTGATTCATGAAGATTTTCTTTGCAAAGGATAAACAATAGATCTGATTTATCCCTTTAAGAAAATAAAAACAGGGGCTGGAGAGATAGCTCAGCAGTTAAGAGCACTGACTGCTCTTGCAGAGGACCCAGGTTCAATTCCCAGCACCCACATAGTGGCTAAGAACCATCTTTAACTCCAGTTCCAGGGGAATCTGACATCCTCTTCTGACCTCCACAGGATTGCATGACATTGCTGGGAAAAAAAAAGAAAAAGAAAAGAAAAGAAAAGACTGAAGAGCTAGCAGGTAAGAGTGCATACTGCTTTTATAGAAGGCTTGTAGCACTTGGAAGGCAGAGGCAGGCTGATCTTTGTGAGTTCAAGGCCAGCCTGGTCTACAGAGCGAGTTCCAGGACAGCTGAGAGGCTACAGGGAGACCCTGTCTCGAAAAAATAAATAAATAAATAAATATATAGAAGGCTTGAGTTCAGTTCCCTGCACCTACTTTGGTACTGTAACTCCAGGTCCAAGGACTCTGATGCTTTCTTCTAGACTCTACCAGCTCCTGCATTTATAGGTACACACAGACATACAGCAGACACACACATACACACAAACACACACACACACACACACACATTAATTTAAATAAAATAAATGTAAAAAAAAAGAAATAAAGGCCCATGACAGATCCATTTCAGTTCAAGCTTTAGTGGGGAGTGCTTTAGCTGACCACTTTGGTTCACATCTCCTTCCGGCTAGTATCTGTCCCCAGAACTTCTGCATCACCACATACCAGTTACTACGTCCTAGAAATGGTCACTCAGAAGATCTTTCTCCAAGCTGGTGAATTTGACTTCACCTGAGGCTCCTGCCACTTTAGAGACAGCCTTCTGTCAATGGGTCTGATTATAGAATTTTCCATAGAGATCTTGCTTCTGAAGATAACTCCCGGTTGGTGCCTCTATTCTATTGTTTTTGTTTTCTTCTTCTGTGTCCAGGAGTGAGATTTAGGGCCTTTCAGAAAAAGCATTTTATAAAGAAAATTGAAATATTGGAGTACTTGGGTGAAAATGATCAAAGGGAAGAAAAAAAAATGAGAGAAGAAAAGTTATTATAGAAAAGAACTGTAAAATAACCCATGAGAAAGGAAGGAAGTAGAAAACAAACAAGGAATAAGAATGAAAGTGCCGGGGCTGGAGAGATAGCCTAGTGGTTAAGAGCGCCGACCGCTCTTGCAGAGGACCCGGGTTCGATCCCCAGCACCCACATGGCGGCCGAGAACCGTCTGAAACTCCAATTCCAGGAGAACTCCAGTTCCAGGGGAATCCGACGCCCTCTTCTGACC
>VZQC01000299.1:2165183-2222274 GCA_009823505.1 Rhizomys pruinosus
TACAACAACAACAAGCACCCAAGAAGGAATTCAAGGAGACCTTCCCACTCACAATAGCCTCACAACAATAAAATACCTAGGACAAAAAACCAAAGACACCGAAGCTCTCACAAAACAAACAAAAAACTTTCACCCCTGAAGAAGGAAATGAGAAAGAAGACCATCAGAAAATGGAATAAGTTCCCCTCCCTGCTCGTATTGGCCTTGAAAATTAACATATGATATAAATGTCCCTTCTGATCCCAAACTCACAGATCTAGCCTTTTATAATCCCAATTGAAATCTCCAAAAAGTTTCTTCACAGCCTTAGGGAAAAAAAATCCCTAAATTAAAGAAATACATACTCATACAAATACAAAAAAAAAAACCCCAAATAACCAAAGCAACCTTGAGAATGTAACCCTGAGTGAAAGAGCAATACAGGGGAATCTCTATACCCAGCCCTTTCTTTTTTTCTCTTCCAAATCTCTACTACAGGCGCTATAGTCCATAAATAAAAAAAAAATATAAAAAAAAAAATTAAAAAAAAAAAAAAAAAAAAAAAAAAAAAAAAAACAGACCTGTTGACAACTGGAACAAAACCTATTCCGCAGATGCCATTTTATTTTTTTTATATTTAACTTGATGCACATATCAATTTCAAGCACCCTAACTATTTGACAAGGGAGCCAAGAAGATATTCCATGGAGGAATTAGACAAATTATTCTTATTTAGCACAGCTTTTGTTGTTGGCACAAACCTTGGCATCTACCATTGTAGAGAATACAGTTAACCTTACCTCTTTGCCTGTAAACAAGTCAACTCCAGATGGATGTCAATGTGAACCCAAAAACATGAAGGTGATGTGGAAGACCCAGTTGGCTCAGCCTACTAAGAAATAGGTGTCGAAATAGACTTCTTCCCTAAATCAGACACCGCACCGAGCTCTGCAAGAAATAAGCTTGACAATTGACAAATGGGACCTCATTAAACTCAAAAGCTTCTGTACATCAAAAGAAACCATCAAGGAAGTGAAGAGAAATCCCACAGAGTGGGAGGAAACCTTCACTGCAGATACATCTGACAAAGCATTGATTTCCAGAATATATAAACTACTCAAAAAACAAAGAAGAAAGCAAAACAAATGAATCACTCAAAAGATGGAGCAAAAAGCTGAACAGAGACTTCACAAGTAAGGAATTAGAGATGGCTGAGAAACATCTTAAAAATACTCAACACTGCTTATTAAGGAAATGCTTAAAACCATTTTAAGATATCATCTCACTCCAATAAGACTGGCTAGGATCAAGACAACAAATGATACTGATGATACGAACTGCTGGAGAGGTTGTGGGGAAAGGGGAACACTCATCCACTGCTGGTGGGAATGTAAACTCCTAGGGCCACTATGGAAAGCAGTGTGGAGAACACTTGGAAGACTCAAAATGAGCTTACCACCTGACTCAGTCATACCACTCCTGGGTATAAACCCACAAGACTCATCTTACGGGAGATATATGCACATCCATGTTTACTGCAGCTCTCTTCACAATAGCAAAAAGCTGGAACCAACCCAAGTGCCCCTCAACTGACGAGTGGATAGAGAAAATGTGGTACATCTACCCCATGGAGTTCTAGGCAGCAGTAAAGAAAGATGACATCACAAACTTTGCAGGTAAATGGGTGGAAGTAGAAGATATTATGTTAAGTGAAGTAACACAGTCCCAGAAAAACAAACGACAAATGGTATCCCTCATCTGTGGATGCTAGCAGCAATTACCTAGTTGTAAGTATTTCTTGTGCGGGGCTCCTTGAGCTTTTGTCCAAGTAGTTGGGAGTGATACAAATTGGAAAGAACAACAACAACAACAGAAAGACTGCATCAAAGAACTGACTGAAAGGTGAATTTGGTGGGGGGAGGGGAAGAGAGGGGGACATGCACCTAGATTTGTTTTGTAACATAATCTTGTACAAAAATAAATATAAAACAAAAAAGAATGAAAGTGCAACCACTGTACACTATTCACATGTAAACACACAGACAAAGCTAGTCACAGGGAGATGCCTCCCTACAGCAAATCGTGGTGAATGCAGAGACTCATGACTTCCTGAGATGCTAAGAATAAGTGATAGTTGAGGGTTCAGCCCTAAACAAGACACTTACTCCTTCTAAGACTCAGGGGACATTGTGGAAGATGGGTTGGAAGTATGAAAGAGGCAGAAGACAGGGTTAAGTTGGCAAATGTCATCCTCTGGGCTTCACACAACCTCTACAATCATGAACTCACAACTGTGATACGATGCACTGGATCCATACAAGACTGCCCCAATCTATCATGGAAAGGGTGGGACTGGCTCATGGGGCCTACCCCTTCCTGCTGGTTACTGATAGATTCTGGGAGAAAGGAAATCATTGTCTCCAGTCGTGCACCTACTGCTGAGCCCACTGGGATTCACGAAGATGGCTGTGGTTAAATTTAGTGGGTCACAAAACAGTGAACATGAATGTGAGAAAGATTGGTAGAGAGGAAGGAGGATAGGTGTGGCAGGGAGAAGGCAGAGAGTGGAGGGTAAAAGTGGTTCGTATGCATTATGTACATGTATAAAAATGTCAAACAACAAAATTTAATTAATAAAAATATTCAAGTAGTTCTGAAGCCCCCAAAAAAGAAGAAAAATAAAAAATATAAAGAAGAGAAATGTTGGTGCAAAGTGATAGGAAAGTGAAGGTAAACTCTTCCTATGGGAGCATAGTATTAATCCCCAAATGTTGAGCGAATGAATAAAAATGAAACAAGAGATTCTGTAAGCACATTCCTCTCCCATGACCATGACCAAGAAGAAGCCTCCAGTGTGGGATAAGCCCTGCTCCGTGGCAGCAGCTTAGGTGAGGTAGCCTTGGGAAGTACTACTGCTGTCTGCCTGGATGGCAGTGATTCAGGTAACTGTAGCCCCAAAGCGTTTCTGGGTAGCAAATGGTCTCCATCCCCTGAGCCTATTCAAAGATGCTCCTGCCTTGTCTGTCTTTGGAAACTAGCTGATGAAATTGGTAGAATGTGCTGGCTCAGGAGTCTTCCTTTAATTGTTCAGAAAGAAAATCTGCTTTGAGGTAACCAACTGACCCTAGGCATTGTCTGGACACTGGAAAGGATACTGTTGATCCACACCCAATCCCTGCCTATTTCTTCCTATGTGAAGAATTCCGAATCTTGTTCCAGGGAAGGCGATTCCCTCTCTCTGTCCTAGGGCAGTTGTGATATTCTACATCTGTCCTCACTGACGGCAGTCCAGTACACGTGAACTTAACATTGGATGTGCACGATGTAAGGGGACATCTTTAGCAGGGAATGTACCTGCCATAAACAAAATATTGAAAGGGCAGACCTAAAACTCACCTGAAGAAACACCAGAATTCAGAGCTCACACTCTACCAGGATGCTAGACTGACTCAGTTTTTATTACGGGAGTCACTCCATCAAATGGCTTCTCCATAAAAAGGTGACTTGTGGCTTCCAGTGTTAAAAAGTATTTTATTTATAATTTTTATTTTATGTGTATGAGTGTATTGCCTGTGTATATATAAGTGCATCTGTGTCATACAATGCCCACGGAGGTCACAAGAGGGTGTAGGATCCCCTGGAACTGGAGCTACAGATGGTTGTTAGTTGCCATGTGAGTGCTGAGAATTCAACCCAGGTCCTCTGCAAGAGCAGCCAGTGCTCTTAGGTTAAGATATTTATAGTAACGATAACTGGCAACAGGCAGAATTTGACCCAGGCTTCAGTCAGGAAATTCCTAGAAAAATAATATAATCAGTTTGGCTTGGATTATATGCCCATTACTGTTGCCAGTGGGATGAGGTTCTTTGATTAGCTCATGTTGGTCTAGGTGTCCACCCCTCAGTCCAGCACAAGCTACAGAAATGGGGGAACAGAGAGGCAAGCAGAGAGGACAAACACCAGCAGTTCTCAAAGGAAGTCTTTTAGAGGTTGCCTAGAAAGTAACATCCTGACTCTTACTGAAATATCATACAAGGAAACTCAACTCTTCAAGCATTGGGCATGCATTTGTGAGGTGTGAAGCTGCTATAGCCACTGTGCAGCTGTAAAGACGGTTGGCCACACAAAGGGGAGCTCATGTATCAAGATGAGGCAGAGAAATGGAGCTGAGAATGGCTGACCTTGAAGACTGTGGTTTTAGTTTTGTTTCTCTATTGCTATGATGATACACTGACCAAAACCAGTTTGCAGAGGAACTGATTTATTTTAGCTTACAGCACAGTCCTTCATCTAGGGAAGCTGGGGCAGGAGCTCAAGCAGAATCTGGAGGAAGGAACTGAAGAAGAGACTGCAGAAGAAGCAGAGTCCACAGTTGTACATCTACTTTTCTTCCACAGCCCAAGCCTACCTGCCCAGGGATGGAACCATCCACAGTGGCCTGAGCCCTCCTATATCAATTGACAATTAAGAAAATATCCTCACAAACATGAACACAGCTCAATCTGATGGAGGAAATTCCTCAAGTGAGGTTCCCTCTTCCCAGGTGTCTCCAACTGACAACCGAAGCTAACCGACACAGCTGCCCTTCTTTGGCCTTTGAGTCAGCAACTTTGCTTTGTCCCTAAGCTGCTTCCTATTGGTCAGTTTTCAGCTTACAGTTAATGCCCAGCAACTATGAGGTAGGTGGCAATGGGAGGGCCACCATTCTGGGAAATAAAAGAAAAGCTGCTGATCCCCCAAGAACCTGTCCGCTGAAGTGAGAGCAATGGGTGTATAGCACAGGGGATGTCTATGCGGCCAGCAGGCTGTCATCCTAAGCAGAATCTGAAGACCATAGCTTCAGACTCTGACTTATTTTTCTGTGGGAAATCTGAGTAGTGGGCTACATGGGACCTCCTCGTGATTACTGGTCCTTTCAGAATTGAGTAACCGATACCTTCAGTTCCCTGAGTGGGCAGCTAGATGCAAGAGTGAGGGGCCTCACTGCCATGCAGAGAGAACTTAGCTGTAGTCCCTACCAACTCCTCACCCAGTCAGGATGGGTCTTCTTTTCTGGACAGTGGTACTTTAAGGAGGTGAAGCCAGCAACTCAGGGTGGCGCTGTATAACTCCACCCAGTGTTCTTTCTCTGTCTTTTCAAGGTTAGCATCTGATCTGCTTCCGATGGATGTGGAGAGTAGTGAGTGCCACTTGGAAAGGAGTATGTCCTGGTTAGATTTATTGTCTGCTTCCTACATAGGGTTAGCTGGAAAGAGAGGACCTCAACTGAGGAATTCCCTAGAGAAGATGTGCCTGTGGCCCTGTCTATGAGAGACTGTCTTGATGACTGTTTGATGTGGGAGGACCCAGCCTATTGTGGGCAGCACCATCCCTAGGCAGGCGGGTCTGAATAAGAAAAGTAACTGAGAGAACCAGAGAGCAGACCAGTAAGCAGCATTACTCCATGGCTCCTGCCTCAAGCTCTTGCCTGGCTCCCGCCTCAAGCTCTTGCCTGGCTCCCCTCAAAGATGAACTTTGACTTGGAAATCTAAGGTGACATAAACCTGTTTCTCCCCAACTTGTTTTGGGCCAAGGTGTTTATCACTGCAACAGGAAGCAAAGTAGGACATGCTGGGTCTTTGAAGGAATAGCTTCACAGAGGAGCTTACAAAGGACAAGGAAGGGAACAGGGTCAGTTGCCATGTCCCTCCGGAAGACTCCAGCTTGGCCAACTGCTTGGGAAAATTTTCTTCCTCAGGTGCCAGCTTTTTTCCAGACCTCTATGGCCCAGGGAGCCTTCTCATCTCCTTTTCTCTCACCCAAGCCTCAGGAGAGCCCAGACCCAGGGGGACAATGCCCCCTTGTTTCCCAATGCTGATTTCTGAGTGGCCTCTTGTTTGTGGTCCCCGGGAGCAAGAACTAACTGTGCAGCAAAGGGATTGCTGACCTGGGAGCAGGGGCTGCAGTTTCTTTTTGCTTCCTGCCAACTGCCCCTCCGATCTAGGACAGAGGGCCTGCTCCCAGCAAAGAGTAGGAAAGGCCCCTGGCCTTCAGACTCCAAGGAAGTAGAACTTGTGGTAATAACAACAGCTTCCAAGATATCTCAGAGCAGTTTTAGATATCTGAGCCTCACCTCACAAATGTGTATTAGCTACTTTCTCCATGTTTGTGTGTGTGTGTGTGTGTGTGTGTGTGTACACACACACACATGTATGCATGTGTCTTGATTATGGATGAAAACAACTAACACCCCAAATTTGGTAGGTCTGACTTGACAGACTTTGACCTAATCATATACAAACCTAAATCTAATTAGAATCTCAGCTCTTTATTTTACCTCTCCGCCTTGTAGAACCATTATAAAATTCCTTTTTTGGTAAGCAAGCTCTATTTGTTTAACAAATAAAACCTCCCCATGCTGCTTGTGTGTATGCACTTACCCCCTAATGTGCAGTTTTACTTGTTTGTATATGTCTGCTGTATGGTGTGTTATGTCTGCTGTATGGTGTAGAGATTCTGACATATATGAATGAAAATACATAGACAGACTGTGGGACAGCTTCCTCTCTGGGTTTTCCATCTCCAATCTGTGATCCATTTTTATCTGGGTTCCTTGCATTTTCCCACCCTCAGTACTCCTAAAATAGTAGTTCTCCATCCTGATTGCCCATGGCAGTAAACTTGGGGGCTTTGAAATGCTGACTTCAGGACTGTAACCTCCGATATTGGAGTTAAATAGTCTAGTGTAGAGACTGAGTCTACATGCTGGTGGCTCATCCCAAATCTATATTGACAGTTGGACATTTGATTCCCAATGTAACAGAGTGGAGAAGTGATGTTCTATTACCAGGGAATTCAGTCAGCAAGAGAAATGGATGCCTTTCTTAAAGAGAATAAGGTCATTCTTGCAAAAGTGTGTTGTTACAAAGCAAGGTAGATCCTTGTGATTGTGATTTTCACTTAATCTCACTGTTTGTGCCCACTAGCCCTTCCTTTCTACCGGGAGATGAAGCAGCATAAGCCTCTTTCCAGAAGCTGGACAGATGTTGGTAAACAGGCTTTGGACTTCCAAGCTTCCAGAACTGTGAGTCAAAATAAATACCTACTCTGAGTTACTCCATCATAGTGATAGAACATAAATTATTACATTAGATGATGGTTATAGTTCCTCAGATGATCCCCAAGAGGAGACATATTTGAGAACCAAAGACCAAAGAATGAGAGCCACATGCCTCTGCTCTGGGCATGGGCCAAAGCTGCCCACCTTCAGGGACAATGTCTTGGACTCATCCCCTTTTCATTTAAACATTCCTGTGTTTGTTTAATAGTGTACTGATAGTATAAACATGAAGTTTAAATAATTTACCAAAGAGTTAGATTTATACTCCAAGAATGTTCATCTTAATCTCCCATACCTCTCATACTCTGACACCACGCCCTGGGCCCAAGTAGTCCCAAGTGATGGAAACTGTAGCCAGTTTACCTGGTGCTCACACAATACCCTTCCCCTGCAGGTCTCTGGAATGTTTTTGCTGATATGTGTCAGAAAAATGGGTCACTTTCTTTAAAGTTTCCTCGGATCTTGCCAAGTGGCTTTCCATGACCTCAGATGGTAATTTTAAAGCAAGGCTGATGTAGTAAAGGAAATTACATTGCAAGGCTCATGGATAAAGGCTTTTTGAAAAATTAGTTATGTACGTATTTTATGCTACCCATTTGGTAAGTGCAAACAGAAAAAAAACTTGTGGTTTTATGATTATGATTATTTAGAATGGGGCTAAATTCTTTTTATATATTTTCTTTTTTTGTATTTTTTTCACAATGTTTATTGATAGTTACAAGTACATAAAATCAGGGCATGAACATGATTTGATAGATTAAGTAGACTTAATTTCAATACTATAATAAGGGAACAGTTCAAATTCTCACCATTTGTTTCACACCGACAAAAACCACTTCAAGGGCATTAACGATCTCTCAAATCTGATAAGTTTTGCGCAAGTAAACCATGTTTCTGTTTTAAAAAGACTGTGCACTTGCCCAGGCTCAAGGATATTGGAATCTAGCACATAAAGCCCATTACTAGAGGCAGAAATACAGGCAATATGGGGCTGGAGAGATGGCCTAGCGGTTAAGAGCACCAACTGCTCTTGCAGAGGACCCGGGTTCGATCCCCAGCACCCACATGGTGGCTGAGAACCATCTTTGACTCCAGTTCCAGGGGATTCTGACACCCTCTTCTGACCTCCGTGGCATTGCACGACACGGGTGCACCAACCTACATGCAGACAGTACATTCATACACATACAAGAATAAATAAAAATTTAAAAAAAGAAATAACAGGCAATATACTATTATGGCAACAACCATCAGTTACACTTAAGGATTTTTTGTAACAGCCAAATGGATAGTCTAATATTGCAACAACTCAAGTATTACTGAGCAAAGTGCATTTCTACAATGTTCAGGGTTTCTACTCAGTTTTTTGACTTTAAATAGCCTATGATAACTGGCAGCAGAGAAGGACCTTGCAATAGACTGCTTCTGCTTGAGAACCTATGATGTAATTATTGCATGCTGTTAATATACTATCTAAACATTAAAGATATCCCTAAAATATTTGATGGTAGACTGTGATTAAGACATTACATTACAAAAAACCTTATGCAGAAGGAAACCCTTATTGACGTGCTTCTGTTTTAAATATTGTGCCCCCAAATGAGGTCCAGTAAGCACACTTCGTGTCATGAACCCCCTGCATTGGCCTCCATGATACTGCTGAGGTAATCCAACAATGTCAGTCCATCTTCTGAGGAGGCTGAATTTCCATTTGCTGCTTAGTTCACAAGCTGAGTATCTCAACAGTCCTCAGTCCACATTGGAAGGATAAAAAGTAAAATAAGCTGTATCTCATGTCTTTGAGGAGTGCCTAAAATAGTGGCATTTACAGAGCATATGCGCCTGCCTGTGAGAATTGTAGACAGGCCAAACAACGGTGCCTCTCTCTCTCTCTTTTTTTCTTATTATCTTTTTACTAAGATCTCAAGTTTTGTGTTTGCATTACAGGTTCTCTGGTCTTATTATTTATTTCTGGTTGTATTTTCCTTCTGGATAATTAAGGCCATACAGATAGCCCAGTTTAACCAAGGTTTTGTTTTGTTGAGGTCAGTTGAGGATCTGATCCTCAGGGGTTTCTCGGGGGTTTTTTTTGGAGGGGGGAGGGTGGGAACCCCTTGCTTCTTTCGGCTCTTCATCCACCAGTTCCATCCACATGAGGACAAAATCAGGTCTTGCTAGATCAGACTTCCTTTTATGAAGGATGAGCAGACTTTCCTCTTTATAAACTAGACTCTGGCTGAAGTCCCATTAGTGGCTCTCCAAGACCTCCCTGAACAGGAAGAATCGTGACCTACCTCTGCAGGATTTTTCAAGAGATGCCCCCACGTAAAATCCCCTAAGACTTGGTTGATCTCTGAGGGCAAGGAACAAAGTTGTCCCCAGGTCCCTCGGTCAAATTGGTAGGGACTTTAGATATGGTCTTTAAGCACCCAGAAAGGCTAAGTTGCACCAGCCTGTTACATTGCACTTATATTAACATGATGTAGTAAAGGAAATTACATTTCAAGGCTCATGGATGAAGGCTTTTTGAAAAATTAGTTATGTACTTATTTTGGCAAGTGCAAACAGGACAAAAACTTGTGGTTTTATGATTATGATTATTTAGAATGGGGCTAAATTCTTAAAGGCATAAAGCAGGGCTAAGGACATGGCCCATCAGTACTGGGTGCTCTCGAGAAGGACCCAGGTTCAATTTCTAGCACACACATGGCTGCTCACAGCCACCTGCATCTCAAGTTCCAGGGGATCCACTGCCCTCTTCTGGCTTCTGCAGGCACCAGACATGCATGTGATATATACCCAAGTACATGCAAGCAAGACATTACCAATCCTTTTTTAATTTGGGGCTCTAAAGATAGCTTCCCTGACCACCATTTTTCTCTTCCTGCTCCAAGGGAAGTATCTAGAAGACGAAAGAGGTGGCTAATGGGCTAACTACCAATGGATAAGAAAAAGTCTCCTGAACTCAGATGGACCTGGGTTTGAATTCCAGCTCTGCTGACACATGGCTTTGAAAAATCTCTTTGACTCTCTGATTCAGATATCTCATTAGTTCTATATAAATAAAACTGAGAGTCCTACTCAGGGACACACATACTCTTATTCTCTAGAGTTTGGCCAGTGGTGACCTTCTGTATTCATCACCCTCTGTTGCATGAGAAATCTTCACTGATGAGAGTTGAGGGATGCATTAGTATTCTCTCTACCACCTGTTGCACTATGTTCTGTGAGCCTTAGGTGTAGAGATTTCATTAGAGATGTGCCATTTAAGGTTCAGGGCTCAGGGACCATTCAGAAGAAGTGGAATAAAGGGGTGGTATATGACCATAGGAAACAGAGTCTTCCAGGCTCCTGGGAACTTGTTCGTATGAACTTACAACAATGGTGACAGAACGCACAAATCCCATGCAACTTCAATCAGACAGAAAACAATAACAACAGCAAAACAGAACTGGGGAAATGGGCAGGAGGCCCCAGACCTAGCAGAGGAACTACTGGCAACTGATCACTGCTGGGTAGGGAGAGTCAATCTTCTTTAAGTGAGTGATGTTAGACAGGCTAAATAGACTCCAGTGGATGAAATTACACCAAGGGACACTTGACTCAATGGGCCTTAACATGTTTGACAGAATCCATGAAATCCTGTGGGAGGGCTTTAGGGAGTACTGATAGGGGAGGGTCTGTAAACATGATTAAGATGAATTGTATGAAGTCCACACAAACTCAGTAAAAATTATACATTGGAAAAAATTGAAAAAAGTAAAGGTCAGAGTGTCTGTCTCATAGAAAAGCTGTGTGGATTTAATAAGATGATGGAGAAGAAACTGGAGGAGCTTTGGGTATCATCTAATAGCAATAATTCTATGTATTTTCATCCCATGACCTATCAGTTAAAAAAATTCTATGTATTGAGTGCTTTCTCTATGGCAGAAACTCCACATACACAGGCTAATGTAATTCCTGAAAGGTTTATAAAGTTGAGAGTTTATATCTTAATGTAGAAAGTACTTGGAGAGAGTTAGTACAGTGCCTGGGATCAGGTGGGATGGACTTGGATCCAGCTGCTTTTAACTCTGGCCCAGGGAAGTTTCTACCTGAGACAGGGCTTCCCAAGAGCAAGTGTAGGTAGGGCTTTAAGGATGGCTCAGGGTGACAGGGAGGCTGTCAGGTGGTCAGAGTTGAGTGTGTTCTCTCACAGTTCCCTGCAGGTGGCCCAGGAGTCAGTGGCCATTAACCCCAGGGTCATGGAGAAACACAGCTGCTGTAGTTCCAGGATGAAAATGTGCTTATTTACTTGAGTCAGTGGGAAAATGCCTGTTCCTGTGGGAAAGGGTGGGAGGTGAGCATGAGTTGCGGTGTGTCGGGGGGGGTGTTGATGGACAGAGTGTGGAGAATGAGCAGAGGGAGGGCAAAGCAGAGACAGGATGAAGTGTCAGGATGAGGAGTAGTGGCCTTTTATCCTCTTCAACACACCCACGTGTTTTCCCAGCTCTGGACTTTTGCACATCCTCTTCTATTCTCAGTATCCACTTATTCCATACATGGTTTGGAGGCCCTTTTATGGGCTAATTATTTATCTGTTCTTGGGCAAGAACTTTGTAATCTCTTAGCCCTACCCATCATGTTGTGAGGTAGAAAGAAGAAAACATTCAAGTTAGCAAATGAGTGAAGAAGAGCCTAGATTTATGCTATATTCATCACTAAGGAGGCAATAAACAAAATATCGGGGAAAATCAACACCCCTTAACATTTTCCAGACCAAATTATCTTTTGAGATATAACCCAGACAACACCTCCACTGAGAAGTCCTCCAGACCAGCAAATCTAGAATAGATGAGTCTCCAACATGCTATCAGACTATTGACTTAATACTCTCAATTGACACTTTTGTTCGATCATTCACCTAGTCTGTGTATTCTTTAAAGACAACAGGTAGGCGGAGTGCTGGTTAGATGTCTAACAGCATAGATGTTCGACATTTATTTTTTGGATGGGTGTTTATGTTTGGTGTGAGACATCAGACTTATTTCTAGTGCAGCTATGTCCCCCAAACTGTGATCTGCTTGCATTCTTCCCTGACTGCTGCTGGTTGTCCTCCTCCTTCTTTTCTAAAACCATATTTTTGAGATTTTAATGAATGAGAATGATTTGCACTGCACCATATGGCTACTTTAATTAAGCAAAGGGTATCATTTTAGTAGCATAATAAATAGTGTATAATTTATCAGGCCTCATGTGTATTTTGCGAGTATACCACATAGGCTATATAAATCTTTCTGGTTTTGAGAGGGGTGGAAAGAATCCTTGTTGATTTAATGCAAAACAGTGCATGGAAAAAATGAGCCCTGGGAGATGCAGATATACACAGTGGCGTGGCGTTACGTGAGTTTTCCCTGAGTACCCTGGAAAATCAGAGACACTAAGAAGGGAGAGTGGGGTTGGGGAAATGCCACCAACTCCTGCCGTAGAGAATAACATTCAGTGTGTGCTGCCTGTGAACAAGGGGCATTGCTACTCATCAAAAAGGCAGCACTTTGCATAGAGAGGTGCTGCCTGGAGAAATGGCAAGTGGCCTGGCCTCCTGGGCTTTGTTGCTAAGCATTTGTTCAGGGCTGGAGAATTTGAATCCACCTGAGAGAAGGGGATGGACTAAAAATAACATGGGAGAAAGCAAGCAACGCCTGTGTGCTTAGTAGAAATCTAGCAACACAGAGATGGAGAAAAGAAACAGCAGACAAGTTAGGAGTGGACCTACGTAGCCACAGACAGGCAGGCTGTCTGGGTCCAGGGCTTTTCAGAGAACAGGATGCCATCATCCTTGCCCTGCTGGGGGTTGGCCTGAGAATACTTGGCATGGTGATGGAGGGATTTTCCTGGGTCAGCCCTCGCCCTCTTCAAAGACAAAGGTGCCCAATGCTGCAAGGTTGAATTATGCCCTACACAACTTAGAGAAAGGTTCTCCCATCTCCCCATGGGAGCAGAATAGAGAAGGATTCATGGGAAATAGAATTAGCAGTGGGCCTGCAGGGTAAGTCACATGAGACAAAGGGGTGGGGGGATGGCACTGGCAGAAAGGGGTGGGGGGTCAGTCTGTTGTGTGCCGGGCCTCTTGGTACATTCTATGTGCATCCATGTGGGAGATATCACTTATGTCTGTCTGTCTGTCTGTCTGTCTCATGAGGCATCAAGAAGATGGATGTTTAGGGAACAGTGATTCAGTGAAGTCTGAGGGGCAGTGTGTTTATGGGCAGGGCACAGCAGCCTATTCTGATTTCAAGGACAGATTGAAAAGCAGATCTAGAAAAGAGTATAGATAGCCTTGGAGGCTTTATGTGCACATTTTAAATTTAAAAATAGATTTGCTGGCATCTGTCTATGATATGCAAAGTCATGTGTTTTGGATGGGTGGGCTCTATCAAATTCCATCAAATGGTCCCCTGGGCATCTCCACCTGGCTGATCTACTGGCACATTAGACCCCAAGAGGCCAACTCATCTGTCTACCCTGACATATTCCTTCCTTCTATTCCCTTTCCTAGTCAGAGGCACCAACACGTACCCAGTCATCTGAGTCAGAAATACAGGTCTGGTTGTAGATACCTCCCTCACTCTTTATCAAGCAACAAGTCACTTTCTAATCCTTTCTTCAATTTCTCAACTCCTTTCTATTTTTCTTTTTGGAATGTAGCAATAATGCCCCGCTGGGGTCTCTGTCTCAGGCACTCTACTGCTAGTTTCAGGCCCAACACTAATACCATATCATTTCCTGCTTAAAACTCTCTATGGACTCATCGCTAGGCAAAGCAATGGCAACTTTTGGTACTTTTTAGCTTATTAAAATATTTTATTTATTATTTTTACTTTATGTGAATTTGTGTAATCACACGTGTATGTAAGTGCACCCGTGTTGTGCAATCCCTGTGGAGGACAGAAGATGGTGTGGGATCCCCTGGAACAAGAGTCATGGACAGTTGTTAGCTGCCATGTGGGTGCTGGGAATTAAACCTGGGTCCTCTACAAGAGCAGCCAGTGCTCTTAACCTCTGAGCCATCTCTTCAGCCCCAATTTTACAGGATTTTTTTAAGTGGATCTCCAATATATGAGGTAAGAGACAAATGCTCTGATGAGAGTTCTGCCTGATCAATCTCTCTCCTTATCCCAGAAGCCACTAAAGAGAGCCATACTCCCATAAACAGTTTGGAACCTCACACAGACTGCCCAAATTATATAACATGGCCTTGAGCTGGCCCTGTGCTCTCTCCTGCCCTCCCCACACTGTAGGCTCCGGGACCACTGACCTGTTCGGTTCTTCCCATCAGTCTCATGCTTCACGCTTTCAACATCTTGTCCATATCACTCCTGTGCTATCCTCACTTCCTCCATCAGCTGCCTAACACCATCAGTCTTCAGGATTCGGTGCAGACATCCACTCCTACCTGAGGCCTGAGCCACAACACTACTCCATCCTTGGCTCTTTGCTCCCTGAGGCTCATGGGTGTAACTCTCGCAGCCTTATGTTGGACTGTGTGTGTCATCTCCATCAGGAGATTGTGAATTCCTTTAAAACCAGACTGCTGTCCATTTATCTGTCTTTGGCTCCTAGCACAGAGCCTGTGCCTGGCATGCAGTGCATGTCCAATGAATCTGTACCTAGCTACAGAACATGGAGTTCAGGGCAGAGCAGGTGCCTCTCCTACCCCCAGAAGATTGCCCAGACCCACCATGTTGCCCCGTTGTCTCGAGGATCACAGAATACTGCTTTACCCCAATGACTACAGATAAGGAGACCTGGAATCCTCCCCCAGGGAACTTGGGCTGGCTGGTGCAGGGCCTGGCTGATGGCACCCTGTCTCCCCCAGGTCAAATGAACATACCAGCCCTCATCCCAGATAAAATGATATATCAAGTGCCTCTAGGGCAGGGCCAGTGAGCAGAGCTGTTGAGCAGTGTCAAAAGATTCAGTGGCACACACCTTTAATCCTAGCACTTGGGAGGCAGAGGCAGGCAGATCTTTGTGAGTTCAAGGCCAGCCTGGTCTACAGAGTGAGTTCCAGGACAGCTGGGGCTACAGGGAGACCCTGTCTCAAAAAGACAAAAAAAAAAAAAAAAAAAAAAAGATTGTTCTAAGACTCCAAGAGATGGGCAGCTTTGGGATAAAAAGAGAAGGGATGAGGGACTTCTTTCTAGAGCTGGATGCAAGACCTCTCCACTGACAGGAACCTATCCAAACCTGAGTCAGTAGGCACTTAATACAGAAGATCTAGAGAAAAAGACCCTGGTCACCCTGTTCTTTGTGGGGAGATTAAGTAGCTAAGTAAGAGCTTCACAACAATTGTAGAAAATAGTGGTATTGCTGCTAAAACTCAGTTTAGGTGCTGAAGTCTAACTCCTAGTGTTCAGAATGCGACTGTGTTTCGAGATAGGGTCTTTAAAGGGCTAAACTGAGGTCATTAGGGGGAGACCTAACCCAACATGACTGGCGACCTTATCAGCAAAGGGAATCTGGACAAAGATTTGTTTACAGGGAGAAGACCATTCAATGGCTTGTTGAGAGGCCCCAGAAGAAACCAGCCATTGCACACAACTTCATCTCGATTTTTGGCCTCTAGAAGTTTGAGACAATGTACTTCTGGCATAGGACTCTGGTGAGCATATGTGGGGAGGTCCTTTGGGGCCATGACAAACCTCGTGTTGGATTTCCTGATGTCATCTTAGTCTGCACCGCTGTTACCTGGTTAAGGATCCTGTCGTTTTCATGTGGCTCTCCTCACGGCCCTACAGAAGCACTGGACTTGCTAACTGCCCCTCTCCCAACCAGGCTGCTTGGGTTTTGTGGGTAGTTAGATATTGTGCCCAGGTCCTCGGATGGAGATGGTGCCCATCTTACTGGATCATCCAGTAGTGACTAGATGACTCTGCCTAGGCTGTGCTCTACTTGTTTCCCACCAGTCTCTGCCCCCTGTCTTTCTGCAGGTCAGCTCTGCACGCTGACCTGGCTCAGGACTCTCAGGTCCCCTCCTCTCTTGCTCTCCTAGAGCCTGTCAGCGCTGGTAAATAGCCTTTAAAGGGAGGAGGTTAGAGATTCAATGGCCTGGATGGGGACGCGAGATGATTGGTCTCTTTCCTGTCAAATGATATGATTGGCTGGCTGGCTGAATGGCTCCCTGTGATTGGCTCTCCAGGCACTGAGTCCCTTCCCTTGAAGTGTTTCCAGCCAGCTTTCTGGGTGAGTGAGCAGAGCCTGCTGTAGCAGAGCTTGCTTGTCAAGTCTATTTGCTGCTGCCTCAAGGTGCAGAAACTGCTCACAACCCAGAGCGAACTGCCCTTTTCTAGACCTGCAGGAAGGGGATTAGCTGCGGGTCAACAGGGGTCCGGAACAATCTTTCTCTGTTGGGCAAACAAAACAATATTGATACTGCTGCTTCCCAGATTTAACACCTTTAACTGCAGGCAGAGAATCAAACCACCTAGATTCTAGGCCCCTCCTTTGCTTCTCCTTTCCTTTGGTTTTTCTCTCAGGATTAGACCTGTATTTTTCTTTTTCTGCAAATTAAAAATGTAGGTTACAGGCTGGGCTGCCAAGTCCGGGAGGATTAACAGAGAATGAATGAGTGTTTTCCACCCTTTGCAGCTTGGGCAGGCTCCCCACTATTCCATCAGCCCCAGTAATGTTGGATAGTCTTGGCAATAATAATAATAATAATTATTATTATTATTATTATCATTTACATATTGACACCAATAACAGCTCACCTATTGTAATAGCTCTAGATGCAGTTTTAGCATTATTAGTATGCATTTGTCACTTCTCAAAACTCTCCCATTATTTATTTATTTATTTATTTATTTATTTACTTATTCCTCACCTTTTATATTTTGCAGATAAGAAAATCCTTGGTGGGGATACTGAGTGACCTGGACAGTGTTGATGGTATGCGGTAAATGGGGACTTGTAGACCCATTGCATGAGGAAGAGGTCATACTGCCTGTGGAATAGGATAGGCAGGCCATTCCTAAAGCTTGACTCCTCAGAGTGGAAAGTCATCACCCAGTCCTCCTTTTTCTGACCTAACCCAGAAATCTTCTTTAGTTTGATTGGCACAGCAGGTGTGTCTTTCCCTCCTGGGAGGCTCCTGAGCAGGACAGGCCTCTGTAAGGGTGACAGTTTCCATTGCACTAGGTGAGAGAGAACACTGCCAGGTGGTGGTTTCCGTCTCTTCTTCCCTTGTTCCTCTGGGCTGGTAGAAGCCTGGGAAGCTGAACCCGCTCATCTGTCATTCCTCCCCAGGACTCTCCTGAGCTGTCTGCTTCAACAGTTGAGCTGGGCCTCAGCTCCTTTGTGTTTCTCTGGACCACTCTTGGTCTCCTGTTATGCCAGGAAGATTTTCTGTGTGTTTGTTTCAGTCTTGTGAAAGTAGTACTAACTTAAAAATATAAGCTATATAATGGCTTTGTGGGAAATGACAACTAGGCTGAATGAATGGATGCATTAATGGGAAACAGTGATGGTCTGAGTTTGAATTCAATTTCAGGGTCTTCTGTGAAACTTTGATAAGTCGTCACTCCTCATCTATTGTCCCCAAATTCTTCACGTTGGGACCTTGCACTTTTTGTGAGTCTGTGGGAGGAGCAGGCCTTACCTAGGGGAATCTGTATATGAAAAAAAAAAAATCCTTACAAGATAATTGACATGATCCTGGTTAAGTGCTCTGTAGAGTAAAACAGTCATGACTATTAGTAATAAAAATGGGGCAATGAAAGAAAGATTCAGTCTGTCTCCTTCAAACTCCTGGGCAAGTTGTCCTCATCTGGGGTTCCGATTGGTCTACCTGGAGGGGTAAGGAGTCTCTGCTGACTGTCAGTGGACAAGAGCAATCTCCTGGGAGGGGCTGCCTGGGATGTATCTCTTGAATCTTTTGTGCTGTAATATCTTAAGTGATTACTCAGAGACTCGTGTGTTTCCTTCCAAGTGTCTGATTTGAGGTTTCATTCCCAAATTGAAACTAAGATTTTACTAGTGACTAATCCAGATGGCTGCTGGAAGTTTATTCTACTTTCCTAAGACTCGTACAAATTATCACACACTTGTGGTTAAAAACATCAGAATCATGTGCCAGGGAGGTGTCTTGCTCTATGAAGGGCCTGCTGAGCAAGCATGAGGACCTGAGCTTGGATACCCAACACCCATGTAAAAGCTTGACATGGTGGCATGCATCTACAACCTCAGTGCCGGCAAGACGGAGACTGGAAGTCTTTGAAGCTGACTGACCAGCCAGCCTGGCAGTTTGGCAGCTCCAGCTGCTGATTCAGTGAGAGCCTTGTTTCAAAAATAAGGTGATGCTGAGGAGATGGCTTGTCAGGTAATGCATTTTCCAAGCAAGTATAAAGACAGGAGGAGTAGGAGTTTGGATGCTTAGTACCCAGCTAAATGCCAGGTGTGGTGGGTGATGAAGAGACAAGGAATCTCCTGAACAAGCTGACTAGCTAGCCTGACTGAATTGATGAGCTCTGGCATCAAGGGAGAGATGCTGCCTCGATATATAAGGTTGGGAGCAGTTAAAGAAGACACTTGATGCCAACCTCTGGCCTCCACTTGCATGGGCACACATGCACATTCACCCAGACATGTGAAAAACTACACATACACACCACACACATACCCAAAAATAAAAATAAAGGAGGTGGAGAATGATAAAAAAAAAAGTCACTCAGAGTCGACCTCTGACCTCCATGTGCACATTCATGAATGAGAGCATAATCCCTCTACATACAGAAATAAATTTCAAAATAGAAACCATCAGAAACTAGGGGCTGGAGAGATGAAGAGCACTGGCTGTCCTTGCAGGAGATTGCAAGACCCGGGATTGGTCCCCAGCATCCACATAATAGCTGACAACTGTCCATAACTCTAGTTCCATGGGATTCAATGTCCTCTTCTGACATTGTACAACATGGATGTACTCACATACATTCAGGCAATGCATTCATACACATAAAAATAATAAAATATGTTTTTCATAAAATAAACCATCAGAAACATATTCACTAGATGCAAGAAGTCCAAAGTGAAGATGTGGGAAGGACCATACTCTGTTGGGAATCTCTAAGAGGACCCTCCCTTGCTTTTTCAGCCATGGGTAACTCCCATCTCCTGTGCTGATGCTGGAGCACTTCAGCTATTGCTTCCCTCTGCTGGGTCCTTCTCCCCTTCTTCTAAGGGCCATAGTGATATTGAACTAGGGTGATTTTATCTTAATGAATCATATCCGCAATGACTCCGTCTCCAAATGAAGTAACATGCCAATGTATTGGGCATTAGAACTTCACTATATTTTTAGAAGAACATGATTAAACCCTTCTCAGGCCTTTTCCATTGTCTCTTACAGCCATGGAGCTGGGGCACAGCTCAAGCTTGACATCCAAATGGGCTCTTCCAGAAAGAAGGGGAAACTGAACATGGGTGTCAGGTTTTCCTCCATTGTGGGTAGCTTAGGCCCTGCCTCAGCCAGGACTTATATTTTTAGCATGGCTTAGCTGTGTGTCCACAGGGCCTTGGCTCCACTGGCTGAGTGCAGGGTACAGTACGAATTCTGATAGGATCTCTCTTCTAAGCCAGAGTTCTCCCTTCCTGAGTGGGTCACATATTCAAGTAGTCATAATTTACCCACCAGCCTTTTCTCCCTGAACATCCCCCTGCCTCTTGACTCCCACTCCATGGATCCATCTGGATTCTTTCCTAATTCTGCTCTAGAGATTTCCTCCTCTGGTCCATGGGGACTGCTTGGCCCTGTGGCCCAGCTACTCACAGTAATTCCGAAGTCAGGGACAGATGAATTGTAGGTGTGCTGTTCCTCTACATAGGTTTATTTATTATGCTCCTTGTTTGCGTCAAAAGGAGACAAGTCGATGGCTTTCATTATTTTTTTTCCAGAAAGATCTAAATGCTCTCTAATTAACCTATTAGTTTTAATTATACACCATAGTCATTTATTTGCTAATCTGAAACCCTGAACACCCTGGATTCAAAGAAAAGATTCTCCACCAGCCCCCACCCTTTTCTCTTCCCCCCTGTGAAGTGTTTAAATCACTTGTCAACACACAGGGAATAATAATAATAAAAAGAGTGACATCTGATCAGAGAGCAGGGGAGAGGAGGAGAGGAACAAAGCCCCACTGCAGTCAGAGCTGATGGCGGGCCTCCTCCATATTCATCAGGGAGGCGCCAGCTGAGCCCTCCCCTGGTGCTGCCCAGGGTGATCAGGGCCAAGCCAGCCTGCTGGTCAGAGCCGCTTACTCCCCATCCAGCCTGGTACCTTTAGGACTTCATGGCTCAAGTCTTACATCAGTACCTATGAGACCACATGCATGTTGCTATTGTCAGCTTCTGTCTGCCTGATATCCTTGACAGATATTCATCCCAAGATGACTCTGAGTGTAGCTCAAATGAAAAGAAACACACACACACACACACACACACACACACACACACACGGGGGTGAGGATGCACACAGGCACACATGTATATTTATATTTGTTTTGTGGGAAATTCAGAGCTGATAATAAGCTGTAACCACTACAAATATTATTGGTACATCAGTGATGATAACTCACTTGTGGATGTGACAAAAACCAAGATAGGTTGTTATTACCTATAATTCCTTATGTGCAGTCTGCAATTCTACCTTGTTCTTCCCCAGCTGAAGGGAAAACCTGTCAGAATAATAGGGAGAAAAGGTACAGTTATTACACATAGATTCTTCAGTTTATTTCTATATACAAATAGGAATCTGAGCATGAATACTAATTTTAGCCAACATGGATTGTTACTGTGTCTATGCTAGACATGCTAAGCACTTGGCATCTTGGCTACTTAATTCTAACAGCAACTCTTAGGCAGTGGCTATTACAGTTAACCCTTCTTAGAAACAGGTAGAGTCAATCAAGAGGTAAAGCAACTTGCCCCAAATCAAAAAGGCAAAGCACTGTGGAGCCTGAGCACAGGCTCTTAGATTCCCAAGAGCCTGCATGAAACAACTTTGCTGTTCTCCTTTCCAGAGTAATCTTATGATAAAGCAAGCAATTTGAAAATGTTGGTACTGACTCTGGGTAACAAATTACTTGTGACATCCTGCACAAATGAGCCTGAGAAATTGCTGGTGGAGGAGAAAGTGAGGGAGAGAATGTGAATCCTAGACAGCCTGTGTTCAGGCTCAGCCTCACTTGTACTGTGACCCTAGGAAGTCACATGTGGCTGGGCACAGGTCACCACCCAGGGACCCCTTCTAGTTACACATGGCTTCAGGCCCCTGGATTTGAGAGATGGCTGAATCTGCACAGAACCTCATCACAGGTAGAAACATGAGTAAAGGGTTCTACAGTAGGCTGCAGATCCTGAAGCGGTATGGGGTTTAGGACGTTCTAGTATGACTTATCCATGGTCATAAGGGAATCAACTGTTGGTATATGCTCAATCAAGAAGAAGGGCCAGGTAAGACGTTGGCACTCCTTTGGAGATGTCACTGTTGAACACACTGAGTCCCACCAAAGGGTGGGGGCACCAGAAGCCTATGACAGTAGAGCTGGAAAGACCTTTCATAAGAGCAGAAATAAATAATCTGGTAATGGAGGAAGCTAGGAAGACTTAGAAAGGTCTACACCCTGGGAGGTTTTGCCCAGTATTCAAGAAGATTGGGAGTATCCAGAAACGGATTGTGAATGCTGAGTGCACACTCAGTGGATCGCTGGTCTCCAGTCTCTCCTCCCCTGACCCTGAGCAGAATCTTACTGCAATGGCTTTAAACAAAAAGAGAAGCATTGTCTCAAAGAACACTGGCATAAGTTAATGTTTGATTAATGTGAGGTGACAGCTTTTCT
The DNA here is from genome assembly GCA_009823505.1 of Rhizomys pruinosus. Classification (NCBI taxonomy): domain Eukaryota; kingdom Metazoa; phylum Chordata; class Mammalia; order Rodentia; family Spalacidae; genus Rhizomys; species Rhizomys pruinosus. Next base: position 2,187,135 of record VZQC01000299.1, read on the forward strand.
GGAGCCCTGGGATCCAAGACCAGTCTTTTTTCAAGACCAGGGAAAAGGCATTGGGTTTCTTCACTAAAAGTCTTCTCTGCATATTGTGTTCAGGCATCCACCTCTCCTCTATCTCCTTGGGAAGTGCAAGTACCACTTTAACCCTAACACCCTCAACAGGTCCATTGGACTGGCTATTATCCTAAAGTTTCTGTTCTGATGGGATTACATGCTATGCCTGTGGATAAAAGATGGTTTATGTTGCAACCATCCAGGACCTATAAAGAAAGGTTTAAAAAATTAATTAAATGGCTAATTTGACACTTGGTCCTTTCTTCCCATTTCTGTTAACTTTAGATGCATAAAACCTAATGAATCGCACTCAATGCTGGACAAAGCCATCTGCTATTTCAAGCTTGGGTGTCTTCCTACCCTCCTTTCCTTTCCAGGGTTCCAGACAGTGGTCACCATTGCTACTCTTTCTGGGGGAACTTCCCCTTGAAACTCAGCACTTTCCATCTTCCATCTTCCTCCTGACCAAGATTTATCAATAACAATCTTGTTCCAATTCACCCTACTGCTTAAAACAGAACCCCACAACTAGGGACTGAGTTAAATGCAGTAACGCCTCATTTATCTGGCCATCGTTAGAATTTACGAAAACCAACTTGATAACTGAAGCTTATCCTTTCAGGAGCCAAAATCATTTCTTTAAAAAATTTATCATTTTTAGTAGACATTTTTCAAAAGCACATTACACACTCGCCTTCCTCCTTAAATGGAGACCACTGGTTGCCATGTGGCAGAGCTGTAATGTATTTCTGAACTTGCTCTGACTCCTTCTATCACCTTTTAGTCCTCTGGCTGTTGAGGGTCCATATCTGATGGCTGCTCTGCTGGGCTATTTCTGTGTGCGCTTTTGCAGGTACTGGGGAGCTCAGAAACCCATTTTCTAGACTAGTATGTTCTGCATACATTACTGAGGTCCTCTAGGATGTCCTTAATGGCCAGGTGCTGGGAACAGAGTTTATATGGCTGGTTAAGGGATAGTCAAGAGTTTTGAGGCTCATTAGATCCCATGTGGACTAACAGAGAAACTACAGAAACTTGTACTTAGGGCCACTTATCATATGTAAAAACCTTAGTTGTTTTCACTGGTCATAAATGGCAGCATGGGGATGGAGTTGCTCTCTACATGGTAAGTTTACTGTCTCACATTAGGACCCAGAGATACTGAGAAGTACCCAGAGTCACCCTTATATGACTGCAGAGTAAAGGAAGGTCTGGGTTGTTAGTTTAGAAACCAAGAGGCCAACTCAGACCTCTCTCACATCAAAGCCTTTTGTCATTTATACTCATGCTTTTAAAAAAATGTGAATTCTTTCTTTTTAATGTGAAGCTCTGTTATAATTGATTAAGCTCATGTGGAAAGCCCAAGCTTTTCTAGGCATGAAGTTTCCAGTGCAATCCCAGGGCCTCATGGACCATACTGAAACCACAGTGACTAGTCCCCTCCATTTCTTCAGAGACGTAGCAAGTCAGCACTTTTTAGAATGGAGTATGCATCTCTGACCTAAATAAAAAAGTGAAGGGATTAGACAGACTTTCTCCAGAGAAGAATTTTCTCCAGAATGAGGTACCCATCCCAACTTAAGCCCTCTCACCTCTCTCAAGCTAAAGAGATTTTGGATATCTGATTATACTCGGTGGCTGTGATAGTACCAACAAGGTGACTATTCCCTAGTGACACACTGGTGAGCAGCACCTTTAGAATCCAAGCTTCTCCTAATTGACCTGTATCCCTTCTCCTCAGCACAAATTAGCTCAGTTGAACATTATTCTATAGAATGACCAGCATCTATACAATATAAGACACAGTCAAGGACTCTCCCATTTGAGTCCTAGTGGCAAAGGCCAAAGGACACAACAGACCTGGATGGACAGCACCTCTCATCTCCACACCCAGATGTGGGTGAAGAATTGATGGTAGTTGCCATGTGGGTTGAGGAAAAGAGTTGATTAGTGAGGAAAAGATTTAAGAGTTTATGGACTGGAATCAAGCAAAACAGGATCATAATTCTCCGTCTGAATAATTTAAATTTGTTAAAAAACCCTTTCATTTTTCTAAGCTACAAACATGGGGATCAAAGTATCTTCTTCATGGGATTACTTGAGTGTATCATGGAGCATTGCATGTCTCAAGCCTGACACATCATTAGAAAATCAACAGGCTGGTCCCTGTTGCTAAGGTTGTTGCTGTTGTTGCTAATATCATTACTCAATCAGGGAAGAAACCCAAGGCTTAGAACTAAGCTGGAGCAAAAAGCTACATCAGACCTAGTTAGGATGTCTAAATTACTTTAACAATGATTAGTGCAATTATCTAAATTTTATTAGGGGATGCCATGCCTGGAGCTTGCTCTCCAAGCAGAGGTACTAAGTGGATTGGTATTTTGAATTTCAATACAGGGAAAAGGTTAAGGGGCCTTTTGTCTGTAGCCAGAATTAAACCATGGGGCCAGATGAGAGAGAGAAAGACACACAGAAAGAGAAAGAGAGAGAGAGAGAGAGAGAGAGAGAGAGAGAGAGAGAGAGATTTTTAAGAAATTTTCCAGCAGAACAGTGGGCACCAGAATAAAAGGGTAAGAAGATTACTTTCAGAAATCATAATTTTCATATATGTATGAAGAACATATATGCATATTTTGGAGCAATACAAATTGGAGGGAACAACAACAAAAGGAATGAGTGGGTCAAAGAACTGACTGAAACCATAAACTTCAGCCCCAAACAATAAACCTCTGCATAGAGAAACTTTAGAAAGACTGAAAAAAAGAAAGATGCAAGACATGTATGGCAAAATGCATGAACTTGGGTGGGTGGGGGGCATGGAAAGGGGAATGAGTCTAAATTGGACTGAGAAATGTTGTATGAATTGCACAAAACTTCAATAAAAAGGGGGAAGAAGAAATAACTAGCATGTTAGAACTCAAGGCCAGGAGAAACTAGTCCAGAAAGAGAGGCTGATGTTGTTGAAGCTGCAGTGTGGCATAGTGCATGGCGCTGCGAGGTGGGTGGGACCTCGATGGGATCAGTTTTATGCAGGAAGTGGGCACTGAAGCCTGATTTTGTGGTGTGGGAGGATGTGGAGAAGACAGAGAAGAGAAGAGCTCCATTATTAGCACAGACCATTCTTTCCCTTTGCACCTGCTTTGCTGAGACTCCCTGGGGACTGGAATGCCTATGAGCAAGAAGGAAATAAGGGTACTCCACCCCAGACCCACTGAAGGACCCTCTGGGAGCAGATTTCATCTGGAGGAGAGAAATGAATTAAAAGTCTCCAAAGTCTGCAGAATGGCTTTCCCTGCAATGGCCCATGTGCCTGTTATCAAGGAAATGGAGCCAGGAGACAATACTCCTTCCTACTCGTGGTGATACATGAATCTTTGTCCCACGTCACAGAGAGACTGTCCAGACCCCTGGGACACTTGCCTGCCCTGGAGGGCTCAGTGCCACACCCAGTCTGGTCTTACTGCCAAGAGCCATGGGACAGGTGGCCTGGGATGAACCAGACAGCTAATTAGCACTCTGTTCCCGCCTAAAAGGAGCCAGAGACATACAAATTGCTCCCAAGAGGGAGGGAAGGAGGCAGAAAAAAGGGAGTTAGGAAAATCAACAGGGGTTACATCAGAAAAACAACATCATCCAAACAGCCTCACATCCCAAATTGATGCTGTTCCTCCAGTGCATGTAGCAGAGGTGGCTGGCACCCTGGGGCCCCTGAGGTGAGACACCTGGGTAGGCACCTCATTACTTTGGTGATGGATGCTGCTTCCCTGCTCTCATGAGGATGGAGTTGCTCTCCACGTGGTCAGTCTAGTACCTCCCTTCTCTGCTGTTTCCTATCATGCAGCTCTGAAAATGTATTACAGAATGTCAGCACCCAAACTTCTCAGCAAGCCATTGTTTTTTCCTCAGTAAGAGTCACATAGTGGTAGTGGCTAATCCAGAATTATCATCAAGGATGAAGGACCCAATGGAACTCAGGGCACAGTGTTTGAGTGCAGAGATCAATAGGGAAAAGGCTGTAGAGTTGTGGTTTAATCACAGTCTCTGGCTGGATCAAACATTTTCCTTCGTAGGGGCTCAGAAACATGAAGGCTCCAGCTACCTACTCTTCTGACACTGAGGAATCTGTGAGTCGAACATCTTTCCAAAACATAATTTTTATTTCTCCCGTTCACTGCATCCTCATTTTGAGAGGATCACATTGTTGTTGATCTCAGTTCTGTGTGGGCAGACATAGTGAGAAAGCAAGTGGAGGCGGGAAGAAGAGCAAAGTAATTATTCATTTGAGAGACAGGGAAGGAAGTTAGAAGTCTGTAATTAAAGATGACTGCCCAGAATGGGCACTTCTAGTGCCCAGATCTTGGCTTTCAGTGTGAGTCTCTAATAAAAAGACCCAGCATTCCTTGGAGAAATGGCTCATTCTAGGACTAAAGTGTGATGCATATAAGAAGATATAAAAGCATTGTGAAACATCAGAAACTGAGGGGTATGTGCACACGCACACCTACACATATACACACACTGATGAAGATATGTGTGTCGCATAGGCATAGTTGAAAATGTCCTCTGTGGACCAAGCTGGAAAATTTTGAGAAAGAACATAAAGGAATATTGGATCAACTCTAAATTTATAAAATAAATATTCATGAGTCTATATTGACATAGTAAAATGATTGAATGAATATGTATGTCCACTAAATGAACAGAGAAGAGACCAGTCTCCTAGGCATAAGAATCCCTAATCATATGTAGGGTATTCTGCCTTCAATAGTATTTCTCCCTACTCTGACTGTGGGCTTCACATGGTAACTACTTTCCAAAGAGCTCAGTATGGAAAGGGGAGATACAAAGTGATGTTACAGTGGACGGTTTGATAACTACTACCTCAGATGGGTGACCAAGGTCAACTTCAATCATGTAAGTCATGCTGAAGCCACGTATTCTTGATATGAAATGATGACAATAACATTTACCATATGTGGTGAGACCATATGTGGTCTTATGCCCACCATACTATAGCTCCAGTATAAACATGAGGAAAACAACAGGCAAACTCCAACTGAGTGGTATCCTACCAACAGTCTATCAGGAATGCCCAACCTACGGTAAATGGCCCACATGCAGCCAAGGATAGCTACTAGTGTAACCGAGAGAAAATTCTAAGCTTAGTTAAAACACTTACAATTTTTTGTAACTCAGTTGCATACTTCATCAGTGGAACTTTGTGAATGACAAAGTCAATATCCTATCACAGTGTGAACAGGTTGGACACACCCCACAGTGTGCCTCAGAACTGCCAAAGTAAAGCTGAGTAGATAGCTTAGTAAAGTGTTTGCCTTGCAAGCATAAGAATCTGAGTTCAAATCCACAAACTGACATTAAAAACAAACAAATGTGGTCATGTGCGCTTGTAATCCTGGTAGTGGGGATGTGGAGATGGACAGATTTTCAGAGCCCAGTAGCCAGACAGCCTAGCCTAATCGGGGGGATCCAGATCAGTGAGACATCTTGTCTGAAAAAGTAAGACAGGGCTGGGTTGACAGCTCAGTTGGTAAAGTGTTTATGCACTAGCATGAGGATTTGAATTCCTATCCCCAGCACACATGAAATCCAGGCGCAGAGGTATATGTCTGTAACGCCAATGCTGTGAAGGAGAGAAACAAGCCAATGGTTAGACCCCAATGGCTGGCTAGCCTGATGAAAACACCTCCAAGTTCACTGAGAGACCCTGTCTCAAACATTAAGGTGGAGAGCCCTTGAGGAAGGCACTCAGCAACAACCTTTGGCCTACATACACATGCACATTCACACATGTGTACCTAATCACATGAATATGTACATAGTAAAACACAGTAATAAGATGGATGGCTTCTAAAATATGGCCGTTCATATTGACCTCTGGCCTCCACACACATGTCCATAAAACTGCATATACACATGCACCTGAACATACATGAACATACACACATAGAGAATCTGAAAGAAGGAAAATGGTCATGGCCAAGAGGAGCCCAAGGAGATGGCACAGCTAAATGAAATCTGGTGTCGTGCATGGGACTTTAGACAGAAAAAGAGCTCTAGGTAAAAGCAAAGGAAATATGAATAAATTATAGAACCAATAACAACACATCAATAATGACTCATCCATTATAATAAATGTACTGTAATGTAAATGTTAATATTAGGGGAAAGTACGTTCAGAGGATAGAGGAAACTCTACCATCTTCACAATTTTTCTATGAATTTCAAATTGTTCTAAAAAATAAAATTACTGATCTTGCCCAAATAAGGTGTTTCTAATTAAATCATCTGACTGGTTTAAACCTGACTATTTTTGTAAATTTAAAACTAAATGAGAATTGTGGTGGACTCTGATAATTGACTCCTGATCCTTACCTTCTTCTTGCAGAGACACAAAATGTGGAGGTGTTTTAGTTTGAGGGGATTTTATACCTGACTGAGAATATTTATTTCTCCTTATTGTATCAAGGCAAGTGGTCACCATGGGAAAGAGGTTGCCCTCTGGAAGGAAAAAGGGACATCTTCATTAGCAGAAAGATCTGGGCCCACTTGTCCTTCCTTCTTCCTGCTTGTGGTCTGGACATGTGGCCTGGAGATACAGCACCATCTGCGGCCAGGACATGGCCAGCATTCGGCCTACACACTGGCTGGCATTCCACCTACACACTGAGGCAACAGAGCAGAGAGCCTGAGATGCCTGAGCTCTGGAGACATCATTGATGCCTGCACACTTCTAGGCCTTTGAGTAAATGGCTCACAGAACTTCTGTTTTAATAATGCAGCAGTTGAGCTTTTTATCATTTGCAATCACTTCTACTATTACAACACAAGGAACGACTCTAAGATAGGGAAGGTATGAATGGAGGCAAATTAGACAAACACAGAAGTTGGCTCAATGGACAAAAGTGATTGCTGCAAAGCCTGACAATCTGAGTTCAATTCCCAGAACCTACACGGTGGATGGGGAGAATGAATTCTTGGAGTTTTCCTCTGACCTTCATACACATGCTGTTGTACACATGCACACACACACACACACACACACACACACACAAATTACTAAATAGATAAACAAACAAATACTAAAGAGAAAGGAATGTGTCAGGCAAGTTCAGTAACAAAGATGCATTGAGGTGGGAATATAAACTCATGCCACCACTATGGAAAGCAGTGTGGAGAACCCTTGGAAGACTTGGAATGAACTTGCCACCCAACCCAGCCATACCACTTCTAGGCATGTACCCTCAAGACTCACCCCACTGCAGAGATACGTGCATGGCCATGTTTATTTCAGCTCTCTTCACAATAGCAAGGAGCTGGAACCAACCCAAATGCCCCTCAACTGATGAGTGGATAGAGAAAATGTGGTACATCTATACAATGGAGTTCTATGCAGCAGTAAAGAAAGATGACATCATGAGCTTTGCAGGAAAATGGCTGGAGCTAGAGGACATCATGCTGAGTGAAGTAACACAGTCCCAGAAAAACAAACGATGAATGGTATCCCTCATCTGTGGATGCTAGTGCCAATTACCTAGTTGTAAGTACTTCTTGTGCATGTCCCCTTGAGCTTTTGTTCAAGCAGTTGGGAGTGATGCATATTGGAAACAACAACAACAACAACAACAACATAAAGGACTGCATCAAAGAACTGACTGAAACAGTGAACTTCTGCTCAAAACAGTCAACTTTCACATGGAGAATTTTGAGAAAGACTGAGAAAGAGATGAAAAGCATGTTTGGCAGAATACATGAGCTCTGGTGGGGTGGGGGATAGGGTGGGGGACACAGGTCTAGATTTGATAATCTTGTACAAAATATATATATAATAAAAATAAATAAAAAGCAAAAAAAAGATGCATTGAACATTACTATTGGTTTTCTTTTTTTAAATCAATTTTATTTATTTCTGTATGTGTACGAATGTACTGCCTGCATGCAAGTTTGTGCGCACCCGTGTTGTGCAATACCGCGGAGGTCAGAAGAGGGTGTCAGATTCCCCTGGAACTGGAGTTCTCCTGGAATTGGAGTTTCAGATGGTTCTCGGCCGCCATGTGGGTGCTGGGGATCGAACCCGGGTCCTCTGTAAGAGTGGTCGGCGTTCTTAACCGCTAGCCCATCTCTCCAGCCCTACTATTGGTTTTCTTAACTATTACTTATTTTGTACATGGAGCCTTCAACAATGAGATGAGTTTATTCAATGCACACTGCCCAGCTGCTATGGCATTGCTATGGTCAGTTGTTCAGAGGTGGGACCATTTAAGTACTGGGAGGTCAAAGTTTTCAAGATCATAGAGTGAGAAGCAAAGGTAGAAGTGGGCCTGATGACCTTGCCAAGACTGACATGTGACCCACTATTTTAGTTCTGTTGCTGTGATTAAACCACTTTCAAAAGCAAATTAGGAGAGGGAACAATTTATTTGGCTTATACTCCCATGTCACAGTCCATCACTGAGGCGAGTCAAGCAGAGCTTAAAACAGAAACCATGAAGGAAGGCCACTTGCTGGCTCCTTGTGGGCTCATGTTTAGTTAGCTTTCTTAGCCAGCCCAGAACTACCTGCCTATGGGTGGTGGTGCTGCCCACAGGTACAGTGGGCTGGGTCCTCCTACATCCACTAATAATTAATAGAATCCCTCAAAGATATGTTCACACGTTAATCTGGTCTGCATGAGCCCTCTGTTGAGAATCCCTTCACAGGTGACACTAAGCTGCATCAAGTTGGAAAGAAAAGCTAACTAGGACACTCTGTACCATGTTGTTCTCTACATAGCTGGAAAGCAGGGAATAAAACAAAGCAGAGATGGCCAGGAAACGAGATTGAGGAGAGAAGCTGGGAGGGGCCTCAGCTTCCCCTGGGAGGAGGGGGGCCAGGACATTCTGATCATGCTAGAAGAGAGCAAACAAACGTGGGAGTCAGATGGTCATGGAGAGAGGTGTAACTACACAGAATGGGGGTTTCATCTAAATATTTTTTTAATTTTATTTATTTATTTTTATGTGTATGAATGTACTGTCTGCGTGCAGGTCTGTGCACCCGTGTGGCAATGCCTCGGAGGTCAGAAGAGGGTCTCGGATTCCGCTGGAACTGGAGTTCTCCTGGAATTGGAGTTAGAGACGGTTCTCGGCCGCCATGTGGGTGCTGGGGATCGAACCCGGGTCCTCTGCAAGAGCGGTCGGTGCTCTTAACGGCTAGGCCATCTCTCCAGCCCCCATAAAAAAACTATTTTTTAAAAAAGAAAGAAGGAAAGGCATACGCTTAGGCTGGAGAGATGGATCAGTAGTTAAGAGCATTGGCTGCCCTTACAGAGGACCTGAGCTTGGTTCCCAGCACCGATGAGGCAGCTAAAGCCATTTGTAATTCGCATTCCAGGGGGCCCAATGCCCTCTTCTGACCTCTGTGGGAGTTTCATGACCAGGTGCACTTACATACATACAGGCAATACCCTCATACACATGAAAATAAAAATAATAAAATATTTTGACCTATAGAAAGTAATTTAATGTATACTGCAGATGGCATACAAGCTTGTTAGGTAATAAGTCCTTGAGGAGTTCTTTTATAGTCATATAAAAATGTTCTGCCTTGTTAAAGAAATTAGCCTAACAAAAACATATCCATCAACGAATTGATTTCAATTTTCGTTTTTAGAAAATTTGAAAAATGTGTTTATGTTTATTTTATGTGTATGAGTATATTACCTGCATCTATGTAAGTACACCCATGCTGTCCAGTGCCTGTAGAGGACAGAGGAGTGCATAGAGTCTCCTGGAACTGGAATTGTGGTTGGTTAATAGCTGCCATGTGGGTGCTGGGTTTTCAATCCAGGTCTCTCCAGCCCTCAATAAGCATTTCTTAAGCACAAACTATAGTAAAACTTTTTGTTTGTTCATCGTTTAGAAGCAAGGACTCTCTGTAAGCCCAGCTGGCCTGGAACTCACTGCATAGACCAGGCTAGCCTCCATCTCACAGATATCTGCCTTCTCAGTTGTAGGTTTAAAGGTGTGCACCACCATGCCTCGCTGGGCAAAGCATCTTGTTAGATGACTTATAAGGCTACAAAGAGAACCAATACCTATTCTGACCTATTCTGTAGACAGTCTCAATTAAGCAGGAGAAACCAATTGATATATAAAGAATAGCTTTCGATGACAAACTTACTCAGAATCAGTAAGACCTGACCCAGGGACATTTTCAGAGATCCAGAATCTGTCTATGAATTCATTCAGAAGACAATTAGCTTGTATCTCAGTGGGAAGATGTATCTACCTCTCCTCTTTGGGGAGTTTTCATCGAATTTTTGCACTAGAACTTTTTCTTGAATATCACTGGAAAAAATCTGTATTGTGTGCTGAGCATGGTGGCACATGCCTGTAATCACATCTTCTGAGAGATGAAGGAAAAAGGGTCAGGAATTTGAGGTCATCTTTGGCTATATAGTGAGTTTAAGGCCAGTCTAGGCTATTGTGAGAGACCTCATTTGTAAACACCACCACCCCTCAAAAACTGTGTCCTGTGGACTTTTCTATCTATAAAATAAACTGGGAAATATGTTCGTCTGCTATCCCAAATAAAATCTGGGTTCTGTTGTTAGAGTTAAAGATAGAATAATAGGTATTAGATTAGCAAGTAGCATTCTCGGTCATAATCTGTAATATAAAAGGAGCCAGCCAAGTTGCCCCAAATCTATGCATTGTACTTCTTAAGACTGGCTTTTTTGGCCAACTTAACAGAGCCCACATAAGGCTGCATTAAGAACTATGGTAGGCTTAAACAGACACATAATATATGAAGAAATTGAAGATGTAATAAGAAACCTCCTAACCAAGAAAAGCCCAGGCCCAGATGGTTTCACAGCAGAATCCTATAAAACATTTCAAAAAGACTTACAACCATTATTACTCAAATTGTTCAGAAGGATACAAACAGAGGGAATTCTCCCAAATTCCATCTATGAAGCCAGCATCACTCTAATACCAAAACCAGGCAAAGATACAACCAAAAAGGAGGACTATAGACCCATCTCATTAATGAACACAGCTGCAAAAATTCTCAAGAAAATACTTGCAAACCACATTCAGACCCACATCAAGAAGATCATCCATCATGACCAAGTTGGATTCATACCAGAGATGCAGGGATGGTTGAACATATGAAAATCAATAAATATCATCAAACATATGAATGGACTGAAAGTCAAAAACCACACGATCATCTCAATTGACACAGAAAAAGCCTTTGACAAAATCCAGCATCCCTTCATGCTTAAAGTCCTAGAGGGAATTGGACTGGAGGGATCATTCCTCAATGTAATCAAAGCTGTATACAGGAAATCCACAGCCAATATCATCCTAAATGGGGAAATGACAGAAACATTCCCTTTAAAGGTAGGAACTTGGCAAGGCTGCCCCCTGTCACCACTCCTCTTCAATATAGTGCTTGAAACACTTGCTAGGGCAATAAGGCAAGAAAAGGAAATTAAAGGAGTATTAATTGGAAAAGAGGAAGTCAAGCTATCACTTTTTGCTGATGATATGATTGTTTACTTAAGGGATGCTAAGAACTCCACCAGAAAACTCCTGGAAATGATTAAGAGCTTCATTAAAGTGGCAGGATACAAAATTAACCTAGAAAAATCAATGGCCTTTCTTTACACCACACACAAGCCACCTGAAGAAGGAATACAAGGAGACCTACCCACTCACAATAGCCTCAAAAACAATAAAATACCTAGGAACAAACCTAACCAAAGACACCAAGGATCTCTACAACAAAAATTTTAAACCCCTGAAAAAGGAAATTGAGGAAGACATCAGAAGATGGACAAACCTCCCATGCTCATGGATTGGGAAAATAAATATAGTAAAAATGTCCATCCTACCCAAACTAGTGTACAGATTTAATGCGATCCCAATCAGAATCCCCAAGAGTTTCTTCACAGGCCTGGAAAAAAAAATCCTCAATTTCATTTGGAAAAACAAAAGACCCCGAATAGCCAAAGCAACCCTGAGTGAAAAGAGCAATACAGGGGGGATCGCTATACCAGACATCAAACTATACTATAGGGCTATAGTCATAAAGACAGCCTGGTACTGGCACAAAAACAGACCAGTTGACCAATGGAATAAAACTGAAGATCCAAACCTGAGCTCATACAATTTCAGCCACCTCATATTTGACAAGGGGGCCAAGAAGACACAATGGAAGAAAGACAGCATCTTCAGCAAGTGGTGCTGGCAAAACTGGATCACCACTTGTAGAAGAATGAAATTAAACCCCTACCTCTCACCTTGTACAAAGGTCAACTCCAGATGGACCAAAGACCTCAACGTGAAACCCCAAACTCTGGAGGTGATAGAAGAGAAGCTTGGCAGCAGACTACAAGACATAGGTGTAGGAAAAGACTTCCTAAATCAGACAGCAACTGCACAAGAATTAAGGTCGACAATTGACAAAAGGGACCTCATTAAACTCAAAACCTTCTGTACATCAAAAGAAAGAATAAAAGAAGTGAAGAAAAAAACCCACAGAGTGGGAAGAAACCTTCCCTGCAGATACATTTGACAAAGCATTGATTTCCAGAATATATAAACTACTCAAAAAACAAAGAAGAAAGAAAACAAAAGACCCACTCAAAAGATGGAGCAAAGAGCTGAACAGAGACTTCACAAGTGAGGAATCAGAGATGCCTGAGAAACATCTTAAAAAGTGTTCAACATCGCTAATAATTAAGGAAATGCAAATTAAAATCACTTTAAGATGTCATCTTACTCCAATAAGACTGGCTAGGATCAAGAAAACAAATGATACCAAGTGCTGAAGAGGTTGTGGGGAAAGGAGAACACTCATCCATTGCTGGTGGGAATGTAAACTTGTACAGCCACTATAGAAAGCAGTGTGGAGAACCCTTGGAAGACTTGGAATGAACTTGCCACCTGACCCAGCCATACCACTCCTGGGTATGTACCCATAAGACTCATCTTACCACAGAGATATATGCACAGCCATGTTTATTGCAGCTCTTTTCACAATAGCAAAGAGCTGGAACCAACCCAAATGCCCCTCAACTGATGAGTGGATAGAGAAAATATGGTACATCTACACAATGGAGTTCAATGCAGCGGTAAAGAAAGATGACATCATGAACTTTGCAGGTAAATGGATGGAGCTACAGGATATAATGCTGAGTGAACTAACACAGTCCCAGAAAAAACAAACAAAGAATGGTATCCCTCATCTGTGGATGCTAGTGCCAATTACCTAATTGTATAGCAAACTGAGCAACGTTAATGTAATCTGAAAACAACTGTGCTCTTATATTGTAGAATCCCTTAAAAAATAAACAAATAAAAATTTAAAAAAAGAACTATAGTAGATAAATTTACATTGTAACCCACAGTGAATGAAAGTTCCCTTTTCCCTACATCTTTGTAAACATTTATTTTCATCTTTCTGATAATGCTCACCGTATGTGGAGTCAGGTGAGATTTCCTTGTGGCTTTGACTTATTGCATTAATAACTCTTCTGATTTCTGTGAGAAAATACCTGACAGAGCAACTTGAGGAAGGAAGGATTTGTTTAGCTCACAGTCTCAGGGGTATCTTCCATCATGGTGAAGAATGCATGGTGACAGGAGCAGGACATGGCTGGCCACATCACCACTGTCCTCAAGAAGCAGAGAGAAGTGGATACCAGACATCAGTTTACTTTCTCCTCTCGTGCAGCCCCTAGTTGGGCTGGGTCTTCCTTCTTCAGTTAATCTAACCTAACCCCCTCAACATGCCTAGAGGCTCACCTCTGAGGTAATTCTAGATCTTCTAAAGTTGACATCAGTATTAACTATCACACTTGCATATCCTTGATGGCTAGTGAGGTTGAGCAATGTTTTTAAAAAATCTGTTAGTCATTTGAATTTCTTCTTTTTAAAAAATACCCAATTCCTATGACTGGAGAGATGGCTCAGTGGTTATGAGCACTGTCTGGCCTTGCAGAAGACCCAGGTTCAATTCACAGCATGCACAGTGGCTAACAACCATTCATAACTCCAGTTCCAGGGGATCCAACACCCTTGTCTGACCTATGCAGGCATTCCATGACTTGGGTGCATTTTTATACATGAAGGCAATAAACTCATACACATAAAATAAAAATAAAATATTTTAAAATATACTCATTCCATTGGTTATTTTAACATTGCCTTTCTCTTTGCTATTCTCTTTCCATATAATGTTCTGGACATTAATCTTTTGTCAAATATATAGTTTTGTAAATTTTCTTCTGAGTATGCAGTTTGCCTTCTTATTCCTTTTCTGTGGAGAAGCTTCTTAGCTTGATATAATCCCACTTGTCCACTTTTGGTCTCCTTTGCTATCAAAATCTTATCTGAAAAAAACATCACCTATATTAATGTCTTCAAGTTTTCCCTTTATGTTTTCTTATAGTAGTTTTGTAGTTTCAGAACTTACATTAAGACCTTTAATCTAATTCAAGTTCATGTGGGGGCAATGTGAGAGACAGCGGCCAATTTTCATGTTTATAGTGGAAGCCCAGTTTTCTCAGCACCATTTATTGAATAGGAGGTTCTTTCTCCAGAGTTATTGCACCTATATTGAGATTCATCTGGCTATAAATGTATGAGGTTACTTCTGGCTACTCTCATCTCATCTGTTTCATGAGTGTATCTGTTTTTATTCCAACATTGTGATGTTGTGATTACCATAGTTTATAATGCAGACACTCTGGAAAATAGTATACAGTTTCCTCAAGAACTTAAAAATAGATCTACAGTATGATCCAGCTCTCTAAGTTCTGGGTATATATCAAAGGAAATGATGCCGGCATATCAAAGAGACACCTGCAGGCCTGTGTGTGCTGCTGAGATATTCACAGTAATTAAAGTGTGGAACCCATCTAGATGCCCAACAACTGTGTAAAGAAACTATAGGACATATACATAGTGGAGTATCACATAGTTGAGTAACATATTACTCAGACATAAAAATGATGATACCCTGCCATTTGTAGCAAAATAGATGGAACTGGAGGACATTTTGATAAATGTAAAACGTCAGACACAGAAAGACAAAGTCTTCGTGTCTCTGACTATAAGACAGTGGTTACTAGTGTGCCTCTAGTGAGAGGTTAGATAACAATTAGTTAGAAGTAATACATTCTAATACCCTGCTGCACAGTAGTGTGACTATAGTTCAGAACACCTTATCAGGTCTTTTATGAATAATTAAAAGAAGAAAGAAAAGCTTAAAGTTTTCAAAGACAAAGTAATGACAAAGAGACAGAAACATTCATTACCCTGAGTTGGTTGGTGCATATTGCATGTCTGTATGGAATTGTTACGTTGTTCCCTGTAATTATCTGCAATTGTTACCTGTTTTTTGAGAATATTAAATTATAAAGGTGGAAATGTGTAAAGCCCTTGGTTGAGCTGTTGCACATTGTATATATGAATCAATTTATCACATTGTACCCCATCACTTGTGCAGTGAGAACTATGTGCTATTCACAAAATATAAAGGGTTCTTTTCCCAAACACCAGAAGCATGAATTCTTATTTGGGTCTTTCTCATCAGAACTTATAGAGTGACTTGTTTACAGTTTACTGTGTCTTCTTGAGGGATTCTGCCTGCCTTATGTGCCCCTGTGCTAGAATACAGTATATATCAGGTAAGGACCAACCATGGTCTTTTAACACATTCTATGTGAAAAACGTTATTCTGTATACAGCTTATTTTTATTCAAGTCTTGCTATTGTCATAGGAGCAGGGATTTATTATTTGACAGAGAAGGAAATAATAGGGCTGAAGAGATGGCTTAGTGGTTAAGAGCACTTGCTGGTCTTCCAAAGGACCAGAGTTTGATTACCAGCACCCATGTTGGATGGCTTACAACCAGCTCTATGTAACTCTAGCTCTAGGAGATCCAGTGACCTTTTCTGGCCTCTGCAGTCCACACACACACACACACACACACACACACACACACACAAATAAATAAATAAATAAATAAGTAAAACCTTAAGCTTAATGCATTTTGTTTTAAAAAGGTAAAGTGGGAAACACCAAATTATAAAGCTTCAGGTCCTTGCTGAAGTTCTCACTGCAAGTGCCTAGGTGAGCTGAGCCCAGTTCTACTGCTGGAGGCTCCCAGTCTAGACTTGAAAGAAGGAGCAGAAATCTAACAAGTGGTTGTAGTGAAAGCCTAGGTGTGAAGGTGGGGACAGGTGAAACTGAAAGTGTGAGGTAGATCCAACTCAAGTAACAAGCCAAGGAATCTCAACTTTTTCCTTTAGCAAAGATGTTATGAAATCTTCTAAGGGTTTCTAAGGGTAATATATTTAGATCTGTTTGAGGAAGATCATTCATGAAGCATTAAGGAGCACAGACATGTTGAAAGACTTATGGCTAGAGGCGGGGAAAGCAATTGTAAATTTAAAGAAAATAGTCAGGAAGAGTCTACTGGAGCCAGGAAGAATGTGATTGTACCTGCAAGGGGGATGTGAGGATGAAGCCCAAGCTGCCGTGTACACAGAATCAACCCCCACTCCCGTGGGTCATAGACATTGTGGGAATGTAAATAAGTATGGCCATTACGGAAAATACTATGGAGACTCCCCAGTACCAAAAGCAAATGACTCTTTAAAACTCTTCTATAAGGGCTGGAGAGATGGCCTAGCGGTTAAGAGTGCCGACCTCTCTTACAGAGGACCCAGGTTCGATCCCCAGCACCCACATGGTGGCCGAGAACCATCTGAAACTCCAATTCCAGGAGAACTCCAGTTCCAGAGGAATCTGACACCCTCTTCTGACCTCTGTGGCATTGCATGACATGGGTGCACAAACTTGCATGCAGACAGTACATTGATACACATACAGAAATAAATAAATGCTGGGCGTGGTGGCGCACGCTTTAATCCTAGCACTTGGAAGGCAGAAGCATGCGGATCTCTGTGAGTTCAAGGCCAGCCTGGTCTACAGAGTGAGTTCCAGGACAGCCAGAGCTACAGGGAGACCCTGTCTCAAAAAGACCAACAACAACAACAACAACAACAACAAAACCTCTTTTATAATCCAGCTATACCAGTCTTGGATGTATCTGAAGGAGATAAATCAGACAGATTCCAGTAGAGACACTGCATACCTGTGTGTATTGCTGCAGTATTCATAATAGTCAAGCTATGGAACCAGCCCATCAATGGACAACTGAGTCAAAATCATGTGCTTTATATCCACAATGGAGTAGTATTCAGTCATTAATAAGATCGAAATCATGCCATTTTCAGGAAGGATAGCCTGTTACATGAAATAAGAAAAACATAGGAAGACAAGTGTCAAATATGTTCCTCTCATATGTAGAAACTAAACAAAAGATGCCCTGGGGGGAGGGACTAGGAAGGGGCCAGGGAAGAGAAGGAAAGGTGAGAAGAGAGCATAGAAGGGGCAGTAGATAAAATCAGTCACAAAATTAGCATGCATGGAAATGTCACAATGGAACCCAATAATTTGTGCAACTAATATGTGTTTATTAATAGATGACTTAGAAAGAGCAAGCTCTGGGAGCTGACGGAAGGAGATGGAGTGGGTGCAAATGAGAACAGGATTCTGCTGTCTTGTTAGTCACACGTCTACAGTGCGCAGAAACTTGACCATTGGCCACACATCTACAGTGTGCAGAAACTTGACCATTGGCCACACATCTACAGTGTGCAGAAACTTGAGCATTGGCCACACATCTACAGTGTGCAGAAACTTGACCATTGGTCACACATCTACAGTGTGCAGAAACTTGACCATTGGTCACACGTCTACAGTGTGCAGAAACTTGACCATTGGCCACACGTCTACAGTGTGCAGAAACTTGACCGTTGGTCACACATCTACAGTGTGCAGAAACTTGACCATTGGCCATACATCTACAGTGCGCAGAAACTTGACCATTGGCCACACATCTACAGTGTGCAGAAACTTGACCATTGGCCACACACCTACAGTGCGCAGAAACTTGACTGCCGGCCACACATCTACAGTGTGCAGAAACTTGACCGTTGGCCACACACCTACAGTGTGCAGAAGCTTGACCATTGGCCACACATCTACAGTGTGCAGAAACTTGACCTGAGCACCATGCAGGGGCTCGACAAATGCCTATGGGATGAAGGAGAGAAGCTGCCACTTAATAGAGCTTCAATTCTCCTGTCTATTTTCTTACTCTCTATCTGTCTTCATGTCTTCTTTCCCAACAAGGCCACAATTAGAATTTCCTCTCTTCTGAGGATGGACACGTGGAAATCACCACTGCCCCACTCCACTCCCTCAGCGCAGTCCCTGATGACCACACAGAAAGTGCAAGTGACTGGCCCATTCTAGTGTGCCTCAAAGGCCAGATGTTTACAGGTATCTCCTCAGCAGACAGGACAACAGATCTTGGCAGGAAGACGGTTCATTGTTGAATGAAGGCAAGGAGAACCCATCCATCCAAGTGTACTTTACTATGAATTCTTTAGTGTTCCATTGAAGGCAAAGAAAATGCCAGCTGTGTTGAGCCCATGGTCAGGTTGTCTGCATTGTTGAGGCTCCAGAGCCTCTGTCACTCATCTTTCAAAGGCATGTAGCAACTGAGTGCTGGCCTAGTGGCAGGTTCATCCTGGGACTGTGATCAGTATTCATCTCAGTTAGCTGAGGGGCCTCATTAGTTTCAATGAATTATCACTTTGGAAAAGGAAGGGATGATGTTACAGCTAGGGGTGGGTATCAGCTTCATTTACACCCCAGTGATATTTTATTTTTCTTCCTCTATCCAGATGTGGAAGCCTAGAACTTCTCTGAAAGCTGAACTTGGGTGTTTCTGCTCTTCTCTCCCAAAACTACCCCCTGAGTTACTCTTTAAACCAAAATCATAGCAAGATTGAGTCAATAGGAGATGGAATCATCTCTGCTGGAGATCCTGGTGTCTGCTATCGGACCCAGGGATTCTGGGAACCTTGGCTGTGGTACAGCTCTGTTTCTTGCAGTCCCAGATCCTGATCCTGTAAGGTAGACTGCTGCCTGTGAGGCAGGATAACTGGGCTATCCTTCTCTGCAATGTGGATCAAAAAAAATTCCGCAGGAAAGAAACTGCCTGAGGAGGAAGGAATCAAGAAAGTGAAGGATTCTTTATCTGAAAATAGGTGGTTCCTCTATAAGTGGGAAGTTGTCACTGGCCTTGTGAAAGCAATTTTGCTAAAGAAAAAAGTAAAATCAGAGTGACAGAAACAGACAAAATCAGTCAAAGAGGAGGTTAGGCAGTGGCAGACCCACAACAGAGAGAAGAGAACAAAGAAGCTTAAAATACTCATGGACAGGCAGCCAGAGGCAGGGAGAGATAGTCATCAAGACAGCTGTACATTTCCACCAGGAAATGTCCTGAGGATCTACTGATTGTGCCTGAGGGGACTGTTCTTCCCTGTATCCTGGGAAACTGCTGTGGTTTTGACGGAAACAGAGTCTGGGCAACCATAGCTCAATGAAAATGGGATCTGATGACTGAATGATCCAAACTGTAGGATGAAGAAGCTTGGACCCAGATCACTGACCAAAGAGGATGTGACTATCTCTCCTTGGGACTCCTGGGAGTTTCACTGCCTGGTCACAATGCCTGGTTTACATTTTTGTTCTATAACTGTTTCGCTGAGTTTGGTCAAGTGGACTTAACTTTTCTGGCATCAATTTCCCCATCTATAAAATGGGGATAAAATAAGAGCTACCTTACAGGCTCTTTTGAAAAGCAAATAAAATAACACACCTGAAGGACTTAGCATACTATGTGGCACGGTATCTTTGTTTTCATCCATGTTTTTGCTGCTTTTATGGTGATTGCCTTCCACCCTAGTTAGTTTCTGTTTCTGTGACAAAACATTGACAAAAAGCAAGTTGAGGAAGTGTATTAGTCAGTTTTCTGTTGCTGTGATAAAGCACCAGACCAAGGAACTTATAAAAGGAAGAGTTTATTTGAGCTTACGATTGGCGGTTCCAGGGAATTAGAGTCCATTGAATACAGTTATTGGTACCAGAGAGTGGGCTGTTGGCTGTGAAGAACCTGACCATGTGTATGTTTGGAGAAGTGTGGAAGACTTTGGAACTTTGGGCTGGAAAGGCTGTTGACTATTGTAAGCAGAGCTTAAAGGGCCATTCTAGTGGAGGCCTGGAAGAAAACATGGCTGCAAAGAATGTAGTTCCAGAGGAAAATAAAGACTTAGGCAGCAACCGGGATATTTTGATAAAGAGTCTGGCAGCAGTTTGCCCACAGCCCAAATGCTTGCCTAATGCTAAGTTGAAAAGCAATGGATTGATGTCTTTGGTGGAGGATATTTCAAGACAGCCTAATGTAGAAATGGTGACGTGGCTTTTAATGGTGAATATTATACAGATCTACAGTGAAAAAGAGCAGATGGGGCAGAAAGAAATGCAGAATTTACAGTTTGGATCTGATAACTGCACTAGGAAGATTAAAGGTGGTGCCAAGGCTTGTGAAGGAGAGTTTCCTTTTGATAAGGAGATTAAAGTGCTTAAGGAAGGGCCTGGAGATTTACAAGTAAACAAAAGAATCAGTACCTTCAGGGCAAGACCACACCCAGCTATTCCTTCAGCAAGTCCAGGGCAGAGAAAAGTTGCAAATGTGGTTGAAATGGGCCAGGGTCACCCGAACTTGCAGCCAGATTCGGCAATTTCATTCACGTGGTGCTGGCTTTAGAGGCAAGAAGTTCACAAGAGTGAAGGGGTCATCAGTTCTTCCTCCACGGTTTCAGAGAGCCAAAGAGGCCAGGCAGAGTACAGCAGGGGTGTCCCTAAATAAAGAAGGCCCTGATAGGCCATTGCGTGAAGCTGTGAATGTGAAGCCTGGTGGGCATCAGAGACCCCAAGAAGACATTCGAGATGCCAGACCTGTGAGATATTTGCCAAGGAGAGCTGCATACAAGGAGTGGTACTGGCCTAAGAAAGAGATGTGTGTTGCAAACAAAGCTGGAAGAGCTGAGCCGTCTAAGCCCTTTGGAAGTCAATTCTCAGAGGTTGCATGTGGAGCTACTGGACTTGGCATTTGCCCTGTTGGTTTTCGGTCTTGTTTTGGTCCACTGTTTCCTCACTATGCCTCTATTCCTCCCTTTTGGAATGGGAATGTGTATTCGGTTCCACTGTATGTTGGGAGTATGTAATTTGCCTTTTGATTTTACAGGAGCTTACAGTTAAGAGATTGGCCTGAGTCTCAGAAGAGACCTTGGACTGTGGACTTTTGAATGGCATTGAGAGTGGTAAAGACTGTGGGGACTTTTAAGGTTGGACTAAATGCATTTTGCATTTTATATGGTCAGGAGCCTATGGGGGCCAGGGAGTGGAATGTGGTGGTTTGCATGAGTGTCCACCATGGGCTGTAAGTATTCAGACATTTGTCTCCAGTTGGTGGCACTGTTTTTGGAGGTCTTAGAAGGTGTGGCCATGCTGGGGGAAATGTGTCACTGGGGGCAGGCTTAGTGAGTTTTAACAAGCCTCTGTGGTCTACAGTTGCCCTCTCTGTTTCCTGTGCTCTTTGCAAGATGTGACCCTCAGTTTGCTGCTCCAGATCCAGCTGACACACCTCTTGCCACAATGGACTCTAATTCCCTGGAACCGCCAATCGTAAGCTCAAATAAACTCTTCCTTTTATAAGTTCCTTGGTCATGGTGCTTTATCACAGCAACAGAAAAGTGACTAATACAGGAGGGAAGGGTTTATTTGGCTTATACATCCAGATCACCATTTGTCAAAGAGGGGAACCAGGGCGTAAATTTGGTGAAGAAACCTGGAGACAGGAGCTGAAGCACAGACCATGGAGGAGCACTGCTTACTGGCTTGCTCCTCTGGCCTGTCCTCAGCCCACTTCTTATATAACCCAGGACCACCTGCCCAGTGGTGGCATAGCTCTCAGTGGGTTGAGCCCTTCTGCCCCACTCAACAATCAAGAAAATAGCTCATAAACATGCCCATAGGCTAGTCTGATAGAGGAGATTCCCCAGTTAAAGTTCCTTCTTCCCAGGTATATTGTTGCCAACCAAAGCTATCCAGCATACTTTCCAAGATTTTGAGGGATTTGTGTAGGGCAGGGCTTTGACTTGGGACCCGTGCTAAGTGTATGTCACTCCTGAGGCTGTGTGACATGTACTGCCAATTGATCCTGCTATACTTTAAGTATATAATGTTCCCCACAAGCTCATATGTTAAACACTTGGTACCTAGTTGGTAGCTCTGTTTTGGGAGGTTCTGGAAATTGTAGGAAGTGAGGACTCCCTGGAGGAATTCTATCCCATAGAGAGACTTCAAAGGTGGCATCCGGCCTCTGGTCTTTTCTTGTCTCTGTGCTTCCTCTTCCTTTCTATCATGGAGATACAGAGCCTTGAGGTAAGCAACTGCAGATGGAACCCCCTGAAACCAAGAGCTCAAATAGTTCCCCTCTTAAGCTGTCTCTAAGCAGGCATTTTTGCCACAGTGACAAGAAAAAAAATAACTAAAACTGACTCTAATCTTCCAGACCCTGGAGTGAGGCATATGGGTCCTGTGTGTGCCTTGTTGCTGGGGATGCACACTTCATTGTCTGTTCAGAATACCATTGGTGGTCTAGTGATCTGAGATGATGATAAAAGGAGTTTGGATACATACCACATTGGCAAGTGAGCCAGAAACCTGGCCGTGTGAGTCTTAACAGTGGTAAAATCCAATCTACTATTGTTTCTAGATTTTTTTTTAAAAGGGAGATAAACTCTTGAGAACCAATTATGGACCAGGCACTCTGCTAAGGTTTTCATGTTTTCTCAGAATCCAAGTTTATATGAAGACTTTCAGGTGGTCACCTTGGTTCCCCCTTTATAAATGAATTATCTAAGGTTCAGAGGGTTGAGCTCCTTGCCCTAAGTTACAGACCATGATAATTATCTGTGGACCATTAATGCAGCTACAATTTTGATGGTACAACCAGAACATATAACAGACAGGGTAATGTTGTGGTTGGAGAACACAAGAGGTAAATGGGGATTATGCCTTTGGACTTCTTTAATGATGACTCTGTAAATGCAAGTTTTATACATCTCCATTGCCTTAAACACAACAAAAACACACAAAACATGAAAAGAAGAGGCCGATAAGAAGTCAGTTGACTCAAAAATCAAGTGAACATTTCTGTAGACTAGAACTAGAAGGAAACACAAGCAAGTCTCTGGGCTGGAAAGATATTGCTGCGATGAAGGACCCGACCAGGCTTACTGTGTGAAGGATTGCACTGGCTTGCACTAATGTTCCTCTTCTGGCAGCAAGGGGGAAAATATGATCATTGGCTGGTTACCATGGTAGTGGTTCTCAGACCTGAGTGTGCATCAGAAACATGTAAAGACTTATGAAAGCATAGATTGCTGGGCTCCACCCCAGAATGTTCAGTTCAGTAGGGAGACCCAGGGTAGGATAAAGAGAGGCATTTCTGACTGGTTTCCAGGGAGATGCTGCTGCTATCAAAACCTGCTTTAGGCAGCACTTTTCCAGGCTGGGATGTAGCTAACCTGGAAGAGGGTTTGCCTAACATACACAGAGCTCTGGGTTTGATCCTTAGCCTTATCTAAACCAGAAGTTAAAGGTCATCTTTAGCTACATAAGGAGTTGCAGGCCAACCTGAGCTACTCAAGACTTTGTCTTAAGTACAAAAACAACCAAGAATGAATAAACAAAAATCTATTAGCACAAATATACCATTTCTTTTTAAAGCTAATTATCTCAAATATTTCATTACAGTTACAGAAATCTAATGTAAATTACTTTCAGGCTACATAAATAAGAATATGTATCTCAATATAGATCTATACCTAGATCTAGATATGAAGACTTATGGATAAAGCTCAGTGATAATATTAGCTTAACATGTGTGACCCTGGGTTCAATTCCCTGGACTGAAGAACAAAAAAAGAGATACATATGGGTGTTCCAGCATTTGTCAATGCTGTGGTAAAGCATTGACTAAAAGCAACTTGGGAGAGGAAAGGTTTTATTTGGCCTACATGTTCCAGTCCATTGTCCATGAAGCCACAGCAGCAGGAACTCAAGGCAGGAACTTGGAGGCAGGAACTGAAGTAGAAAGCATGTAGGAAGGCAGCTAACTGACTTGCAGTCCAGGCTCATGGTCAGCTACCTATCTTAGCCCAGGCCCACCTGCCTAAGGATGGTGCCTGCCACATCAGTTAGCAAATCAAGAAAATGCCCCCAGAGACATGGCTAAGGGCCAATCTGATGGAGGTAATTCCTCAGTGGAGGTTCCCTCTTCCCAGGTGTGTCAAGTTGGCAACCACAGCCCACCATGATAATGAGACACAAATGCATTGGAAGTTCAAACTTTAAACTTGGGCTCTATCCCCAAGTATCAAAGGATGTATACGTAGATATTTCAAAATCTGAAAACAAATCATACATGTTATTCAACTTGCAATCCTGTCCCAACTACCACTGGGATGGTCAAAAGCTACAAAAGACAATGTAAAAATGAGTAGCTATTTCTGTGTTTCTATAAAACATTATTAACCCCTGTATATTCAGTGAAACAAACAGTCAGCAGGATTTCACCTGGTGATGTTACTTTGCACACTCCTGTTATAGATGCAAGAAGCAGGGAAGGGCTCAGCATATTGTTAAACATTTTACTATCTTCAGTATATTTCAGAAGAGACCAGAAATGTTAAGTAATTTAGATATGTTTAAGAATATATAATTAGGGGCTGGAGAGATGGCCTAGCTGTTAGGAGCACCGACTGCTCTTGCAGAGGACCCAGGTTCAATCCATACACACATGGTGGCTAAGAATCATCTTTAACTCCAGTTCCAGGGGAATCTGAGACCCTCTTCTGACTTCTGCAGCATTGCACAACACTGGTGCACAAACCTGCATGCAGACAGTACATCCATACACATAAAATATAAATAAAATTAAAAATATTAAGAAAGAATGTATAATTAAACATGCCTGTTGAAAAATTAGGGAAATTGCTAAAACTTTAAAAGCATATATAGCTACCATGAGGTAGAAATGAATATAAGTAGAGAGGAAGGAAGATGTGTATTATTTGACCATTTGGTACCTGCCCATAACTTTGCAGGGGTCTAGTTAGATGGAAGGAAGCAAGAACTCTTTGGGGGCTAGAAATCCTTGGCAGTCTTTGTTTTGGATGAGAGTCATCTAGCTCATACTCATTAATGGACAGAAAGCAGCATGGATCAGCAGGAGCTCAGACACTCGGTCCATTATTCGGCACTGACTAGGTGTTCGTGTAACTTAATACAGGGTATTATACAAGACATTCAGGATGTAAAAATAAAAATCAAGGTCCCTTGCGTCAAGAAGCTCATAGTGTAAAGGTCAGTGTTTAAGCAGGTTAAGCACTGCTAATGCCCAGGATATGATTCACTAAGCAAGAAAAGACACTCATAGTCACAGGAGCTCTAGCTCTGAGAATAAAATTCTGTGACCATTGGACTTCCCACCTTCACTTGAATACCTCCCCATTCCCAGCTTCCAACATTCTTCCCAGGAAACATGTCCCATTATTCTGCTTTCTCCTGTAGGAAGATGCCAAGTATACCTTGGCTGTGGAGCCGTGGTAAACAGAACCAGAGAACTTCCAAAGAAAGGAATGTGTTGGATGGGACCAGGAGAAAAGAGAAATGCTGGTAATCTTGCATGTCCTGGAGCTTGCAGCTTCTCTAGCATCTTGAATGTTTGCCTCCCTCTCCCTAGAATGCCTATCTCTGTCTTCTTTAAAGAGTTAAAACTCTATTCTTATTATTTTCATTTTATTGTTTATTTATGTATTATATATATATATATATATTTTATTTTTAACGTCCAAGACTGTGATTTTTGTCTCTTGAAGTTACAATAGGAGATTTACATTTTCTGTAGGGCACAGGTTAAGGTACACTGGAGCTGTAGAAGAGTAGTAGAACATTGATAAAGAAATGTCTTACTGCCTGGGAATGAAAAAGTTCCAGCATCAAAGTCTATAGAGTCAAGACCGTCATCCACAGAGATAGGAACTCCATCCTTGACAATCAGCCTTCACAAGACTGGAATCTATAAATGACAGAAACTTCCCCCAGCATAAGCCCAACACAGAGGCAAAAGCACTGCCATGTACAACGTGGGACTTCAAGGAAGGGGGCTGTGAGGAAGGCAACCACTCAGTAAAGGCCGAAACTGCTACTGGTCATCAGGAAGTCCTCCATCTTCCAATCTGCTCCACCATCTTCCCGACAACAGAGGAACATGGTTGGGGACCAAGTCTCCAGTTCATGGGAGGGGACCCTAGCTCTGGGTTCACAAAAGAAGACAACTTTCTGGGCTCACAGGAGGGGACCACAGCTCCAGCTAATGGGAGATAACCACAACTCCAACTCACAGCTCCAGGCTCATGGGAGGGGACAACAGCTCTAGGCTCATGGGACACAGCCATATTTCCAGGTCCATGGAAGGGGACCGTAGCTTCAGGCTCACAGGAGGTGATCATAGTTCCAGGCTCATGGGGGTGGGAGCGTCATAGTTTGGCTCGCACTGGTTCCTAGTAGTTTCCTGTCTTCATTGTTCTGTGCACATGATTATACTTGTGTTTAAGAAAGAACATTTTGGCTTCTGTGCAGCAAACAGAGGCAACAGTTACCTGCTGGCTTGAATTTCTTGCTAGATGGGCATTAATATTGGAGAAAACCACTTTTCACTTTTGCTTAAGGAGACAGATGGATTGGGTATTTTCTGTCTCATGGTCAAGCATCCAGTTGGCTCTTTTGGTATCTGCTGGTTTCACATCTTCTTCTATGGTCAGGGGAACAGGGATGAGACATCTTCCTAGTGGAGTCATGTTTAAGTCCTCTGATTGAAACGTGAAGGTCATTTCCCTCTTCAAACTCCCCACCCTCACCAGACCCTGCAGGGCCCATGGGAGCATATGGCAGGGTCTGAGGGGTGCAAACTCTTCCTTGCTCTGACTGCCAGCATTATTGCTCTGGTACACAGCTGCTATCTTGCCCTTCCAGTTATTTTCTTTCTTACTTGCCACGTGCTGAGTTTAGAACTTTGATATCCATATAAAAGCACCTGAGGTCAGAAAAATATTTTTCCTGTGTGTTAAGATTCCTCACATGGTACAGCACATACACTCAGCCTGTTGGTGCACCCTGGGCCCTGAGGCTGGCTGCCTGCCGTATGCCTCAGTCCACCATCTTGATCTCCCTGTTCTTTCTTTTTATTCTTACTTTTAATTATCTGTATGGGTATGCGCAGGTACTCAGGGAGGGCAGAGGTGTTGGACGCCCCTGGAGCTTGAGTTATCGGTGGCTGTGAGCTGCTTGATATAGGTACTTGGAACCAAACTCCTTGGTTCTCTGGAAGAACAGCAGAAACTTATTAACTGCCGAGCCATCTCTCCAGCCCCAACTCTTAGTCTCAGCATGTCAGGTGAGAGAGTACCTTCTAGAGAAAGCCTGCCGAACCTCTGCCCCCTAATCAGGGGGGCAGAGGTTTGGCAGGGTTTGTCTAGCTTACTATTTGGTGCTGCCTGGGTTCTGGTTTGATTTTTTCTCTCTTGAATGAAACTGTAAGACCCTCACTATCTCATTTATCACCCTTTCGACTTTTCACTTGAATAAAAAGAAACACTTCACAGTTGGTCTCAGAATATATCAACATAAGGATTTTTGAATGTTAATAATTCTCATTTCATATACAAGACGCATACACCCATTCCCCACCACAAATACTGATTTGGATAATTTTTATTTCAATTTCAGGATTCAGCACAGATACAACATCTTCCAAGAAGCCTTCCTCGTTAATACCTGTTGTCCATCCCAACTAAGGCTGGTCAGAAGATGGTCCTCAGTGCTCCCCTTAGAACTCAGTACATCCCTATCTTGGTATATGTGATGGTTAATCTCATCAACTTGACTCGATTAAAGAATCACCAAATTTCCCATGACTATTCTTCCTAGCTAGGGCACTAATGGCTGACCAGAAAAACGATTCTACCTAAGTCTATCTTAGTGAACCAATGAGTTTTTAAGGGTTTCTCATAGGAGCATGGGTGACTAAAAAGCAGCTTTGTCATCAAAAGGCCCACCCCAGTGGGTAACCACTCACAAAAGCTGCCTCTTAGAAGCATTTCTGAGGTCTTCTCTCCCCGATAATTGTTACTGCCTATATAACCCTGTATAGGGGGCTATGGATCTTGCAACTAAGTTTGTTTCACTTCCTAAGTAGTGTGACTTCCTCCTCCCTCTAGGAGAAAATGCTTCCACTGGGAGAAATCCTTCATAACACCTTGGAAACAGGAGAGTGTGTCTATGAGGGTGTTTCTAGAAAGGTTCAACTGAGGAAGAAAGACCCATCTTGAATGCGAGTGACACTATTCCATGGACTGGGGTCCTAGACTGAATCTAAAAAAGAGAACATGGGTGGAGACCTCTTTCTTTCTCTCTCTCTCTCTCTCTCTCTCTCTCTCTCTCTCTCTCATTTCTGATACCAATACTTCTCTGCAATGATGGACTGGGTCCCCTTGAACTGTAAACCAAAAGTAAAACTTTCCCCCCTTAAGCTGCTTCTTGTCAGGCATTTGGTCACAACAATAAGAAAAATAACTAATACAATGCCTAATGCATTTTATTTAGGATGGTCCATTTCCTTGCCCGTGTCTCACATTAAGCTCCCTAAGGGCAGACATTTTTGGTTCACTGTTAAGTTCCAAGTATCAAGAATAGTTTATGCTCAAAAAACTTTGGATGAATAAGTGACACGAGAGGAGCACTCAACTGTAAACCTCAATTCAAGGGAAAAGAAATAAGTTTTGACTTTCAGAAGTTGATTTGGTTCAGAGATTTAAAATGCATTTAAGTGAAATCAAGGAAACAGCACACAATTAACCACTAATTGTATGCTTGTTGTATAGCAGGTTGGCATGTAGAATTGATGTGAGCAACATTCATGTAATCCTTAGGTTCTTCATGGAGAACATTCAGACAAAACAGAGAAGAATGAATTTATATTACAGTTATTATTTGATCATGGCAGAGAAGGGACAGCCAGGGCTATGATGCAGCCAGTCCAGCAGAATTAACATGGAAAGACACACCCCTCTGGAGGCACTTTGCATATGTTAATATAATTCAGTATCAGTCTTGACGAATCTGCATACATTTAAAAGTGTTTAACTTTTATTTAGTTTTTGAAATTTCATATGTATATTCAACATGTCTCAACATATCCACCTCTAATTCTCCCCAAGAGCCCCATTGCATCTCCCTCCAGACTTCATGTCTTCCTTTTATATTCATTTTTTAAGCCACTAAGTCCCGAATAGTGCTGACCATATGTGCATAGGTCTTGGGTCATCCACTGGAGCATGGGGAAGCTACCAGTGGCCACGCTTCTAAGGAAAAGTGACCTCCCTCCCTCAAGCACCCATTAATTGCTACGCATTTGTTTTTCAATCTGATTCATTCTTGAGATGATGGTGGAAACTTTGGGCAACGAGAAAAACTAAAGTTGTTGATGCTGTGTGGTAAGAACACGTGGAAGCCTCTTTGCCTTACGTGAGCCACTTAGATGCTTCCAGAGAAGGCTGGCTGAGAGGCTGAATCTTCAACATGTCTACTCTGTGGGTTGGACTTACTGATTCATTTTTGGCAACCTCTCTTCCTGCCATGGGTATTCCCTTATTATTAAAGCTGATTCATCCACTTCATAGAATGTGTCTTCTGATATTTTAATGGGGACAGTAAAATGAAGGACTGTTATTATGTGGGCTGGACATAGAAAGCAACTCTGGAAGAAGAATGTTCCCTCCCAGGTTCCTGATTCTGTCCATACTTCATGTTTGCTGGTTGGCTATGCATGAAACTGAAACTCTAAGAGAGGGAACTGAGCAGACATTATAAGTCCTTGAACCATACTATAAAGCTGAAGAGAGTGACTTGTTTGATTTGTCTTCTTCATCATCCCCTCAATTCAATGAGCCCAGTGTTGACACCTTGAAAATGCTCAAACTAATGTTCAGTAAATTGAAGGACTGGGCTGAAACAGTGGAACTAAAACTTCTGACTCAGGGCTTTTCCAGCTTTGGAGATGCAAGTAGGGTAGAAAAAGTACAGCCTTTATTTGAAAGGCAGAAGAGTTGTCTCCTCTTGTCCCCACAATACCTCTTTCCAATGGCCTAAAGTTACCACCGTCGGGGGAAGAGTGTTTGATAGCTCCAGAAAGTATTACCTTCTTCATGTTGTTTGGAAATCAGTCTTCGTGCTTCCTCTACTTTGCACTGGCAATCTTGGGTGGGGATTCTCATCAAGCTCCGTCTTGGTTCCTCATTTCAATTGACTTCTCACAGCCTTCACGCTGTTAATAACATCAATCTGACTGCAAGTGCTTTCCGTCCCTAGGGTACCCCCAGTTTCCAACCTGAGCTCTTCAGGCTTGCTCACCTGCCTAAAGAATAGAGGACTTTCGGGGCTGGAGAGATGGCTCAGTGGTTAAGAGCACTGGCTGGTCTTGCAGAGGACCCAGCACCCACATGGCAGCTGAGAACCATCTTTAACTCCAGTTCCAGGGGAATATGACACCCTCTTCTGACCTCCGCGGCATTGCACGACACGGGTGCACCAACCTACTTGCAGATAGTACATTCATACACATAAAAAATAAAATAAATTAGGGGCTGGAGAGATAGCCTAGTGGTTGGGAGCACCGACTGCTCTTGCAGAGGACCCAGGTTCGATCCCAGAACCCACATGGTGGCTAAGAACTGTCTGTAACTCCAATTCCAGGAGAACTCCAGTTCCAGGGGAATCCGAGACCCTCTTCTGACCTCCGAGGCATTGCATGACACGGGTGCACAAACCTACATGCAGACAGTACATTCATACACATACAAAAATAAATAAAATTAAAAAAATAAATAAATAAAAAAGAATAGAGGACTTCCTTCATCAAGACAATGGAGGCACCATGGCACGTGGCTCTTCCCTTCCACTGCTGTCCATGTCTATCTGGTTTTCATATTCTTGCCTTGTCTAAAATGTCTTTAAAACCCTCCTCTTCCGAGTCGCCAGCTTCCGTGTCCTTGGCACTGACTCTCTTGTGTTCTCTCGGCTCCATCCCATCAGTTGTCTTCCTTCCCACCACATCTCCCCTCTCCCCTTTGTCTTTATGTCTGCCAAGGTGGTCAAGGTATACCTAGGGGACAACAAAGCAAAACAAAAATTGAAACCAGCGAACAAAAGATTTCTGGAAATTCTTGCTCCTTTCAACTCCCCTTATAAAGATAGGGCCCTCCGGACATTTCTTAGCCTCTCTTGGTGTGCTCACCACTGGAGAACTCACCGAGTCAGGTTTTGACAGGTCATCTCTAAATTGGCCTGTCCAAGCCTCTCCCCTGAATGTCCTTCAAGACATCTCTCACTGTTCTTAGAAACAACCTGACATGTGGAGAAAGCACTTTGTATTTCTCCTCGGACACGTCTCTCTTCATTTCCTCTCCTGGTAACTGGCTCCCCCCCACGCATACTGGCTCCATGTCAGAGCCTTCAGAATCTTAGTTGTCACCTCCTTTCCTGTGTCTCTATTCACTATCAATTATGATTCCTGCCAATTTAACCTACTAAATATTTTTCAAATTCTTCCTTTCATTCATTTTCAGAACTTCTGTCCCAGTTCAGAAACTCATCATTTCTTGCCTGGATTCCCAATAGGTCTCCCTGCCCCTAGGTCTTTCCTCCTTAAATCAATCCTCCTTAGAGCAGGAAAATCTATATTTAAAACGTGAATATGACCCTGTTATTCTCCTGCTTTAATCACTTGGATGGAGTCCAAGCTGCTTGACATGGCATAGAGGGCCCTTTGTAATCTGCTCCTGTACACTCCTTGACATTTACCTTGTGCCCTGGCTTCTTGGATTTTTCATTCTTTTTTAAAAACATTTTACTTTAGTTATGTATATATGTGTATGTTCATGTATAGCTTTGTCATGTGAGGGCAGTGCCCAGGAGGCCAGAAGAGAGGATTGGATGCCCTGGAGCTGGACTTACAAGCAATTGTGAACCACCTTGATGCGGGATCTGGAAACCAAACTCAGGTCCTCTGCAAGAGCAGCACATGTTCTAACCACGGAGCCATCTCTCCAGTACCTAATCTTTCATTTTGGGCGACATCACACTGTTCACAGCAGTGCTCTCTCCCTCACCTTTACATGCATGTGTTCCCTGCCTTTCATTTGTTCAGCCCCTGCTTCCACTCCCCCTCCTACCTGGTAGGTGAAGTCTCACTTCAGCACTGAGGGCTTGTGCTAGGTCTACTGGTTGAATCCTCTCAGCCTTCCCTAATACCTGCTTCAGTCCCCACATCCTTGTGACTGCACTTCCATGCGATGTTAGATGGTTGTTGCTTGGTTTATGTTTCTCCACTCTTTCTTGAGCTTCCCTAAAATGGGAATTAGAGCTCTTTGATTGGGCTTGCCCAGCTGAAAAATCTGTCTATTTAAATAGACACCTCAAGTGAGATGTTGTTAGAAGTTGTCCTCTCTGGCACCTTTCTTTCTTCCATCTTTTTTCACTTGCTAGTAGGAATATAGGGAGGTGCACCTGTGTCATGTGATGCTGAGGACTTGCATGTGCTTTGCTAGATGTCGATGGAAATGGATTTTGACCTTGTACATTTACAGATATATGGATCCCCTTGGTGGCCCTTGCCTATTAATAATTCTATGATACAAAAGTTATCCTAATACATTTGGAATCTCTGCCTCTGTCACTTTTTTGTATGAGAAATTCCATGAATTGTGTGAATTGGGGAATAGTACTCTAACATAAATAGGGAAAGGTCTATTTGGAAATATTCAAATCTGGCTCTCCCACACACCAGATATTTGACTTTGGATTAATTGCTTTTCTTTATTAGTAGAAGGAGACAATAAGAATATTTAATTTACGGGTCTGGGTCTGGCTCGGGTGCCATAGTGAGGTTGTGTGTTGTGGGCTCAGGTTCCAGACTTGCTAGGATCACCTGGAGCAGTCCAGCACTGCTCCAGACAGCAAAAAGCTGGAACCAACCCAAATGCCCCCCATCTGATGAGTGGATAGAAAAAATGTGGTACATGTACACAATGGAGTTTTATGCAGCAGTAAAGAAAGACAATCATGAACTTTGCAGGTAAATGGAGGGAGCTAGAAGATATTATATTAAGTGAAGTAACACAGTCCCAGAAAAACAAATGACGAATGGTATCCCTCATCTGTGGATGCTAGCATCAATAACCCAGTTGTAAATATTTCTTGTGGAGAGGGATGCATATTAAAAGAACAACAACAGAAAGACTGCATCAGAAAACTGACTGAAATGGTGAATTGGGAGGGGTGGGAGGGGCGGGAGAGGGACACGGGTCTATATTTTATTAATGTATATTTAATTTAAAATTACATGGTATTTTACTTAAAATTTATATAACAATAACTTTGGGATTAACATATACAAATGTTCTCTATAATTTTTGTGTTATACAGTATCATCTTGTAACATTCTCTTTTACCTGTAGGATAATTTAACTTAAGGAATTAAGTTTGCTTCCCAAATTAACAACATACGGTCACCCAAAAAAGCTTGGATAAATTTAATGAAATTAACACCTTGATTCCTGCCTATAGGTATGTGTACTACAACTGCCTTTTTGAGACTCATGGGTCAAAAATAAAAATCCTAAAATAAAAAAAAGGGAGGATACAGTTACATATTATACCTTTTTGTCAAAAACTTTCAATTTAATCTTAAAACTAACTATGAGAAAAGATTTATATGTTCCCACAGGTCAAAACGTCACCAACTCAACAGCTGAGAAAGAAAAGATACAGCCTTCCATCATGTAGGTTGCACCAAGAAATACCAGCAGAGAAATTGGCCCATCTTAACACTAAAAGGGAGAAAAGCCTCAGACTGCTACAGGCATCATACATCTCTGAGGACCATAGGTGTAACAACTGTTTATAGTGAGTCCTAATGAACCTTACCCACTAGGTGCTGCACAGTTTTAATATGAGAGGCCTCCTTACCTCTTTTTCATAGAATAAAGAAAAACATGGTGGTAATGAAGTCATTCTCTAACTGTAAATTAGAGCTGACTGTTATAGAGTTAATCTCTAATAAAACTGGTAAAACTGCTTTCTTTAATTGACTAATAGACATAGGAACTGTAAAAAGGATTATTCGCTATTCAGAACCAAATATAATTCTAAAGTCTCTTTAACTGGGATACCTGCAAGAAGAGAGGCAGTAAGGCCCTGCTGTCAAAGACCTGATGTAAGCATGTGAAGGTTGTATTGAGACCACACTTGTAAGTGTACAGTTGGTCTCTGGAATACCAGAGACTGTTACCAAAGGCCACTGAACCAATAAAGCAAATGTTGGTCTTCTTGAGTCAAGCAAGACTCCTCCACCAACATCAGCTACACCTCACCTGCTTGGAGATACTATGCAGCAGTGGCAGCCATATGTCTGTATATCCCAAATCTATTTGGCTATTAGCTTTCTCCTTGGAGGAATAACTCATGAATGTTGTCACAAGCTTATATCCTCTAGTGATTAGGAGATGTTATATGCCACAGTAAGACCTTGTCATCTTTTACAGGAAAAAAAGTAATCCATGGATTAACACACCATCCAAACATCTGTGTCTATACCAAAGTAACCTACCATAATAATTAGCAATGTTTAAATACCTATATATCTAATCACTTGTGCTTCATTAGTAGGATTGAAAGGTTATTCCTGGACAAACTGTCAGCCCATGAAAGGAAACAGCCAGAATTGACCAGAGTCCAAAACAACAGCTCCAGAGAAAGTAGACTGTTTTGCTTCTCATCCACCTGTGCCCCTTTTCTAAGCCTAGGGAACAATCTGCGGAAGAGGGGGCGTGGTAGAATGTAAAGGCTGCGATTGGGGTGAATGGTGAAACTACAGCAATATAGTCTGGACACTCATTTGATCAACTTG